>JANZLQ010000008.1:16635021-16653068 GCA_026212715.1 Elanus axillaris
TGTCTAGCGAAGAGGGGGGGAGTGATAGAACGACTTGGTGGGCACCTGGCATCCAGCCATGGTCAACCCATCACACACCTCCAAAAAAGTATACACCCCAGCCTACAAGGCAGGATGAATTGCCCTTTGGAGGTGCTTGTCTTTCTCCATAGACTATAGCAAACAGCTTAAATAAGAGGTAAGATTTATTTTCAGATTCAGACATTGGAATTCAGTCTACACTATAAGTATTAATATGTGAGAGAAGTATCTGGGCTTAAAGAGTTGTAAAGTCCTCCTCCTCTAGCTAATCTGTCCCTTTCCTAGAGAGCAAGAAATGGTAATGAAAGATGAAACCTGAGGAGAGATTGAGCTCTGTGTTCAGACAACTAACTTTATTTGACTACAATAATGTTTTAGCTCCCAGTATAGAGAATGAAGATCAATTCATTTGACAAAACAGAAACCATCTGATTCCCTAAGGTATCTCTGCTAATCTACAGTGGCCACTTGGGAAAGGCAAGGGTTTCTTGCAGGCCAGCCCCATGAGGATGAGGATGTCTTAGGTAACCTGGGGCACCTCAGACAGCAGTAGATGCCAGCAACAGATCTAGTTGACTGAATCAAGCTTTAGATCTCCACTGATTACTATAGAGCTTAGATACCTACATCACAGGAAAGGAGGGATTCAGTCACCTAAACACAACCACTTAGTGCTATTTGAAATACCATAGGAACTGTCAGTGGTCTAGTCTCTAGCTGCTGTTCCAAAAGGGAGCAGGTTACCCACAGGTCCTGTGTCTCATCTGCCGTGCACACGCAGTTGTCCTGATTAACCTAAGTAATCTCAAATAGCAGTAGCTACTGAACTCTGGAGCTGAATCTAGCTTTTAAAGTCTTGTAGATGGTTAGTCTTTAGACTTAGGACAGATTAGTTAAACTTAGGACAGATAAATCCAGATTTAAGTGCACATGTTCACTGCTTATAAAGACAAGTAACTAGAGGCTTCTAAGGACCTGAAGTGCTTTCTGCCTAAATATAAGTTTCTAAGGCACCTAGTTCTCTCCAGTGACTATACTGTGAATGTAGGCATCAGTTTTAGGTTAGGGCTTAAATTAAATGACTACCTTAAAGTTCACTGGATTGTCCTCCTAGTTATGCACACATAGGCATGTAGGAGCAATTGAGATGCTCTAGGGTATGCCATCTGGCATCCAGGTCTCATTCCAGAACAACACTTCCATATTTCTGTATCCAGTGTTGTGGCTGCCAGCCCCATCTGAATGCCCCAGGTATCCCAGAGCATTTCAAATGGCACTAAATGGCATTTAGGCAATTGAATTGACTCCCTACTGTTCTTTTTGTGCTTAATCACAGAGAGATTAAAAAACCACCAGTTTAATCAGAGGGTCATGAACAAAATAAAAGGCAGTTTAATGTATATAAGTGAATGTAACAAAATATTACCTTGTAGACATACACCAATTGAAGCCATAAGGTGGTTGCTGGAACTGTATAATGTGATGCTAAAGTCCTCACTACATTTTTAGCATGTACATATAAGAATGCCATAGATGCATACATACCTCTAAGTATACATAACGTTGGCATAAATCCCCCCCCTTTTTTTAATCAATCCAAAAATAACAGTGAAGTCTCATTTCAACATGAAGACTGAGAAAGCAGACAGGCAAATGACTCCCACTGTTGTAATGAGCTATAATTGTGTGCACACTTAAAGTATTTCCCAGTATGGCATACTGAAAATGTTCCTCCTGGGGGTCTATCTCTGAGCAGAAATATGCTGAGAAATTAAAAGCCAAAGGTAAAACAGCTCTCAGTCCTTCCTGGCTATTACAAGAATTTCTAAGTATTACATTTTATGTAACTTGCTGCAAATGAGGCAATATCTTAAAGTAGCAAAGGTAGAATGGTGGAAAAAGGGTACAGTTGTAGCCCTAAATCGTATTTTTTGTTGGACCTACTAGAACATTGCTGTTGGGACAGGGGAATAAAGAGTAGTAGGTTAAAATGATAGATCCTATAAAGCAGTGCTATTTTGAGATTAAATTTTATTAACACTTAGATACTTCAAAGTCTGCAACTTTTAATGAGGCTATCAATGACTGTGACCTATAAGTAGTGCCACAGAAAGTGATATATTTAAGGACAGAGCTGGGAAAAAAAACAATGGATATTTGTGGAGGTATTCTGGTAAAACATTGTAGAGCTGAGTTTCCTTTCTTGACAATACATATGTCTCGCTTTAAACAGTCTTATAATTTCACAGATTTCACAAATTCTCCAATAGCTATAGACTTTGCACAAAATGTTGGAATATTAATTTAATGTAGATGGTTTGGACTGGTTGCAAAGTACCTGAAGGGTAAATAAAACCTAAAATACAACCAAATGGATGAGCAACTAAATAAACAAACAAACAAAGAAACAAAAGCCAGTTCTGATTTCTCCAGCAGGTAACTGAGAGAAGTCCTATGTAAACTCGTACATACTATTTAATCTATCTATTGCGTCCCAATGCCCTTTGCTGAGCCTACATCTCTTAGGGCATAGCCTATATGAGGGACTACCGCTGTGCAACTGGAATAATCCAATAGAATTCAATATAGAAGACACTAAAATGTATGTAACCCTCTGGGAAAGCTCTTCTTTAGCTTCCGGATTAGGGAAAAAAGGCCTTTGCAATCCTCAGTGACCAGAAAAGTTTGAAATCTCCCATCAATCTCTTTTCTGCTCACTGTGACATTTTTTTCTTCTCTTTGGATGATCCCTATTTCAGTGCTGTAAGTTGCAGCAGTTTCCAGCTGCTGGCTCTTGCCCAACTGACTAGCAATCAGGATACAACCTGTTCACTTTCTTACAGTTTAGGGAGCTCTCTAAGGAGTGAGACAGACATTTTTCCTGCTAGTTTGATTAGCCATCTCTAGGGAAGAAAGCCAGCCTCATTATCAAAGGTAATTCTAAGAAGAAAACCTACATCTTACCAGTGTTTAGTGGGTCCCAGAATCTTTGTGGAACTTCTGCAGGCTAGAAATTACAGTGCCTGGCTTCACTGAATACATCTGAAACTGTTTAATGGAGATTTAAGGCAAGATATTTTAGAACTCCCTCCATCGGTTTGAAGAGAAACCAATCCAATTAATTCTCAGCTGTTCTTCTACTAGTGAAAATACAGGGAATAATCTTAGTTCCACTTCATTTATAATTTAAATGATTATTTGACTGTTTAAATAAAGCTTTATTTTATTTTTGAAAGGGCTTTATTGTCAAGTTAATTGACACTTTAGAATCTGCTGCAAATCCTGGGGAAAATGCTATAAAATAAATGGTTTATTAAAATTTAAATAAACCTTAGTTCATAGGAAATTCAACCAGACCATATATGTCAGGGGGGAAATGCAATCTGAGTGGTTTCAGGCATAATAGAGATAGAGCTCTTTAGCCCAGCCGCAAGGGTTGGCAGTCTATAAAGACTGTTTACAGAAATCCGGGAATCTACAGAAATCTGTTGCTGAAATACAGCTATCTGCAGCCATTCAGGCACCTCAAATTTTGGGGGTTTTATGGTCAGACCTTCATATCAAAGTTTCCTGTTAACAGGAACACAGACATATTGAGTGTAGACCACAGCTTAGGTCAATAGACAGCAAGTGATGGCAAACTTTGTAGTTTGGCTCTCTTCTAGCCTGAGCAGCTCATCCCAACCTCCTGTCTGCACAGTCCTTACCTCCTGTTGTTTCTATTACAGGCATGTAACAGTATATAAAGACCTAGGAATGAGAGAGGGGGTATTCCAGTTGATGCAGGAGCAACGAGCTTTGCTGTCTGCAGTTTTTTCTGGCTTTTCCCAACCTTTAGCCTGGAACAAGATTAGGAATGCATGGACTAGGGAGAGGGCTAGAAGAAAAGAAAGAGAAAAGGGTGCTGCTGCAGCAAATGTAAGTAACAAACTATATCCTGAGATGTCTATGACTTTACTATTAGCCTGGTTCCCTACTCAATATCCACTTGAAGCTCTCACAACAACTATTACATGCTCAAATCATTTAACAAAAAGCCATGCTCCCTCTTTTGTTCACACAGAAGATGAAACACACAAGGATTTTAACAGTGACTCTGCTGATCATGCTTACAATATTGCGATATCTCACACACTCATGTAGAGGAAGCTGCAAAATGTAACAGTCTTACAGCTGTAAGGCACATGGATTTCCTGTTTACATGCCCCAAAAATGAGATGGGCAATTCCTGCCAGACCAAGGAAGCTCTGCCTCACCAAGTGTTGTAAGAGTTCTTCAATAACTCCCAGGGAGTCCCACCTTTTACAGATTAAATTTAAACCTCACATCTCAGCCTGTTCTGTTCCAATATTGAAAATACCATTGCTTTACTTCTCGTCTTCTCCACCTCCACCTCCCTCCCTGGTTATTGAGTTAATTTGCCACCAATATCTGTACTACATAATTACTAGAAGGGACTTCATCTAGTTCAAAGCTTCTCTCCCTTAAGGCACACATGTAAAGAAATAAACACTCCTATACACCTTGGATAGTAAAAGTAAGGTTGCTAATGATTGTGTAGTTCTTGTGCATAACTCCCTGATAAGTAACTGGGAGCTCAGTACAGAGACTGCAGCATGTGGGTTTTAGTTCCTTTAGTTCCTCTTCACAAGTGATATTTTCCTTTTTAGCTGCCTTTCTTTAAATCTGCCTGTCTTTTCAGTACCTCAATGTAGCGTGAAGTGCATGTGTAAGGGAGCTGTTAATGCTGATTAAGTGACTGATAGTTCTGAGGAGTAGGAAAGACACAGAGAAAAATTATCTACAGCCTTCATTTCCCCATGATTCTTGCTTTAGACAATGGTCAGGAATGTGTGCTTCACTAGATGCTGAGAGCTATAGTCTGTGTTGCTCTAGATTAAAGCATGGCTCTGCTATCCTATTGAGGAAGTAAAGACTTTTGGCTAAGACAGTAGAAAGCAGTTCAGTTGGTGTTTTCTTAAAAAGCTGAAGATACACATACATTAGGATCATGTTGCTAAATGATTCCTGGATATTACCACACTGCAATTAATAACTTTTGATTTATAGGTGTAGGTGTGATCTCAGAATGAAAACCTCTGTTTTCATAGAGACTGTTTTGTTCTATTAAGCTGTAGTAACAACCTAGTATAACTCCAATATTTCAAAGCTCACAGTGTAACCTCTGAGAGATAATAAAGGCAAGGTGTTGTTAATTTCTTGTCATGAATTACATCATCTTCTTTCTGAAAACCTTGACATAAACAGGATATAGTCCTTGCCTACCCCCTTTTCTGACCTATCTGAAAAGGATTTGCTGTTAGGAGAAAGTCAAGACTGCCGCAGTTTTACATATTTCAGCATATATACTTTGTGCTCAGTACATGAAGAATAAGAAGAGGACTTCAGGAACAACCTAGCGACACATACATTTGAAGAGGTACAGAACTTCTTTTGTGAAGCCTAGGAAAAGGAATAATCATGCTACCTCTAAGTATACATGACTACATCCAAGATTTTCAAAAGTGCCTGGTGGTTTGGAGAAAGATCAATTATTAAGTGGCAGATGAGGCATACTTTTAAAAGACTTGATTTTCAATAAAACATTGAGCAACCACCCTTTTATAAACAAGTCTTATTAGGGAATTTGAAGTTAGATGGCCAACAACTATTTTTTTATTTCTTTTAGACAGTAGAGGAGATTAATTACACCTTTTTGAAGCAGTAATTTAATCCAGTCATGTTATGTTTTGGATGAGACCTATATGTGGCTCACCAAAACCATTTGGCTACTGAATGCAGACTGCAACTCCCAAACACTTCATTGGACCAAAACTTATTCCTTGTCCACTCCTCAATTGTTCTGAGAAAGAAGGCATATGTAATACAACATATGCACTCACAGTTGGACATAAAGCCACCTTTTCACAGAATAACAGAATGGTTGCTGTTGGAAGATCATCTGGTCCAACCTCCCCTGCTTAAGCTGGGGTTTTGCCACTTTCTTTCCCATGAGGATTTCTTTACTATTTCTACTCCATACAAATACTGTGGGGTTCATGAATGGTAAACCTAAAGCTACCAGGCAGGCACTGTCAGACATATTGTGGATGTGACACTGTGCATAGTCATTCATCTGTATGTGCACATTTGCTCCAGTCATGCAGCAGACAAGGGAAACAGCACAGCCTCTGGTACCACTTGAAGAAAGTATGGTGGCTACTTCATTCTGTAGGTAAGGGTGTGCATTTGTGTTTAGTCCGTTAAATTTAAGGGCTGAAGTAAGATTGCAGTGCCTGTGCTTATTTACTGCTTAAGACAGCTTTGAGCTGCGTGCCAGTGTGAGGAATATGCAGTTAGAATAGTCAGAAAAGTTGACAAGGCATCAGTTTATCAAAGTAGAATACATGATTTTCTTGCTTTCCCTTACAATAAAAGTCCCCCTCCTCTAGCTCAATCCAGCCAAGATTCTGCTCCACTTACTCTTCAGTCCTTCACATCCATTGTTTGAGGAACCAAGCCACTTCCTTGGCGTCCATCTGTTTAACACATCTGTCTCACTTTGTCTGGCTAAATTCCTTAAGGCACTCTTCTGTTGCTCCACAGAGAGAAGAAATAAGTTTTTATGTTAGACAATACCCCACAAATAAGTGAAATTGAGGGGAAAAAAAGTAAAAGGATCCTTATGAGACATGAAATCATTGGAATTTTAATCTTCAAATAAAATGACTCTTTTCTGTTGTTTTCTTTTACTCTCAGTGCAAGCACTAGTAATAATGAAAAATTCCGTAACCCTTCCATCTCTTTAAATCAGATGGTCATTTTCAGAGCTATGGAATTGAGATAACCATTTTTCTACAACATATGGAATTATTCTCTGCTACATATTCCCTTTTTTTTTTCATTTTTATGTCATTCAGATAATGGCATCTCTACTACTTCTCCCAAGGAATTTTTCCTGGAGTATTTCAGATCTGCATGTTATTCATATCTCATTTTGCTTTGTTTGCTTTTCAATATTTATGTCTGATTGTACCAACGTGAATTATTCCTCTGAATTATTTCTTTAGCTTTACTATTTTCATTTACACTAATAATATACCAGGAGTGAATATGCCAAAAGCCAAGCCCACAATTGAGGTGGGACTTCAGATGTCTGTATATTTAAAGTATATGTGATTACAATTGGATAAACTCTGCCATGAACAAGCATGATGGGGTTAACAGCAAGCAGCTAGTTCCCCAGCTGCCGCTCAGTGACTCAGAACAGCTGGGATAAAAGGTTGCATACCAGGCAAAGTGGTCTTTGCCAAAGAGGTTAGGACTTATCTCAAGGAGACTGTTTAGCTACGGTTTAGCAGAGAAGTGCTCTGGGAACAGCCTGAAAAAAGCCTTAGGTATGCTGGCTGGGAAAAGGCTGAAGAGTACTGGGCTTTTTAAGGCTTCTGTTGTGAATCACTGAAGGATATCTGATGTGGGCAGCAGGCCAGGAAGCTAGGGTCTTTGCAGACTGAATATCCTTCCTTACTTCTGACATAAGCTTGACGATATTGAACCATTTGGGTACTGCCTATGTTCTTCTGGTGCTTCTCATAAAAGAAAATGGTACTTAAAAATGAAGGTACCAGAGGAAAGATTTTAAGTAACTCTAGCAAACTACATAGGGTACCATATCACTAGAAAGTAGCAAGTAAAGGGTCTGTATTCAAGGAAAGTGAAGTGATCCGGGCATCTGGCTTATAAGTCTGACCTAAATAGGAAGGAATTAGAGACATCTAAGCAAACAGAATAATGCTAAGCATATGTTCCCCAAAGGTGGATGTGGCAAATTGAGCTAACTTAGGAAAAAAAGAATAGATTTTTATAGAAATGTAGAGCATCTATGTCACTTCAGCAAAGCAGTTGATATGGAGATTGATGAAACAATTGAAAGGTGGATGAAGTGTGCTTCAAAGAGAAACCAAAATAGCCTATACTGAAATTGTTAGTCTTCTGTCAGGTTCATCTTATTTACTATTGTCATTTAATAGGCTTGGCACACAAAAGTATGCCGATGTTACAAGGGTAGAAGACAACACTAACATGAAAGAGGAGCTGGTTATTGTACAAGAAGAGTTAGACTGGAGTATCAGAAATGGGATATTTTTCTGTATGTTCAAAGTGCAAGGCTATAGGTGAGGGAACTGGAAGAGCAACTAGTGGAAGATCATCACCAGGAAACAAGTAGGGAGAGGACTGATTGTGTAATGTCTGAATGTGGTCACAGGGTGGCTGAGATACACTTATGGAAAAGGTATACAGTTCTGGTGAGATCATCCCAGTAAAAGGCACAGAAATATTCCTGCTGTATAAAAGATCTTAATTAGACTCATCTTGAATACCATCTACAGTTCTGATTGCCCATCTTCAAGAGAAATTAAACTAGTAAAGGGATTACTAGGATGACTGGAAATGGAAAACAATCTTATGAGAAGACTAAAAAAGATGTGGTTAGTTTATTAAAGCAAGGCTGATTTAGGAAGGGATGTGATTGCTCTCTATAAATACATCAGGGAGGTTAAAGAACTCTTTAAGATGAAGTACAGTGCTGGCACAAAGGCAAACAGTTATAAAGTAGCCTTGAATAAATTCAGATCGGAATTAAACAGAAATTTAAACCACCAGAGAAAAGAGCTTCTGAAACTGAATTTCTATAGGAGTATTGGGAGTTAAATTTAATTGATTTTAAAATGAAACTAGTTTGTTTCAAGAAGAGATCATACCACATAATACTTATGATTGCTCCGAATTGTGTTGCCTTGATAAACCAAGAAGATGCCTTGCAGTATCACAAGCTCCCTAAGTTTCCCTGGTGTTTGCATTCCCACACTGTAGTTCTGCCATGCCATTAATTCTAAGGGGAAAGGAAAGAGTGAGGAGAAATAATGATCACCAGCCCAGGCTTCTATTATTACCAGCCTCCAAACCTGAGTGTCAGTAAGTAGTAGCAGATTCTGGTTTGGGGACGAAATCTTGAAATAGTTGGTGGTTATCCACCAGGCTTTGCCACCATGTGCCAGAATTCTAATTTTAATGATTGACATTCCCATAGCAATGATATTTCCTGATGCTCATTATTTATCTTGAATCACACTCAGTTCAGGCCAAGTAAATAATAATAAAAATATAAAAACTTTGTTAAATCTCAAATAGGTGTCAGTCACAAAAGTTTCTGTGTATCTGCCTTGGAGTAGAAATATCAAATACTTGGCTCCAAAGTTTTCCTGCTCTCTACAGTGAGAACTACCCAGCTGACACAGCTTTAGAAGTTCTGTGTTAAACTTCCAGCTCTCTGGGAAACTGTGTTTTCAGTTCTCACTTGTGGAACATCAAATTTCTTTCATGCAGCTGACCCATGTTTAGGGCAGGGGTGATAGGTTCAAATTAAAAAACATTTCTCTCTATTGCACTCTATCTTTTCAGTGACTTTTCTTAGGGAACTTCAGAGAAAGGAGATTTTTACTTTTATGTCACTGAAAATGTTATGTTCATGGTCTGTACCCTGTTGGTTCTGAAAATACTGAATGTCCTTTAGAATAGCCAAGTGCAGTTATCTACCTACATAGTAAACCCTAACTGCTTGGGAGAATGCTAAGTTAAAAGTGAATTGTTAACCCATGGTATGATACAATGCTGTTTACTACCACAGGAGATTACATTCATGCTTCAGCCACATCATACACAGAACCCTGCTTTTCACTAAAGATGTTCATTGCCAAACATTGCTTATACAAGTGACTGAATGAGATTAGTACAGGTCCAATACAGCAGGTCCACTGTTTGTATTGATCAAGATGGTGACCAGCTCCTTTGAGTTAACAGTGGATTTGGGGTGAGCTGACCCCAAACACTGCCTCTGTGAGTTTTCATGAAAATAAATTGTTACACATATTTCTTTCATATTTTTAAAGTTATAATAGATGTTAAAGATGTATTTGAATATGACTCTTGTCATACAGATATGAATAGATATTTAAGATATGATTACTTCAAGAAAACTTCTTAATAACTCTCAGACCCTACATAGTGCAAACGTTTTCAATTTCACTGTAGAAAAGATAAACCATCTTTGGACTGTGTATTGATTTAATGCTACTTTTTCTAATTCTAAAAATGTAACTTTAACTATTCAAAACTGTAAAGAACTGTAGCTCTAACAATCAGCTCCAACTGCTACTGCAAATAGCAAATTAGGAAAAGCAGTATTTTCAGGGAACAGAAAATTAGAAAATTAAGGAGGGAGTTTGATTTTGTACTATTTGTAGTTTAACTTATGCTCTGAAGTGTCCAGCTGGAGATACATTGTGTCATCCATCCATCCATCTGTCCATCAGCTACTTTCAAACTGCTTTGCTCCAGAGAAGCCTGGTTCCATTTTTTATTTGTTTTACTTTCGAATTTAACTTCTTTGACTGTTGATAAAGCACAAAATTCACTGATTTACAGTTTTTACAAGCTTTTTGAAATAAGCACAGCTACAGAATTTGTAAATCAAGAAAGCACCTGGCCACCTTCCCCATCACAGTACATGTGAATTTCTTGTACCCTGCTTAATGAATGTCTGAAATTCATAATACACCTTACTAGTGACAGAAGAGTGTGATTTCTCATGCTTCCCATGCTGTTTGCAGCACTTACCAATGGCCAGGACTCTACATATCACAGTGTAGCTGCAGACAAAGGATAAAATTGTGCTACAATCAACTGCTCCCACGTATTTTGTGGAAAATAAGGGTTAAAACTGCAATGTAGCACAGGCCTATCCTACCAGAAAAAAATGGTGCTTCTGGTATTGGAAGTAGGGTGACTGAGGCAGACCCTTCCTGAAAGGCTGTCCTCCTGCTCCAGTTGTCTTGGGGACTCAGAGCAAGGTCTTGTAAAACTACACTATGTGCATGTTATCCTGAAGTCTTCAACATGTTATATACTAACATAAGTGGCATTAAACTACTGGACAGTCTCCCTATAGTGCCCGAGGTTAGCATGATTACTGTACAATTCATATTCACCTTTGTGTTTTGTCTTCCTGGTAAATCAGACTTAAGATTTTTTCTTGGCTATTTCTTCCTCCTCATAACACACTTCCTTCTGAACTCTTCGGGATCATTAACAATGTAGATTGATGCAGGCAGCCTACATTGCAAATGGAAAAGGCTGATTAAGTTATCATGTGATGCTTCTGTTAAGCAAGGATTATCCTCCTGAGGTATTCTAGAGCACTTTGTAATAACATAGTTTTAAATAGATATAGGCCCAAGTGATAAAATTCAGATGAGGATCCAAAGCTATACTTCCTGAAGTTTGTAGCATTCTGATCCAGGTTTTCTTCAGGGTCACATTAAGGCAACCAAGGACACTCACCACACCAGAATATGAGGGCCTCACTCTGAGTCTTTTTATATAACTGTGCCCTTGTCTGAAAAGGATCCCTTCTCTGCTACTAGGGAGAAAAATGTTGGAACATGGTGATAAGAGGAAGAAGAGACCTCAGGAATAAGTATTGAGTCCACTTCCCAACAGTGGTGCCCAAAACAATTTCCACCATTTATGAATTTTTATTGTTACATATTCCACATGACTTTTTGTGTATTTACACTGTTTTATTTATTTTATTTGTTCTCACTCATTCATTCCAACCCCTCCAGCCTGAACTCCTCAAATTAGTCTAAAAACCTGTAAAGATACTTAAAAATAAAATCATGTTGTAACAAAAATGCTTATGAAGAAAAATATATTACTTCCATAAATAAAATTGCTGTGGAAGGAACAAATTATAGAGTATTACCAGAATAAAGAGACATGCTAACAGCACTGTTAATTGGTTTGCTTAGTCATACTTGTGTATCTTTGGCAATAGTTAATCACATTACATTACTGTAAAACCGTAGCAGTATTTGTAATATCATTATAGATTTTTTTTTCAGAAGGGAGCTTTGTGTCTTCCAACTGCCTAATGCAAAATAATTTCCAATTAATAATTCCTTTAGAGTAATTATAATTAGCAATATGAATGTGGGGAACCTAATGAATTAGGAAGAAAACTTATATTTTGTGTTTGGATCTGTATGCTAGAATGATTTACAGGTTTTTTGTGCTTACTCTGGTAATAGCTATAATTTAATTATGACAACTTCAAGAAATGCTCCCTTTCCACCTCACTGATTCTATTTTTCCTGCAGCTGTCATTGCATTTACTCTCAGAGATTGAGTTAAAAAAAATAGCTGCAAGATGTTATGAGAGAAAGGGAATTAGTTGTTTCACCTTCTGCAATGGAGCCTATACTGAAGAGCTAACTCCAGTGGTCTGGTCTCTGCAAGATACACTGTGAGCAGCTCGTAATGAATGTTGACTATCTGCCCCTTCTTCCTACTATGTTTTGATGCAGTGACCTGTACAGTCCAGTAATTCATTCATTGAACTATGTTTCCCAAAAAGACCTGAAGAACAGACAGAGAAGCTCATTATCCACTTCAAGGGTCTGGTTCTTAGCACTGGGATATAGAGGACAAGCTCTTTTTCAAAGCCACTATCCTGGGATAACTTTACCACCCTCTGCCATTATTTTCCATGCCCTCAGGGGTGTTTTAAAGATTCCTTCACGGGAATAGGATGCTATGGACCCTGAAGACTTTGCACCTTTCTTTTAAGACATGCAAACTTTTACCTTTAATCTAATTGAAATTGCTGATGTAGGATGGTCATACCTATACAATGGCTTGGCTACAAACTGGATGTGTCTTAATTCAGGTACATTCACACATATAAAAATATAGTCAGTCCTGGAGATCTATTTCAGGGAACATGCAGGCACTGCACAAAACTAGTAGTCTCCAAACAGAAAGAATAGTCAGGATGTGAATCCTGGGCAGATCACCTGATCACGTTTTGTTTCTGTGAAAGGCAGACAGGCAGCTTAGCTGCTACCATGCTGCTTTTGAAGCCAGTGCTTGAACATAGTAAAATTTCACATTACCTCAATGCATGTTCTGCTAAATGCTGAAATTATTTTTTTGCAAAATGTCTCTGATTTTTTAATAATGTGTGTGTGTGTAATGTCTTCTACTTTGAAAAGTCTCCAGTTTACTGTAGAGATGGAAAAGCTAATGAAAGTGGATGTTGGCACTATAATATCACCTGTCATCTGGAAAGACCTAATGTTGAGTAAGATGTAAGGTTTGGATGTCAGTTTTGCTGTTCTTAGTCCTAGAGTTAGTATGCAATTGCTGGAAGGCAGTAATAGTTAATGATGTCGTTCAGGTGACGTGACCACATTAGGAGTACAAAAGCATCCAAGCACATTATGGTCTCTAAAGCCAACTATGAAATACACTACAAAGGCTCAGCAAACCAGTAACTACACCCTTTTAAAGAACTGAATTATTCGTATGTGGCAATGACCACTCTCAGCTACCATGTCAGCTGGTCTTAACTGACTTTTTAATGTTAGCCAAGATGCTGTCTGAGTGGTGCCCAGCACAGGATGGCAGAAGATGTAGGACAGGGCAAGGGGAAGCCAAGGGGACTCAGTGTGATTATGTCTGTCATCTTGTTCCTGAGGCTACAAGCTGATTTGGCCCTTTAGGCTGCCTCAGAATTGCTCTGTGTAGCACCTAGATGCCCATGTGTGCAAGGAATCTTTCAGCACATTGCTAGATCATCTTAAAAGGGCCAGAGCAGTTGCCAGGATCCCTGAATTTAAAGTGAGTTTAAAGATCATTACTATTTTTTTATAACATATTTGAGAATGCCTAACGCATTTTACTTTCTGACTGCTGAAATATCCTAGCATGTATGCTAGCATCGATGGACTTAAAAAAATTTGTCTTGTGGTTTGGTTCACTGTTTTTAAAACAGCATTTCCTTTCAGCATGGATATTCTCATCTTTAAATGTACTGTTTCTGCTGAGACATCAGTTTTGATTAGAGTTGGCTTCCTAGCCAAAGGCTCTGAAAAAGCAGTCAGGACTTCCACTGAGTCTGTTATCAGATGTTCTGTCCTACTAACTACCTTATAGTGTGTCTTTTTGTATTTATCAAAAGCTTCTAAATCCCAAAGAACATGGTTTTCATATATATCTCCCCAGTAAATGCAGAAATAACATAAGCCTAAAGTGTATTCACTTTGTCATCCTATTATGTTTCCAAACCAGTATTAGAATAGAAACCTGGAGTAATACTGAATTGACAGAGTATTATTCGTCTTCTCTCCCCCATGACCCTCACCTATTTACCCTGACTCTGACACTAGATAGATAGTTAACCCTTTTCTAATCCCTAGGGATTCCACATTTCTCTCCATTTTTAAAATCAGACTAATGTCTGCCACTTTCTTGTCAGTGTGGGAGGCTTCTCCAGTCCTTACAGTAAGACTGGTGGACCTTCAACTGGGAACATCAGAGAGGTAATACTGGGCCTGGCAGGTCTGGGGAGGCAGAAGCTGCAGTGTGCCCTCTTTGGAGAAGGCTATGACTTGTCCTGTGGTTACAGCCAGGTCCAGCCAGCTCCAACACTGACCAGAGTGAGCACCTCACCATGACTCAAAGCTGCAGCCAGCCACAGGAGTGCCTGGCACCCTGGCTCTCAGGCGTTTAAGAGTGGCAGCTGCCAAGGGCAGGAGACTTAAAAGGAGATATGTGAAGAAATCTATTTTGGAAATGGAAGGAGAAACAGAAGAAATGTGTGGAAGGGGACATCTGATGGCACAGCTGGAGATGCACTCTTGGAAGAAGGTGATTCATGCCAGGGCAGTGGCATCCCTCAGTGTCTGAAGCTGTGCACTATCTATGACACCTCTCAGGGACTGCAGCCCATGGAGGAAGTCCAGAGCAAAGGAAACCAATTAAGAAGCAAGAAGCAAAGATGGAAATCCTTACTCGCACAACCCCAACTTCCTGCACCTCCCACCACCTCACCAAAGGAATTGGGAGGTTGTGCTGGTTTCGACTGGGATAGAGTTAGTTTTCTTCATAGTAGCTAGTATGGAGCTGTGCTTTACATTTCTGCTGGAAACAGTGCTGATAACACAGGGATGTTTTCGTTATTGCTGAACAGGGCTTAGTCAGAGTGAAGGCCTTTTCTGCTTCTCCCACCATCACACCAGCAAGTAGGCTGGGGGTGCACAAGAAGCTGGGAGGGGACACAGCTGGGACAGCTGACCCCAGCTGACCCAAGGGATATTCCAGACCGTACGATGTCATGCTCAGCATATAAAGCTGGGGAAGAAGGAGGAAGGGGGGATGTTCAGAGTGACAGTGTTTCCCTTCCCAATTAACCATTACATATGATGGGAGCCCTGCTTTCCTGGAGATGGCTGAACACCTGCCTGCTGATGGGAAGTGGTGAATGAATTCCTTGGTTTGCTTTGCTTGCATGCACGGCTTTTGCTTTTGCTATTAAACTGTCTTTATCTCAACTCATGAGTTTTCTCATTTTTACCCTTCCAATTCTCTCTCCCATCCCTCTGTGGGTGTGTGAATGACTGACTGTGTGGGGCTTAGTTGCTGGCTGGTGTTAAACCACAACAGACAGATGAATGTATTGTGCAGCAAAAATGAAGGAAATCAAGGCTAGGAAGCAGGGAGAAAAGGTATTTGACTGAAATGGAGAATCTTTTGCTTTTGACAGAAGTGAGACTTTTCACCAGTCTTACTGGAAAGGAAAAGAAAGCTTCCCTTCTCTTAGCACTACTTTTATTTTCATATATTCCAAAAGCCTCTGTCCACTAATAAGGATCCTGCAAGATCAAAAATGAAATTGCATTCTTACCAAGGAGTCCCATTAGAGGTACTGGCAAAGGTGACACACTTTGGTCAGGGATGCAGCTTGTACTTTTTTTTTTCTGCTCTGTGAAAACCAGGTAAGTGGTTTCAATGGAAAATTAGATTTTCACAATTTATTCATTTCTAAGTGGGAAACAGTCAATCAGTCTTGCTTGGAAGTCTCATTCCAGACCATTTATATAGAATATTAATTAGAAACTTTCCCCAAAGAAGCTCTGTGGGAAATCAGACACAATCCTCTTAGAAATAAAGATGTGACCATAAGGAAGGAGAATTACGTATTCTATGATAGATTCCCTTATTCCCCTCCAGATGGAAGGATGGAAGGAGGACTGAGAAAACAACTTTCACAGACGGGCTGATTCTGCACTTACACTCAGAGCAAGGTGAGGGTTTGGATGAAAGGCTAAGATGTTATTATATCTCAGTACATACAGTATTTGATACCACTTTGGACTGAATAAAGTAAGACTTTCATAAGCACATGGAATCACCCCAGTTACTGCTTGGTTTTTATATTGTTCTGCATGGTTTAGGTGGGACACCCTGAAGATAATGTTCTGAAAAAAAGGAGGTCAAAAGAAAAATTGAAGTACCACATATTAGACATGCAAGAATAGTTTCTCACTACAGTGGCTTAATTTTTAATTACTTCTTTCAGAACTCTGAGTTTATAGGAATAGTAGACACAGAGAACATATTTAATTTCTAGTTTAGATTCTCACAAGGACTTGCAAAAAGACCAGCCTTTCAGGAAAGTGTCCAGATCTTAAAAATTACTTGAGATCCAGTAGCATATGTTAAGCTGCAGAGGAGCATCTCAGAGCTGAGTGTTTTCCACTTCAAAATTTAACTGTGTGGGAACTTTTGAAAGTGTAGTTATTATTTAAGGGCAATCTGCTGGTTATATTTCTGAGAACCTGGCTTTCCTGCTATAACTTTCCAGCTCTCAAACTCCAAGTGTTTTGGTAGTGGTGTAGTCTGAAAATGAAATGAAATGTCTGAGTAGACATTTCTTCAGACTCTTTCCAATATACTATACCTCAGATACATCACAATGCAGTGTGCCGTATCCCATAATGTTTCATGGTAATTCAATAACTGCATGACTAAAGTACTTAAAGCCCCTCTGGTCTCGTCTAATGTACATATTTTCAGAACTTAAAAATATAGTCACAAATGAAGTTTACATTGTAATTTGAGGTCTTCCTATTGAAATCTGAATGTTAGAAATAAATCCCTAATTGGAATTGTTTTTTCTTCTCCCAGAAGATTTGGTAACAGTTCCAGGTATTTTTAGAAGCAAAGAGTATTCACATATATTTTAGTCTCCTGTTAGAAAGCACAAGTACTCCTCACATGATTATGCACCTTCTGTAATGTCAACTTTATTTTTCTTGGCAGCTTCAACATACTGCCATGTGTCGTGGTTTAAGCCCAGCCTGTAACAAAGCACCACGCAGCCGCTCGCTCGCTCACTCGCTCGCTCGCTCACTCACTCCCTGCTCCCCCCCGGCCACAGCGGGATGAGGAGAAAATATAAAGACAAGCTCATGGGTCGAGACAAGGGCAGGGAGGGATCACTCACCACTTATGGTCACGGGCAAAAGACAGGCTCAACTTGGGGAAGAAACAAAATCAATTCAGTTTACTACCAATCAAATCAAAACAAGGATAATGAGAAGTAAACCCAAACCTTAGCAGCACACCTTCCCCCCACCCCTTCCTCCTTCCCAGCTCAGCCCCACTCCTGGTTCTCTCTCCCTCCTCCCCCCGTGGGGGAACAGGAAATGGGGTTGGGGTCAGTCCGTCACACCTTGTCTCTGCGGATCCTTCCTCCTCAGGGGGAGGACTCCGCACTCCTCCCCTGCTCTAATGTGGGGTCCCTCCCATGGCAGACAGTCCTCCACGGGTCACTTCCCACAGATCGCAGTCCTTCAGCCCCAGCCTGCTCCAGCATGAGCTCTCCCCTGGAGCCCCGGCCATCTTGGGGGGCATCCCCCTGCTCCAGCATGGGCTCCTCTCTCCCCAGGCTGCAGGTAGGCATCTGTTCCCCCGCTGCCCTCCCTGGGCTGGGGGGAGACAGCCTGCCGTCTGCCCACGGGCTGCAGGGGCATCCCCTCCTCCCCTCTGCCCTCGGGATCTGCCCAGGGCTTCCTCTCCCAGCCCACTCCCCGACTCCCCGCAGGTTTCCCCCCTTCCCGCTG
>JANZLQ010000008.1:16664545-16689047 GCA_026212715.1 Elanus axillaris
TCTCTTCTCTTCTCTTCTCTTCTCTTCTCTTCTCTTCTCTTCTCTTCTCTTCTCTTCTCTTCTCTTCTCTTCTCACTGGATTCATGAACAGATGCTCTTACTGCTGCACTAGAATACGAGGCAGTATCTCCAATAATACATATATATTTATATTCTAATGGACACTGGAGAAAGTGTTGTTGAAAGCAATTACAGTAGATGCAGTTAGGTTTGAGTGTGACTTTAACTGCACTTTGAATCAAATATTTCAGAGAAGGATAGGGGGAACAATATCTTCTGTAGCAATTGCTGTAACAGTGATTATTAAGGGGAAGAAATTTCATTGCTTTGAGGAGTGAAGATCCTAATGATGGAAACATTTTGCAAGTGAATCAAAAATATGAGGTTAGCCAGCAGATGCATTTCAGGTCATCTTTTCTTTCAGTTCTTCTTAGCCCAAAGAGTCTACAGCTCTTTCTATATTTTGTATTGGTTTTTCACATGCCCGTAGAACCACAGTTCTTGTCAAAATGATTTAAATTTGTAAGAAATACATATGCATTTTTCTGTTCTATCAGAATTTACAGTGAGATAACTTATTCACAGGAACTAGTTAGTGCAGAATCACTCCTACAGAAAGTTGTATATGTAAAATGATGAAGGCAAATTTTATTTATATCAGTTTAACTAAGTTTCTTTTGAAGATAGTACAGCTGTGTTGGGGTGAGTTTAGAGTTAGCACAATTAGAATCAACCAAACAGCACACTTCATTAGATGAGTACCCCTAACACTTTGGACATATTGCTTGAACAATTGACTGTGCTGACTACACTGGAGAAGGGTTACAGAGTTCTTTAATCTTCTCAAATGGAAAAAACAAACTTGCCAGATTCATTAATATAATTTTTATAATTAAAGAAAAAAGGAAGTATGATACCAGTTGCCACAAGATGTCACAAAAATACCAACTGTTTCTGTCTTGCAGACATCTTCAGTACCACTGGTTACCAATACAAGTTGGGCAATGCATCAGTCTGCTCTGGGAAGAAAGCAAAGCAAAATTTCTGACTTGTGTTTTTCACTTTTAGTGCCACTACAAATCTATTAGATGTCCTCTGAATATATTTCATTTCATTTCATTTCATTTCATTTCATTTCATTTCATTATTTCATAAGGCAGCACTTCAGGATAGATATCCGTCAGTGAAGGACGCTGTTGTCACATCCTTTTGGGAAAAGTTCATAGATGCCAAAATCTCTTCTTTTTAGAGAGTCTAGAATCTAAAGGTTTGAGCATAAAGAACAGTTTTTATCACCTTTATTTGTGTGAACGATTCTGTATTTTCATTCTGGATTGACATCAATTTGAGAAGAACATCTAGTCCACATGTCATTTCCTTACAGCTTTCATGTAGGGGAAAAATGTCACAGTGTGACCATTTGTGTAAGCACAAACATATGTAACAAACTCTGTTTGTATGTAGAAAAAAAAAATCAACCAACAGGGATACTGAACCTATGTTCAGCCTTGAACCTCTGTCCTGGATGTGCCAAAAACCAGAGATCTCTGCCATCCACAGTAAATGACTTATTCTCTTTTTCTGTTTGTGA
This sequence comes from Elanus axillaris, assembly GCA_026212715.1. Classification (NCBI taxonomy): domain Eukaryota; kingdom Metazoa; phylum Chordata; class Aves; order Accipitriformes; family Accipitridae; genus Elanus; species Elanus axillaris. The sequence continues at coordinate 16,666,137 of JANZLQ010000008.1, forward strand.
ACTCTGTAAGCAGCAGATAGTGCCTTCATGCCCATCCATCCACTGCATTCTTTTTCTTAACAGCATGGTTTAGTGACATGCTTAGTCTAGTAATCTTGGGGGTTGGAGGGAGGTGTTCACTGTCAATATTTGGAATCTGAGTTGAGGTATTTGAACCAAGCTGTTTAATTTTGACTGTCAGTGCTGTGTGTTTCTGTTCTTTGTTCTTTTTCTACATTCAGAAATTTCCTTCTCTGATCTATTACCCAAATTTACTGTTCAAATGAAGGTTCCTGCCATGAAATAAGTTTGCTAGAATATTCAGAGAAATGGTGAATGACAGAGGAACAAAAGCAACTACAGTGAATTTTGGTCTCCACAATATATGTCTAGCCAAGCGCATTGTTTTTGTTTAATATGCCCATTTCAGAAGGCATAACATGAAAAATGAGGATAAAGACTTCCTGAACACACTTAGAAACACCTGGAAGGAGCTGTACATACATAGGAAACAATGATGAACGATTATCTGGGCCCCTGTTCTCGTTCTGTCATAGCTACCATTGATTTTAATGGGAGCAAGGTTTGACTGCGGATTTTGGCTTGGCAGAGTAAGTCCTTCCCTAGGAATCCAGACCTAGCCATTCAGCCATGTTAGGGCACTCTTGCACTTTCCCTGCCTCTCTACACTGCCACTGAAGTATAAAGAAGGATTTTGAATGCAGAAACAGTTTTGTGGTCAGTTGTTGGTGCTGGAATGTCTCTTGACATCAAGAAAATCTTCGGTGTATTATTAAAACTTCGCCATTTTCAGTAAGAAGTTGTTTCCATGATTTGTACACACTTCTTGATTTCTATTGCTATTCTTTCCTTTGCTTTATTCATGTTCAGTTTTACCCTCCATTCTTATTGCAGCTGTATCCAGGCCTAGCTGTTTAAGCATAGATTTATACAGCAGTTGAGTCAAAAGCCCTTGTGATCACTGAAGCCTCCCCAAACTTCCACAGTTTAAATGATTAGGATGATAACACCAATCCCTAATACCCAGCTATAAGGGTACTCCTGCAGAGGAGTACCACTATGAATATGTTTTGGATTTCATGTCAAAACACAAGTTGCTTGTTCTCCTCTCACCCTTTTCCCTAACTCCTGTCTGGTTTTTTTTCACCCTGTCTTTCTCAGGGAAGGTTGAAGAGATTATGGAAGAGACATCTCATATTGGACCTGATTCTTGTATACCTTAATGGCTCATCAGACTATTCTTCTGAGGAAAAATATGTTCTGTCAAGTGAAAACCTACTGCACCCTCATGTTGTCACCCTTTTTACTCAGCTGGATAGTCTAGAGGAGCTTCAGAGGAACAAGATCACAACTCATTATTTTTCCAGAACATTCACCAACACAATATGAAGTCTAATGAATAATATATGCCATAACTGTCAAAATAACTGAACAAAGGACACTTGAGGGGTTTTAATGCATTATTTTTTCACATACCAGTTTGCAACTTTCAAAAATTTACAATGGGTTTTTCAGCCAGTAAGTCCAATTAGTGAGTTTCTACTCTAAGTAGCTATGTACTGAATAGAGGAGGTCAATATGATGTAATGTTGTGCTGTCACTCATAAACTAGTTGAAGGATGATCTACCCATTCATGACATTAGTGAGACTTTGGAGGAGTGATATCTTTGAATTAAATGACTTTTACCCATTTTCTTCTGTGGTGTGATAGGACTGCTGTAGTGTTTTCTTCAAAAGGTTTTCAGAATTTGTATCTTCAGAGGCATTTTGAGTATAGTAGATGGCCACTGTGCTGTCAGTCAGAGACTGAACAGAAGCAGTATTTCTCCAAGATGTTCCACTTTTCCTTTTAAACAGTATGTAAATACACACTCTGTAGGAAGCTGAGATACTTTCACCCAAAAGCTTAGAATCAACTTAAAATAAGTTACTGTACTGACAGGTATTGGTAGAGATGACCTAAGGTACCTTGTGTACATCCTTTCAAATGCAGTCATTATGTATTCTGACTATCTTTGAATACTCCTTTCTCATTTGACATGAAAAATACTGTAGAGCCACATACCACTTTCAAGCTGCAGATTGAGTGCTTTGTGATCCAGCAAGGAAGAAGTGGTGCTGCTGCATTTATGCTCTCTGTCATTGGCAAGAATTATGCCAACTGCATTACGTGACACTCCGTGAACACACCTTTTCCCAAGCTGTCGGCCAACTGCAACTGGTTTATTCCAAACCCTGCTGATGTCGCTACCAAGAGCATAACATCCATTAAAAAGGCTCCTGTCACTGCACTTTTACTACTACCCAGTAACACATGCTGTAAAAAGGCACATATTTATTTGCAAGAATTTCCTGTAAGTACATAGGTAGTAAAATGGACTACATTCATTTGAAGTAATTTTCTCCAGGTTGGATAAAAACTGATAGCAAACACTAAAATTATTTCCATACTGCATTAACATACAAACATATGGATAGGGGCATATCCACTCTTGAAATGCTGGTCCTCTGTGCCTATCTTACTATATTAGAATGAAAGTGTATATGCAACTATGTCACACAGGCAAGCTGTGAGTTTTTCCCTGTTTAACTGGACAGGTATTCTGGAATGACGATACAACTATTATGTGTTCACTATATCGCAATATCACTCCTTAGCCTGACAGAGCTCAAGAGCAATTTGCTTTGAGCTCTGTAAAAACGAAAAACAACAATAAAAATCATACAAGCTGAAGTCCTGAAGAGCCTCCAAGGTATACTTACATAGGTTTTAATGGAAGATAAGAACAAGTGAAATGGAGGCAGTGAATGGTCTGTAATGCAGTTTAGATAAATACAGCAGTTACACAGAAAAACCTTGTATTATTACATTGGTGGTTTTGGTGTATAAATATGTATGTAATATAGAGATACATGCTTTATTATAGAATGAAAATATGTAATAGAAAGGGTTGCTTATGTGAAAAGGTGAGATTCTTCACATTAAACTCTGTTGGTTTCTGTGTTCAAGGTATCACAGTAAATGGAGGAAATTTGTGTTTCGCTGCCTTGTATCTCAGAGCACAGCTGTCCAGGCTTCTGTGGGGAAAGTCACAGAAGTTATAGGCAGGCTTTCTAATATAAAAGAGGATTGCATATAGCATTGTTTTGCTATTAGAGGTGCCTTCAGAGTTTGTTACAGACAGCATAAAAGTTGTGGTTGGAGATTCAGGTATCAGTGATGCTCCACTGCTGCCTGAGTTCACTCATTCAAGGGAAAGTAAGGCTTCCTTGCTGTCTGTCTGTCTGTCTTCTCTCTCTCTACCTCTCTCTCTCTTTTTAAATGATTATATATATATATATACCTCTGTATACCAACAGAGGTAACACTCTCCTTAAGCAAGGCTGAAATTATAGCTGATAAGTAATGCAACTAATTGTCTACATGGTTCCCAACATGAGATAATCTGGTGCTGTTTCCTCCTGTATCATAGAATGAGGTTCATGTCACCTGGCTTTCTCCACCAAAAATTAATTGTTCACAATTAATTCACAGGCTTAGAAGCCTGTCATCCAGACTCTCTTTATGATCAATGGTGTAAGACAGTAACATTGAGGGCAATCCAGCTTTCCTATTCTGCTACTCTAGGATGAGATGAAAAATCCTTTGAAGGTACCAGTCTATCTTCAGTACTTGTACAGAGAGAATTTGTATGACTCTGTATTCAAGCTAGATTTAAAATGGTTAAAGACAAGTGATACAAAAACATACACTTAGTCATTCTACTGCCAGATCACACAAATGAGTACTACAACACAAAAGCGTTTATGAAAGTTCTCTTTATTACAGTATTTTCAATACATGTTCTGAAAAATGAGTTTGTATTTTTAAGTTTAAGCAAAACCATCCAATATGATTTAAGCAATCCAACTATTAGAACAATGCAGATGCCTTTAATTTAATTTATAAAACCAGTATACTACTTATTCTCTTAGGATTTAAGCTGTTAAAAGTGAAGTATTTAGTTACATTTTCAACTGGAATGGAGAAGTGCATAACCTAAAACGTCAGAAGAGTAGAAAGTTAACATGTGGAGGAAGATATGTTCCATATTGCATTATTGGTGTGTATTATTTCTCAATACATCCAACTGCAAGGCATAGCAAGGCAGTGACACATGCATGCTGTGGGATATTTTGAGTACATATATTCTTTTATGCTTGTATTATAGATAAGGATGATATTAGTCATGACACTTGATTCTTTACTGCATTTTCAGCCCTTTAAGTCTAATAAACCTAGTACTACTTAAAAAAAGGTAAGTGGGCAGTCTACTAACCTGGCCTCCAGGCTGAGTAGGGCTCTCAGCCTGCCTTGCCCCTCTAAACCACTACTTTTGGGAGGTTTGGAGCACACAACTCTTACGCATGGGGGTCCCAGAGACCCCATGCAAGTACTCTGAAAACACTCACTGTCTGCTTCTTCTTTGACTTACCTTCTGGATGAAAAAAGGGCTTTTACTGACTACAGAGATAGCCTGCTGGTGCTACACTAAACTTAGTTATTGTGAACACTCTGCTTTATGTGTCCTCTTGTGGTGCAAGGAACCTACTTACCCAGAGGAAGCTGTGGGTAGAATCTAGTTCTGAGTAAGTGCAGATGTGTGCTGCAAGAAGAGGCAAAATTGAATAATTAAGGTTTCAAACCATTATCTTATGGCCACTTCTGTGAAGTAATTCCATTTCTGGCACAGTCTAATGCTTTAATCTGTGTTAGTGTTGGTCTTCAGAGTAATGTATACAGTATGGACTAGGGAGCATAAATGCCAGAAATATCATGAGTGTGACATAGGCCAATTTTAAATTAATAAGCATCTTTTTTTGCATTGGGAGTACCAATGCACAAGCAGACTGAAACCGAAAGGAATGCAGGGAGAAAATAAGCATTTTTGTCTCGCTCAAACTGGGAATGTATTTATTAATATGTTATAAGCATTTCTATTTTAAACATCTCCTTGTACTGGTCAATGATGCAACCTTTTCAGAGGTAACCAGTGAAAAGTAAAAGTGTGTAAAGCGTGGAATGACTTTTGCATTATTCATCCCAAGCTATTTGCATATCTGCAGAGTAACTGAAAGGAGGGAGTACACAAAGACTGTGTATTGGATTTCTGTGGCAAGGTTTTGGGGAGGTGTGGTAGGTGGCTACAGGGGTGGCTTCTGTGAGAAGCTGCTGGAAGCTTCCCCTGTGTCTGACAGAGCCAATACCAGTTGGCTGTAAGACAGACCTGCTGCCGGCTAGTCAGAGCCAACCAGCGATAGTGGTAACGCCTCTGTGATAACATTTTTAAGAAGGAAAAAGAAGTTGCAGGACAGAGAGAAATGGGACCTTCTATGACCAGGTGGCCCACCTTGTAGATGAGGGAAAGGCTGTGGATGTTATCTACCTTGACTTCAGCAAAGCCTTTGACACTGTCTCTCATGGCATACTCCTTCAGAAGCTGGTATCTCATGGCTTAGACAAATGTACTCTACGCTGGGTGAAAAACTGGCTGGATGGACAAGCCCAGAGGGTTGTGGTGAATGGATTTAAATCCAGTTGGCAGCCAGTCACAGGTGGTGTTCTCCAGGGCTTGGTGTTGGGGCCAGTTTTGTTTAATATCTTTATCAGTAATCTAGATGGGGGGTTTGAATGGACACTTAGCAAGTTTGCAGATGCACCAAGTTAGGAAGCAGGGCCGATCTGCTTGAGGGTAGGAAGGCCGCAGAGAGATCTGGACAGCCTGGATCGATGGGCCGAGGCCAATCATATGTTCAACAAGACCAAGTGCCGGGTCCTGCACTTGGGTCACAGCAACCCCATGTACCGCTACAGGCTTGGAGAAGAGTGGCTGGAAAGCTGCCCAGCAAAAAAGACGTAGGGGTGTTCGTTGACAGCTGGCTGAATATGAGCCAGTAGTGTGCCCAGGTGGCCAAGAAGGCCAACGGCATCCTGGCCTGTATCAGATATTCTGTGGCCAGCAGAAGCAGGGAGCTGATTGCTCCCCTATATTTGGCACTGGCGAGGCCACACCTTGAATACTGTGTTCAGTTTGGGGCCCCTCACTATAGGAAAGACACCGAGTTGCTGGAACATGTCCAGAGAAGGGCAACCAAGTTGGTGAGTGGCATGGAGCACAAGTCTTATGAGGAGCAACTGAGGCAACTGGGGCTGTTTAGTCTGGAGAAAAGAAGGCTGAGGGTGGACCTTATCGCTCTCTACAACTACCTGAAAGGGGGTTGGTGGGTGGTGGTAGTGAGGTGGGTGCTGGTCTCTTCTGTCTGTTGGCTAGTGGTAGGACGAGAGGTAATGGCCTCAAGTTGCAGCAAGGGAGGTTTAGGTAGGATATTAAGAAAAATTTCTTTACTGAGAGGGTTGTGAGACATTGGAATAGGCTGCCCAGGGAGGTGGGTGAGTCACCATCCCTGGAGGTATTCGAAAAGCACATAGACAAGGCACTCCAGGACATGGTCTAGTGGGCATGGACGATGGTTGGACTCGATGATCTTGAAGGTCTTTTCCAACCAAAATGATTCTATGAGAGAGTGAGAACATGTAAGAGAAACTGCAGACACCAAGGTCAGTGAAGGAGGGGAGGAGGTGCTCCAGGTGCCGGAGAAGAGATTCCCCTGCAGCCTGTGAGGAAGACCGTGGTGAGGTAGGCTGTCCCCCTGCAGTCCATGGAGGTCCACAGTGGAGCAGATATCCACCTGCAGCCTGTGGAGGACCCCACGCCGGAGCAGGTGGGTGCCTGAAGGAGGCTGTGACCCTGTGGGAAGCCTGTGCTGGAGCAGGCTCCTGGCAGGACCTGCAGATCTGTGAAAAGAGGAGCCCACGCTGGAGCAGGTTTTCTGGCAGGACTTGTGACCTCATGGGGGATCCACACTGGAGCACTGTGCTCCTGAAGGACTGCACACCGTGGAAGGGACCCACGCTGGAGCAGTTCGTGAAGAACTGCAGCCAGTGGGAAGGACCCACGTTGGAGAAGTTTGTGGAGGACTGTTTCCCATGGGAGGGACCCCACGCTGGAGTGGGGGAAGGGTGTGATGAGTCCTGTCCCTGAGGAGGATGAAGTGGCAGAGACAACCTGTGATGAATTGACCGTAAACCCCATTCACCGTCCCCCTACACCGCTGGGGAGGGTAGATAGAGAATCCAGGAGTGAAGTTGTGCCCGGGAAGAAGGAAGGTGTGGAAGGTGTGGAGGGAAGGTGTTTTTAGATTTGGTTTTATTTCTTATTACCCTACTCTGGTTGATTTGTAATAATTTGAGTTAATTCCCCCCAAGCTGAGTCTGTTTTGCCCATGATGGTAATTGGTGAGTGATCTCTCCTGTTCTTATCTAGACCCAGAAGCCCTTTGTTATTTTTTGTCCCCTGTCCAGCTGAGGAGAGGGGGAGTGATAGAACTGCCTTGGTGGGCATCTGGCATCCAGCCAGGGTCAACCCATCACAGACTGTCATTTGGCTCTCTAGCACTCAGAGTACATTATTCCACAGGAGTCCTTCACTTCGTGAAACAAAAGTAGAGGAAAACAGAAAGGATCAGAGAAAGGACTCACTGAGGTCTTGCTGAAGACCAGGATCAATAAATCTTTAGTACAAACCCCCAAAACCTTGTAGAAACTTCAAAGCCCAAAGGAGCATTGCTTTACTTTCTGTTCACGCACAGCCTTTCGCTAGTATGATTCAGTCAATACACCAATTCCTAATGTAAACTTGGGTGGCCTTCATGTAACACTAGCTATAGTTGTTCCATCATTGTTCTGTCTGGTCTGTGTTGCATTGGTACCTCATGCTTTTTCCATATAGCAGACTTCTCTCCACTCTTTCTGGCATATATGCCATTGTTCTGTTCCAAGGGGCTGCCCATATGCTTCCAATATCATAAAAATTTCTGAAATGAGGCAGCAGAAATGCAAGATGGGCAGTGTTACAGATTGAAGCTGGTCCTTAGCTGGCATACTTAGGCATTGTTTTACCAAAACCAGCTGGCAGTTATTAGTTCTGCTCCCTACCTATCAGTCTGCTACAGTGGGAAGCTTATTTCCTTGATTTTTTAGTATTTCATTATATTCTGCCAGTGGAGGGTTTGGATTTCCTTGAAAAGGTGTATCTCTTCTAATTAACAGCTTGCAACTGATCACATTTCAAGATTCCTGTTTCCCTTTTATTTCTCTTTTTTTTGTTTGATTTTCTGAAAACCAACAAAATTGTAACCACATTCAGAGGAACAGCGTACAGAGTGAAACTATGCTATTCTCCTACAGTTTCAGCTATGCAGAGAGTAAAATCAAACTACTGGAAGAAGTCAAGTCTCTTTCCTTCGTGACTCAAGTATAATTTCTGAAAGAGAAATAAAACCTACTGGCTCTATCTTAACATTTCCAGCATTCAGATTCTCCTCTTTACTAACACACGCAGTGGAAGCATGTGTTGGTATGGGTACTCTCAGCAGCTGCCATTCATTACTATAACCTTCTGACAGTAGACACAGGATACTCATGGTCTTCAAACTCTGAGTTTCTTAACAGGCCAGCAACTTCAGAGAGAGCTAGGATGTGAAAGCATCAGTAAGATGGCTGCAAAGTTCAGTACTGCAGGGCAATGGAGGTGTTGCAGACAACAGAATGACAAGTACAAACAAGTGCAGGGGGAGGATGCAGGACATGGATTCTGTCTTCCTCAGTTTGACTGGGACATGGGCTGAACTCCCAGCTCCAGGAGACACAGGGGTACATCTGGATCTCACTCTGTTTTTTTCAAAAAAACCCCATTTTGTTCCTTGTGGCCACTGGGGAATGCTTTGAAAATGGGACTTAAGTTTCATCAGTGTTAACCATAGTCCACAAAAATCATAGTTCTGATAGCTAAAATTATCTCTGTTCATTTTAACTCTGCTTAATGTTCATCTGAGGAAACTTAGGATTGCCACCTCAGGCTGCAGTCTGGTCTGCTACTCCCACATCATTAAAGCTTCACTAAAGTTGTAGTGTTTAACAGATGCTGCTCTCTTAATTTCTGGCCAGGTTTCTGAAGAGAGTTTCCTTTCCTTAGGAACTCCCACACAGAGTCAAGGAAAGCATATTGAGAGGTAAAAACATTTTTTCTTCCAAAAGAAAAAAAAAAAATCCTACAGTCAGCATAGCAGAAAGCTGTTATATGTAAAGCATGCTCACTTCCCTGTCACCTCAAGGATGGAGACAGCCATGGTTTGCTCAGTGCCCCAGATATATTAATCTAAATTTGGCTTTTTTCTTGACATATGTTGAGACTTTTTGCTGCAGTAAGGTTTGTGAAATTTTAAATTGTATCCTGAACCAAACACCACACTTTGAGCTTTCAAAAATGAAGTGGCAATACCTATGAGTGTTTTTGTATCCATTTAATGAGGATCAAAAGCCTCACTTGTTGCTAGCAGCACTTTATGAGTAGCACATTGACCTGTCTTTCTTGGTGGACCATTCAGTTTAATAGCACTTCTCAAGCTGACCTAGTTTGAAGATGAACCCCTGGGGGTGGGACCCATTAGACTTAATTTTAGAAGTCTAGCACTTCGGTGTCAGTCTGAACTAGTCACCCTAAGCTTCCTAGCAGAGAAATAGGTACCTCCACAGGATGATTCATCTGGCCTATTTTAGGATGAAATGAATCACTACCTAGAGGTACCTGTTTTTCTCCTTTTTATTATAAAGAAAGCCTGCAATGACGAGCTTTAGACCTAAATGTCAGAATGCTAAATGTTTAAAAGAGGAATTTAAATGCTGTCTTGGCTACCATCATGATCAGTGAAATACAGAAGCTTAGAGAGAATGGAAGTAATAAAGTAGAAGTACACAGATAAACTCTTTTTTTATTAAAAAATAATGGAAACACTTTATGCTTAAAAACTGTTTAAGGGCAACTTGATCGCTTTTTAAAAAGACTGATTTTCAGTGGCTTTGTCTTGTTAATGAGAGTTACCAATCTCTCTTCCAACAGGGCCATTAACAAGTCACTTTTTTACTAATTACTTTTTGCACAAAGGTGATTAAGTTTCTTAAAATTTTAAAGAATTTCTGGTGCTTACCTAAATATATCTAGCCATTAATTTCTGCTCAGGGAATTAAAGTACTGATTTGACATTCTGTAAAACTGAGGTGGCAGAAACTTCCAGATATGAGTAATCAAAACATTTCTGGGGAGGTGATGGTAGAGGGAATAGATCACTGATACATGAAGAAGTTTTACTAATCAAAGGTGGGGTTAGATCCTTTGCTCTCTGCTGGATGCTTACATCCCCTTACTTGCTCTAAACGCTAATAAATTGTACATGTCATCAAGCTTCACGGCATAAAATTTTCTTGTGGGTAGAGGGACAGAGAGGGATGATCAGTTCTTTCCAGCTTTCTTTTTCAGAGTGATTTTTTGGCTGTACTCACATGGCAAAATCAACAACACAAGGCTTTGAATGTCCAACTCCATCCTATAAATGTTAGATTATCTCCTTACTTCCTGGCTTTATCAAATAGCTGTCAGGGATCAGATACTGATAAGTAAGCTGGTGTATTGGTTCATCTTTCAGCAATATTTGGATTTTGAGTGAAAACTCACTGAAATCAATGGAAAAAGATCCAGCAAAAGCAATGGGCTATCTAGTATAGCATGTAACACATGTTCTGTATCTCCATTCTCTAAAGCAAGTGCTAGAGTTTTATAAACACTACCAGGATGTGCTTTTATTTATTTTGATCATTTGGTACACAGTTTCCAAACAAAGTTTTAAATACAAAGTAAATTATTTGAGCATCTTTTAAGCCCCTCATTTCTCCAATTAAAATAATTTGAGACACCTCATTTATTTTCTATACTTTTAATACCCTGCTAGTGACTGATGAGAAAGAGGTAAAGCTAACAGTTAGGAGCCTGCTGCCCACAGACTATCAGCTAATGATCCACATATGCTTTTTAAAAGAAATTCTCCTTTATAGAAATGTAATTTCCAAAGTTTATGTTCAGATAGTAAGGATTTATACTTTTGCTGAAGGATGCCAGCTTTTTTGTGCTATTGCTTCTCACCCCATGACTCCATTCAGCTAGGATCATTAAGAAAGATAGCAGAGCACTAGCCAGAATGTTGTTGCAGTATTTTTGTATGCCTCTTATTCTTCTTTCGGTGCCTTACAGTACATTATCAAACTACCTTTCAGTGCCTTATAATACAATAGTAAAGAAGGAATAAAGGAGTAAAATATTTTAATGCCTTCTTCCATATGTCCCTTCTAGACCTTTAGGTGAGAAATAAGTTATCAATAAAGTGGATTAATTAATGTCTATGCAGCATTTTGAAGAGCCAAAACACTCTTTCAAGATAGAGGTATTGTTAACAAAAGGTATGAGTATTTGCAATACTATTGTGACCCTCTGGGTTAAATACAATGCAGAAAATGAGATCATCTCATAGACAAAAATCTAGATCTGAATATGGAAACATTAGAAGGTCCTCAGGTAGAGAAGGTATTTTGCTATTCACTGTGTTGCCCGCTGAGCATACATGCTTCTTTATTTTTTCACAAGAGTTAAACTAAACTAAGTAGTTGACTCTAGTTGTAACCAGTTAAGCTTTTCCTCTAGTTGCAGAGTGATATCTGATTGTCTATGATGGGCAAACACAAATAATTTTATTTTTTTTCTCCCCTCATTCCCTAGAGAAATGTTTGCCACTGGGCCGGATTGATTACTTCTTATGCTTTTTTGCACTTACATGGCTCTGTATCTTGGTAACAGTGCCCCACATCTGCACTGTTGAACCTCAGCTTATAGGAAGTTACAAACATGCCAGCTTGACACAATTATTAAGTAACCACACTTTCAGGCTCTCAGAAAATCAGAAATATAGCTTAGTCATAGAATAAAACTGTGCCAGTGGACTACTTTTCTACAGGACATGCAAGCCTGAAGGATGATGTTGTTACACTTTCTCTGTGCCTCATCCCTGCACTGAGGGCATCTGTTTATCAGTCTTCAGAATTCATCCTGGCCATCATGAAATAATTGCTTGTCTTTGTACAAAGGTGGTAATAACGATTTTTTTTTTTTTAACAAGCTGAAAATGATTTTAACAAAAGGTCTTCAATTTACTTGTGGATGGAAAGAGTTTGTAAATTATTTTTTTTTAAGATTCTTGCAGTGGGAATCCAGAGACATCTATATTCCTAGAAGGGTCATTTATTGAGCGGCATAGTCTGGGAAAAATAATTCAGTGGAAATTAAAGTACTAAGTATTTGTCCACTAATCCCTTCCTTAATCAAAGCTTCCCACAGAATTTAATAGATGATTCCTTACTAGTGATAGTATTTTGTTTAGTAATTTTTATCATCAAATTTTGATAATACTTTGAGAGAAAAAATGTGAAAAAACCCCACAATTCTGCATTGCATTTATAGGAAGTGAATGGTCATTTCTACACATCTTTACTGCACGTTTCTAATACCCCACTACTTTCAGCTGTCTAATGTACAGCTCGTTGAACTGTTCCATAAGGGCTGCCTGATAATCCCAAAGACAGCATAAAAAGGAAGGAGGAACAGTCTTCCAAGACAAGCCACAGGGATGACAAGCTCAGCGCAGTGAGTTCCTAAGGGACGTATAGCCATTCTCTGATGTATCCTATGGCTTTTCTAAGCACTTTCCTAGCTCACTGGTACATTGTCAGTATCTGAAATGTACTTGCAACTCTCTCCCACACAAAGCACCATCAGTGCTGACCAGCAGTCAGGTGGCTACTAATATATATTGCTTTGTGCTAGGTACAGTGTAAGTGAATCCTTAAAAAAGCTTCCTAAGGCAGGCATGCTTCCCTTTGTCTAGTTCTGGCTACCCATACAGTGCCTGCTTCCTCACCCATCCTTAGGAGTAACGATGCTGGTAGGGTGACTGTGGGGGTGTGGAAGAGGATGGCAGTTTTCATAAGCAGCCTTTTAGTTCTGGTTACTGTGAGGTGCTCTTTCAGCTAGATAGTGGAAGCAAAGGGCTGATTGCATCATCTAACTCTGTCGGAGACACTTATGCAATAGCTGTGGTGGCAGGGGATATAAGTAGCTATTTTTGTCTTAGAATTGATCAAGCTGCAGTAGCTGCGCTGTGACACACTGACTCTGCATCCAGCTGCCCAGCCCTCCTCTGCTCATTTAGGCACTGAAGGGTTAGTTACAATTGTCAGCTATATCTTCCTCTTTTCCCCTTTCCCCTACCACCTCCCTTTAACTCTGTCGGCAGCTCAGCCGAGCTTCATCCTCCACAGTGTCACCTGCCGCACGCCGATAGTGACAGGAACAGATACCACTGCAGGCAGTGACATCCCTCTATGTCAGGCAGAATCTCCTAATCAGTGCACACAGGCCTGTGCAGTGCAGCCATCTAATTGTTTACCTTCCAATTTTTTTCTGCCCTAGGGAGACAGTGCTCTGAAGAACAGCCCATCAGTTGAAGCCCTCAAGACCTGGAAACTTTCCATACATATCCAACCTGACTGCTGGTCCAAGGGCTGAGGCACAGTGGCTGAGAAGCAGTTTCTACATGTCTGAGCTCTTAATCTCTCTTCCCTTTGTTCACTGGTTTGTGGTTATTCTTTGACATTGCCCTCCTAAAGTGCAGCGCTTAAGCTGGAAGGGCTGATATTAAGAATAGCAACAACAATACTTAGCAATAATCCTTTGCATTTCTAGAGTGTTTTTCCACCTATGGAGTTCAAATGCCTTCAGAAAAAATGGTATTGTCAGTATCCTCATTGTACAGGTCAGATAGCAGCAAAACAGGCTAGATAATAGCTTCTCAACTCCTTTCTGTTCATTTGAGCTATTTTAAAAGCAAGAAAGGAAGAGAGAATGTGTGAGGGAGAGGGAGAGAAAGGAGGGAAGGAAGGAAGAGAGGGAGGGGGATGGGAAGACAGAAAACAAGGAAGGAGAGAAAGAAGAGAAGATGGATGAAGCTCAACCTTGTCATTAGGGCTTCAGTCCCAGCCAAAAGAAATGAAATGATACTGAGCCCAGTAAATCAAGTTTTAAATGGAAGTAATATAATTGATGTTGATCCACATAGATTGATGGTAAGGAATTGTTGTCAAACTAACCTGATACATACTTTTTTTATGAAGTTAGAACTTTGGCTGATAAAGGTAATTATATTTGCATTGGCTTCTGTGAGGCATTTTTTTTAATGGTATACAACCTTATAATTAAAAATGAAAACAACAGAAAATCAGCACAATGGAGCAAATGTTAAATGGACCAAATGCTAGGTAATGGATCATTCAAAATATGTGAGTGAGAAGTCATCTCTAAGCAAGTGTCATACACAAGGTCCTGAGTGGATCTGTTCTTAGGCTTTACAGTGCTTTTTATCAGTACACCAATTTTATCAGTGTTCTGAACTGAACATTACCTCCTGCTGATTTACACCTGTAGCTGATCTGAAGATTAGTGGAGCAGCTAATAATAAGAGAGATGGATAGGTGAGATTGGGCTGTCTTAATTTACTGGCAAATTAGGTGCAAGTAAAAACATTCTGGTTTTAATAGATGTGACTGTGGTAACATACATGTACGAAGACAGAAGGTAGACCACAATTTTCAGATTGTACAGGACAGTATGTAGCTGCCATGTGGGAAGATGGAGGTGAAGATTAACTTGAATATTTGGAGATGGACTTCCCAGTGGTTTGAAGGAATAAACATGGGGAAAGGGACTCAAGAATATGGTCCAAGGCTCAGTAGTGGTTCACAGAAAATCTGAAGATGATCTGCAGTTATTTCACAAGCATATTTAAAAACCTCATACATGCACATTCCCAAACACAGATGGAAGTGAGAAAATCACAAAATGAGGAAATGAGGAAAAAGCCAGTAGCAAACACACATCCAAACTTAGTTTAAATTCTATTTTTTGAGAATAAGAACTCATAGAAGTCCTGAAGATTGTTTTTTCCCCAGAAATCTTTGACAATCATGCAGGTGAAAGGCATTGAGACACTTTAGTTAATATCTCTTTGGTTCTTTTATCACTCTTATTGGAATACTGAGGCCAGTTCATTTGTAAACTCTTCAGAAAGATTGTTGAGAAATCAAAAAAGACCCATGAGAATAACATAAGGATTGGAAAACATGTCTTATAATGAAAGACTCAAGGGCTTTAGTCAATTTAACTCACTGAAGGAGATTAAGTCATAATTTGATCAGTCTCTATGTTACCTATTGAAATTTTGATCAACCAGGGCTGTCAATCTAACTGTCTAAAATCCCATAATGGGACATTTAGCTTATATAAATTCAGACTAGACAAGAGGTAAAATTAGTTAATGGTGCAGGGCAAATGATGCCTGGAACACTTTACCAAGGTTTATGGGTAAATTTCTCAAGTATGGAGATTTTTCAGTCAGTATATAATGGTTTTCTAAACCACAGGAATACCCTGTGTGATGACATTTAAAACCCACAAAAGCTGACTAGGCCTCTGTTGTGCAAGTGACTTCTCAACCTGAGTGAACATAAGTGAAGGTAGGTGGCTCCAAGAGACACACCCAAGCCCACAACAGGACAGGCAGAGCTGGAACCTTGGTATCCAGAACTGCAGTGTCTTATCCTTGATCTGCTATATCTCAGCTATACTGTTACTGTCAGTGTTTCCTTACCTAAGGACCTAAAGCAGCCCCATTTCAAATATAATTGCTAACTACTACAGTGGGAACTGAGCTGGGTATTGAAGCAACAAAAAGCAACTCCCATTTATGCCACATTTCTTCTTTTCTAATAAATGTGTCTCTTTATTACACCTAGAATTTCAAACAACTGTCTCTCTGAGCCTTCTTAAGACTCTACCAAACTATGTATAAAAATAATAACCTCATAAAGCAAACACAAGTTGAAGAAATAGTAAAGAATTACAAAAATGAATGTTATAAAAAGTTAAACTAATCCCCTGAGCAGGAAAAGACTTCATTTTTCAAAAGTATGTCTGACAATGCTAAAGAATTTGCTCTTTTAAATCCCTTCATGGCAGTCACTTTGCCAACAGACAATAACGCTGCAGTTTAAAACTGCATTCATCTTCTGTAAAAGGCAGCAGAGAGCTTTCAGTGTGTTTTTAGCACCATCCTTTTTCTTGCAGTACCAACTACTCCATGGAGGGGGAGGAGTGCCATTAAAACTTTCAATTATCAGGATGTGGCCAATAAACTTTATTTTCTCCTTCATACCCTATCACATCTTGTCTTTTCCCCTGGTCTCTGAGGGCATACCTGCATATTTGGTCATCCTTCTCTTGTTGCTTGAGCTATAGTAGTGCATCTAGATGTCTTCCAGACCTAACATGGCTCTCACCAGCCATGTCCCAGCTTGAGCAGAGGGATTCCTGTCTGCCCATGTAATAGTTGCATCTCAGTTCAGTTTGTTTATGCCTTATCTTTTCAGATGCTAAGGTCTGTGAAGAAAGGGCCTACCTTGTCTTTGTGTATGAGCAAAAAGCTCTTTTTATCTCACATCATATGACCTATCAGAAATTTGTAAATCATAGAATTATAGAATGGTTTGGGTGGGAAGGGGCCTTAAAGATCATCTCGTTCCAACCCCCCTGCCATGGGCAGGGACACCTTCCGCTAGGCCAGGCTGCTCCAAGCCCCATCCAGCCTGACCTTGAACACTGCCAGGGATGGGGCATCCACAGCTTCTCTGGACAACCTGTTCCAGTGCCTCACCACCCCCACAGTGAAGAACTTCTTCCTTACATCTAATTTAAATCTACCGTCCTTCAGTTTAAAGCCACTACCCCTTGTCCTATGGCTACATGCCCTTGTAAAGAGTCCCTCTCCAGCTTTCTTGCAGGCCCACTTTAGGTACTGGAATGTCCTGTAATCACCTGAATGTTACAGTAGGGAGGTGTTTAAAAAAGAAGGAAAAAAAAGAAAAGCATAGTAGATGAGGGAAGTGTTGCAGGGGAAACATTCAAGATAGGAGAAAAGATCTTTGACTAGGTGCCATTAAGGTTAAGGAGCCTACATGTTCTTCCCTGTGGTGTCCTACATGTGATTGAGGTGTAGGACTGTCACACTTGGATGAAATGAGTCATTTAAGGATTAAGAAGTCTATCTATCTGTATTCTGTGGTTGTTATCTCAGCTGCTGAGTGCCTTACAGGCTGTAATTATTTATCCTCAGAATATCACTGTGAGTTAGGTAGGTCTCCTGCCACTCTGTGGGGTTTTTTTTTCATGGCCAAATTCAATCTCTCATAGAGTTAAAAAAATAGAAGATAAAGAGGAGCTCATTTGACCTTTCAGTAACTAAGTTTTTGGTACTTTCTCCCTGTTACTCACTCTACTCTCCATCATTTTCTACAGCCCCTTGATCTGAAGCACAAGGAATAGGCTGTCTTGCCTGGGGCAGGAAAAATCCTGCTTCACTGAGCTGAATATTAGGATTGTGTAAAAAAAACAACCAAGGTTATTCATCACAGCTCAAGATGTCTGATTCTTTTAAGCCTCCTGGAGGTGGTGTACTGGCAAGGCAGCATTACTGTATCCTTAATGACATCCTCTCCAAGGTTTGATTTTTAATTTTGCTAGAAAAGAAGCAAGAGCAACAGAAACAGTGTTTTCCTGATGTAATTATTATCTGATGATACTCAAGCCTGTTCTCTTCCATGCATCACTAGTTTCCCCTTGTGTACACATTAAGGAGATGTAAAGTAACAGTCAGTTGGAAAAATACAGAAAAAAAAAGAGAACTTAAACTTTCTGCCTGATATTAGAAGACTGTTGCATAGCAATGCATCTTAGTAAGAGTGAGCAAAAGACATAAACACCTGCTAAATATTCAGTATCATGATTAAGTTCCTGGAAACCAAACTACACAAATTCCTAAGTGCCCTGGTTTTTCAGAGTATAAGTGTCTAGACATTTCTGTAGACTAGTGTCTTTGGAGAGGTCTCACTCAGTAGCCACCAAGATATGCTAAGTCAGTTTATTGTAAAAATGCAGGCAATGATGGTGACTATGTTTCCTTTGGGTGTTCATTATAAAGTAGACGAGTAATGGCAACATGTGGAGTCTTATAGATGGCAAAAAAAA
Source organism: Elanus axillaris (assembly GCA_026212715.1). Taxonomy (NCBI): domain Eukaryota; kingdom Metazoa; phylum Chordata; class Aves; order Accipitriformes; family Accipitridae; genus Elanus; species Elanus axillaris. The sequence goes on from JANZLQ010000008.1 coordinate 16,684,254, forward strand.
GATAATTTTTCTTATTTTGGTAATCAAGCCATGGAGGAAATATGCCTTTGTCTGTTGCTTGGCATGAAGGAAGACATGCTGGCCCTTTAGTTGAGAGACTTTTACAGTTTTGTGTGTTAGTGCATTTGCTCCTTTAAAGGTGTAATTTTGATCATTTTTCCATGCATAAGGAAAAAACCCTCAAGGTTTACAGATCTTCTTTCACATGATATTTTACCACCACCTTCTTACTATTAAGCTTTTTTAGTAGATTGAAGACTCAGGGGGCTCATCTATACAGCTTATACATACTGATCTGAACTTCCATTTGTGCTAATTGCAAAAGCAAGAATGGGGGACACTTATGGCAGACAACATCTACTATGCTTCATTATGAATTCCCATCACTGTATTCATGGATCAATACCCTGCAGAGATGCAGAGCTAAGCAACTGGCATGATCTGGGCCAGGCTACCAAACTAAATTTCATCCAGAGGTGAGCTTAAAGGTGGTGTGACACTATGTGGATGTGACACTATCCGGGTGAGCAACTGCACAATGAATATTGTCTGCCATTATAAACATTTATGTCCAATGCAGTCCCAAAAGCCTAGAATCTGAAAAATGGAAATGGACATAGTCGTATGGCATGGCCTGTTCTCAGTCAGATTGTTTAAACCCCTTGTATGCATATTGAATTTACTAACAATTTCATTGAAATATAAAACAAGCATTCAGAAGGAAATATATGATTCATACATTGCTATTCTATTTTTATATTTTTCTTTCCCAAGAGAAGGTAACACAGCAGTATCTCAATAGCTGTCTAAAGTCAAAAGGAGGTTGAATATCCTTATTAGGAAAGAAAAGAAGGCAGAAATATAACTTCTATTTTCACCTCTAATAAACGACTTCTGTGCTACATGTACTTGTTAAGACAGACAATGTACACTTCCTGGCACAGGATATGATAGGAACTTTGCAAACAGCTACGTTACGCTTCTGAGAGCCAGTAATTACAGCTAAAATTGTACCGAGGTGGGGTCAATTTGCTTTTCAGCTCACAGAGGTTCTGTTCTTTGTCACCTTCAATTTCCAAATAAATTTGGAAAATCAAAATAAAGCCACAAAGTTTTGTCTGGTTTCCAATTAAAACAGCAAATCCCTGCATTTTGCTGCATTTTGCTTGAAATCTTAGGTTAGATTGACACAGAAGGCTTATGAACTAGAGCTGTATCTTAAGCTTGCAAAGTAGCCACAGAGGAGAATTGGATGGTATCTGATAAGGATTTTCATTAAAAAAGTTTAACATACTTATAGTTAGATCATGTTCTAGAAAACTGGTGAGAAAGGCTGAACGCATAGCAATAGCGGACAAGTACCCAAATTTCTATACATGCAATATTTGCCAAGAAATTCAAAAGTCTCCTAAATAAATCATATGGGTATGTTTTACTGCGATCTTATAAAGCTGTCCTAGGTTGTTCTTAAAGGTAGAAACAATCTTAAAAATAACTAAGGTCCTTGCTTCAGTGTTAATAATTTAGTATCAGAAGACTATGGTTGTGATTTCTGAGGCAGAAAAAAACTTTTTTTTTTTTTTTTTAAACTGGCAAGTTGACCACTACAGGGAAATACTGCTTTTTCCCCAGAACAGCCTCTGGGCAAGCCCCTAAATGACCCAATAGCATGTTTTATCTTTGCTTTAGTATTTATATAGCTTCATCATACTCTTATCTGAACAGCTGATGATCTTTCAACTCTCTCTGAACTGGGAAAATAGTGCTTTTTCAGATATATACATGGAAATGAGACACAGACTCACTGAAGATCTGTTGTGGTTTCAGCCCAGCCAGTAACAAAGCACCACACAGCTGCTCACTCACTCCTCTGCCCCAAGCCCCAGCAGGATGAGGAGAAAATATAAAGACAAGCTCGTGGGTTGAGATAAGGACAGGGAGGGATCACTCACCACTTATGGTCACGGGCAAAAGACAGGCTCAACTTGGAGGAAAAACAAAAAACAATTTCAGGGAGGGATCTGTTCTCCCAGAGGCGCTGCTGCCATCGCTGAGGGGCTCAGCCTGGGCCAGAGGCGGGTCCGGCTTGGAGCTGGGGAAGCTTCCAGCAGCTTCTCACAGGAGCCGGGCCTGCAGACCCTCCCTTGCTACCAAAACCCCACCACACAAACCCAAAACAAGATCCAAAAAACAACTTCACTGTCACAGTCCCACATACTCCTCTGTCTATATTATTAGTACCTGGAAGTGCAGAATGCCTAGCTTTACAGTGGGGGCCTGGGGAGAACTATGGCCATCAGATGGGATAAGCAAAACATTCATCATTCATCCACCAGATGCAATGACATACAGACACTAAAGCTGAGGAGAAAGGTGTACTATAAACCCCATAAATAACCAGGACTTTAAAATTATAGTTACACCTGTGTGGACACCACTTGTATTTTTTTTTTAATTGGTGCAGTCCTCTAATTCAAAATATCCAGATGCTGGAATCAGAGTTTTGTTCATCTCCATGTGTGAATGTACCCCTTACCAGGCTTCAGACTGTGCAGAGAAGAACTTAAGAAATAATAGGATAATGACAGTAAAGATTAGAGAGTAATATGTAACTAAGAGTATGGAGAAATTGGCTTGCATGGTGAAGTTCCAAGTCTTCTTCAAAGAGTACTTATTTATCCAAAGATTATTTCATTAGAGTAGCGAGGAAAATCCAATCCCGTGCACATTCATCTGAAAAAAGGCATTTCTGCACCTAAGATGAAAGAAAAATACAAGCACAAGTCTTGGTAGAAGTTTGCAGGACTGCAGTAATGTATAAAACCATGAAAATCTTCATCCTAATTATGCTCTTAAGGTCATGGAAATCTAGATCAAAATAGGAACTTAAGTCATGTCTCCAAAAATTGGGGCTAGCACCATAATGATGACCATATATTACAGTTTTTCAGCTTAATCCTACATGTGCCTATGCATGTGTTTGGCACTATATATCATCTTAGTTACATGTCATCTTACTTACACATCATTCCAATCTTGTTGAGTTGATGATTTTGGAATATGTTTAGGAACAAGGCTATTAATATGTGTAAGTATTAACAGGATTGGGCTGAGAACTGCCCAAGTAAAGGCCCAACTAATATTCTAAACTGGACAGATGGATATGATATGCTTTTGGCAGGCTTTTGCATTTCTCCCTCAAACAGGTGATGACTGCTTATAAAACAGGGTTTTACTGCAGCATTCACTTGTATGATGTATTTTTCCTATGCTTAGAGTTTATATCTCATTTGCTCCATTTCCTGTCAGTATTTTCTTCCCTCGATTTATCCCCAATTTTTTAATGTATGCACATATATTCCTTTACATAAATAAATATAAATATTATCTCCTAAACACTTAGGTTTTCCTGTGAACAGTTTATGCTCTTTTTCTTGTATCAAACTATTTAGATAATAATTAGGAAGATGCTAAATTTTAGCTGATCTGATTTCATTCTGTCATGGAGATTGCATTCTGTCACTTTACACTGTGTTGAATATTGTGACCAAAGAATCATGACAGCAGGTAAAGTCAGAATGTGTAATATTTACTACATACTTACATTACAAATCTGGGAAGGAATATTAGACAGAGGAGATAAAAACAGGTCAGAGACAGATTTGTTCTTGTTCCAATTTTTTTTTTTTTATTTCATATAGAGAAGGATCATGGCATAGGGCCTTTTCTTGATTATGATTGCCTGGTTCTGATTAAGGAACTGGAGTGATCCCACACAACTCAGGGGAGCCTCTCTGCTACTTCACACTATACCAGTGTGAGAACTGGTCCAATAGTGAAGCTTTGTGCTGATGCAAAGTTAGGAATTATTTGGATCTCATCTTCTCTCCTTCAGCTCAACTGAATAAATCCTATAGAATTTGCAGGAAATTATCATGATTTTATTGAACCATCCAGCTGTAAGTCATTATTCTTTTTGCAGGCAACTGCTTATTTTCTACAGGAAATAATGGTTTCACAATTCTGACTTGGGTAGTACTCTTCTATGAATGGATGGAGATACCAGCCACGATTTTGTCTCAGGTGATCAGCAGTAGCAGAACAACTCAAGACCTCTAAGGAAGGATTTTAAAAACATGTTTTACTAGAGTAGGTCTGAGTACAGAATTGTGAGCCAGATATCTTTATTGCTGCCCTCAGTCTCAACTAAGGTCAATAAAAGGCCTCCCATTAATCTCACTGGAAAATGGATCAGACCCTACATGCCTTCCTGTGCTCCTGGAAAGCTGTTTTCTGTACAGTGATTCCTGTGAGATGATGAGATGAAACAAAGGGAAGGGATGTCAAGGTATTTTCCCCCACTTTCAAATTTGCAGTAAGCCAAGACCCTGCAAGTTTTGCTTCAATGCAAATGCTTTTCTATGGGCTTAATGTATTGATGAAAACACCCATGTGTTGTGGTTTAACCCCAGCCAGCAACTAAACACCATGCAGCCACTCACTTACCAGTGGGATGGGGGAGAGAATCAGAAAAAGAAGTAAAATTTGTGGGTTGAGATAAGAACAGTTTAATAGAACAGAAAAGAAGAAACTAATAATGATAATGATGACACATAAAATGACAACAGTAATAATGAAAGGATTGGAATGTACAAATGATGCACAGTGCAATTGCTCACCACCAGCCCATCGACACCCAGTTAGTCCCCGAGCAGCGATCCCCACCCCCACTCCCCCCAGTTTATATACTAGATGTCCCATGGTATGGAATATCCCATTGGTCAGTTTGGGTCA
>JANZLQ010000008.1:16689147-16708104 GCA_026212715.1 Elanus axillaris
AACTTCTTGTGCCCCTCCAGCCTTCTCGCTGGCTGGGCATGAGAAGCTGAAAAATCCTTGACTTAGTCTAAACATTAGTTAGCAACAACTGAAAACATCAGTGTGTTATCAACATTCTTCTACTGAACTCAAAACAGCACCGTACCAGCTACTAGGAAGGCACTTAACTCTATCCCAGCTGAAAACAGGACACCATGCAAGCAACCTTACTTCATGCCATTAATATTGGATGTTGGCTTTTAAAAAAATTACCTGGAAAAGTTCCTACCATCTGCATCTGGTTCTGCATTAAAGTAAAGAAAATTAGATTGACCCATGGAAGCAGCTGTAGTTTCTGACAGTGTTGTTTTCCATAAAAAAAACCAGTTCCACATCCCTTCCATATTTTAAGTCACCAGCCTCTGTTCTTAAAGACATATCTATATATTAGAAATATCTATGTATACTCAAAAAGATCCATTTTCTCCAGTACATGAGAATTCATTTAAATTGCTGCAGAAATGTACTTCTATTTGTCCATGTAGTGGAATAACAACTCTGTAAAAGTTGTCAAGGAAAGTTTTGGTTGCTCCAAGGGACTGTTTAATAGATCAGAAAAAAACCCAACTTTCCTTGCAGCTTGCACCAAATTGGAGACTTTTATAACTTTACTGAAATGAATTCAGTAGACACAGTACAGTGCATTATAAATAGCACAGAAAATAGCAATAGCAGGATAAGTGGAATTAGCTAACCAGGCTTGTTTCTCTCCAGAGAGCTCTGTGGGTATAGACATGTGCTGGTGACTCCGTTTCCTTTGTATTGGTGACCCCAGACAAACAACAGGATGCTGTGGGAAAACTTGCGTTGCCATATTCCACCTCTTCTGAGAAACAGCATCAGTTTTCAAGACTGTCTTTATTACACAGCAAAAGCAGAACAACAGATGAAGTACTAACACCACAGTACTGCTATATGAATAACCAATTTTTCACTTTTCTGGCAGTTCTGAATTTGTTTTAGGTTGACCTATAAAGTAATTTGTCATATAGACTATTCAGCTAGCTGAAGGCAAAAGGAAAAACAATTCCAGCACTGGGTGATGCATTTCTTCAAAACACTTGGTATTTCTTTGCATAGCTTAAATACATTTTTAAATGAAATTTGAAATGTTTTTTAAAGTTTATTTTGGAAAATTTTAAAGCAGAATGTTTTGGGCTTTTTCAGACTTTTAAAGATTTTGGAACAATCGGTTTGTGCCATGCTTGTCTGTCAAAATGTAGAAAAAGTAATGATATTTTACTGGAGAGGAAAAAAAAAGATCTTATGCCATCCACAGGATCATCAAGCAGTTTTAGTTAGAGAACCATATCTTCACCAGAACTTATCACATAAGTGTGTCCCCCCCCTCAAAACAGCTGTGATTGTATGGTTTGCAACATATCCAGTGTCCTTTTCAATATCCCATTTGCTCAGCATCCCTGTACTAACTACAAGAATTGCTAACATCAGAATAGACTGGGTCCCCAGTGCAGGCTGCCTTTATATATCTGGGATCTTCTTATCTGTCTGAATAAATGAATGGAAAGAAGGAATCAGCACTGAGTGATCTTCCAGCTTTGCATGATTCACTAAGAGAACTAGGTATTCCCACTGCAAATGGCTCAAAGGCTGTATATGGGGAATTGTGCTATTTCCAGCTTTGTAGTGTTAAACACAGAGAAGTAGCTTTATGGTTCAGCTTATTTGGTAATCGTTTCTGAATTATGGGAATATATATGAATCTAAAATGAAAGTCTGTGCACTTTTAACTTCCCGTTTTTCTGTGTACACATTCCTCTTTAGCCAAAGAAATACCGAGAGTGGGATACATCTCACCTGATCTTACAAGAGCAAAGAATAGGAACCTAATTCAAAGTTAGTCTCTGTAGGCTTCCTTTATAATTAATAGAAAGACATAGGTACCTTCACAGAAGGTTTCATTTCAGATGAATTGTTCTGATGCCTACATTAGGATGAGATGAATAGCCTTCTGAAGGTGCCTATCTTTTTCCATTGATTTAAAAGGGACCCCAGTGTGACTTAGATGTCTGAGGTAAGTAAGATTAATCCTACCTTGAACCTAAAGGGACAATATGGTTTGGTTTCTGTAAATGTACATAGACTTCAACAAGACTATGGAAATTTCCATTAGAGATCAATAATTTCCTATACTACATATTTTATGAAGAACACATTTATAAACATTTGCTTAAGGTATTTCTTAGTAGCTATTATATATAAGAAAATAAGAGAACAAGACCTTCCTCTTTCCCACCCTGTCCTCAACAGGGTGCTTTTAAGTATCTGCATTTACATTTTCCTTGACTTACCGAGCCAAATACTAGTATGTAGAAAAGCAGTGCTGAAATACAAGGGGGGTAGGACCATCCAAAAAGAATGTCCCTAACTTCAATAAAAGGAAAAATGATGACTTTATTAATACACTTCTGTAGTCAGACTAGGATGCCAGGGTGAAGGAATGAATGCCACTTTTGAAAGTCTGTGCATGTATCCTGACCTGGGAAGTGTCTAACAGTGGGTGCAATTATCTTTTCTGTGATAGCATATCATTAGTTTTCACTTTAATTGTCCTACCAGTCACTTGACAAAGACTTATTTGATGCCTAATCCAAATACTTGTGAATTGGAAAGAATTGTACTTTTCCATGGCCAAGGACTCCTGGATCTCTATGCCAAGCTTTAATTACACATAGATTTACAGTGTACGGCTACTCCTAAGAGATGGTGAAGTAGCTAAATGTGTATTTCTGAGTGGGAATGGCAAACAAAGAATGAATCCCTGAGCTGTCTTTTTTTCAGAGACAGTAGGAGAGGGGTAACAATGTATACATACTGCCAGAAAAGCTAAAATAAATGGAAACTGGTAATTTTACTGTACACAGATTGACATTTTTTTATAGTCATGATGCTCATACTAGCAAAATTTAAATGCGGTGGCGTTGATGCAATCAAGCTCTTCCCCATTGTTCCAGCCTCTCCCTGCAGTTGGGGTCAGCACTAAGGACATGGAGCACATGAAGTATGGTTGGCCACAGCAAGACCCAGATGCTAAGCTAGGGATGATATCTTTTCAGTAGCTGCATCTGGCTCGTTGGCAGACTCTACAGGCTGATCTGCTGGCAGGCCTGGATTTGCCTCTGGGTCTGTCATCTGTCATGTTGTTATGCTGTTGATGGGCTGTCTCTGCTGCCTTGCCCTCCCAGACTGCATTTGCCTTTCAACCACTTTTGCTGCTGAGGATTATGCTGCTGTTCCAATGTTTAAGGACAAGGGGATGGCAGTACATTGCTAAGACATGTAGTTCAGAGTGCAAGATCAGGACAGCATTCTCAGAGTCAGAAATATGCTTGGCATGTGCTCGTTAATGCATGTTTTAAAAAACAGCCCTGTGGATTTGGAATTCACTTGCAGCCTATTTGTTGTGCTTTACTGCTAGTTAGTAATTTGGGGCTCCGATGACACATGCACCTTTGTTTTTAATTATGACACTTTCATTTCAGCATACACCTGATGATGACATATACAATTGTTGATTAGCAAAGCAGAAGCCTTAATGAGCATGGGGTAGCTTAGTGAGCTGGCTGTAAAATAAATATGAAATGTATCACAGATTTCTCCATTCTCTGCTGCATGGTGCATAATAACTTGAAGAAAACAGTTAAAATAAAATATTAATGGGCTAGCAGAACTGGGAAAACAGCTCACTGTTAACATGCCCAGTAGTGAGAGAAAATTACAGGTTTCATTGTGTATGCTGCACCATCTGCCTACACAGAGAGCCTAAGCCGTAGGCTCTCCCAAGGGAAATAGCTGTGGATAAGTTATTCAATTAGAACAGCATTATTGGCCAGCTACCTTGGAGAATTGGGTTGATGATGTTGTGATTATCCTGCTCTACATTCCTTCATGTCCCAGACAGGCTGCATTGCTTTGCGACTTCCTTAAGTGTTCACTCAACTGTACAGTAGGTGAGCAATTGAAACACAGAATATCAGGAATGCCTGAAAGAAAATCAATTTTGAATGAACTTTCTCTGCTTAGCCACAGCCTACATATTCTGAATCATATTGTATTTTTGTAGACTTCAGTGCAGTAAGTGACAGAACTGGCAGTGGGAGGAAAGAGGATTTCATTGTGTACATTTAACCTGTGGCTGGGCACCGGAATTCATATAGTAGGTTACAAAACTGTACAGTGCTCCTTCAAGTGTGACAGTCTTATTAGTGACACAGAAGTTTTCAAAGACTACAGCAAGACATGTTTTGAGAAACTGCTTTGGCTCTTTGTTACCAAAGTCCCAAAATATTTTTTCTCCTCTTTGAAACTTTTTTTTTTTTTTTTGCAAAACAGAACAAATCAGGGTCTGATCCCAATCTTGCAAACCCATTTTTTGCTAACCTCCTGCTGAAGTTAAAGACATCCAAGAAGCACCATCATATTCTCAAAATAGAACTCAGTCTCCCTATGCTACCTGAATAGGAACACAAAGAAGCTTGCTTTTTAATTTTTTAAAAAATTAAGCAATGCTGCACCTTAAAATATTGATTGAATTTTTAAAAATAAAATTATATATCCCCACCCTTTTTCATCACCTAGTCTTGCTTTAGTTGGCCCTGTTCTACTTTGCTTTCATCAGCTATTGGATTTTAAGACAGTGGGTACTTGCTGTATCATTTATTTTGATGTCTTGTATCACACAGACTGTAGGATTTTTATTATCACTAAATGAATTGGTGCCCCTTTTAACTAAGCAGCAAAGGTTTATGGTTTTCCCATCAACACTCAAAAAAAATTTTCATTTTTTTAATTGTTTCTATGCTCAAAATTGTAGTCATATTTCCTTCCTGGTATATCATGCACCAATCTAGTCTGGAAGATCTAACAGGGAATGTTACAAAGGGAATTCTTGGGAGAGGCATATTTTTTAACTGTGCTTTAATCAGAGCCGAGCTCTCCTGGAGAGGTGACTTATGAGTTCACATCACTATCAGTAATCTTTTCCTCCTTCTTCAAAGCTGGATGTCTTGTTAAACAAAGACGTACATCATCCACAAGGTCCACAGGAGGGAAGCATTTGTGAGGTGACAAATAAGGTCATTGGCTTTGCAGCTGAAGAGTCCTCAGATGAGTTCAGAAAGGTCCAGTCTCTGAAAACAGCAGTGATCTGGCATGACTGATAACACCAGGTCAGTTAATTTCTTTGACATTTATTTTTCATTGTATATTATGGGTGCAGGTGGGCAGCAAGGAGACAGCCTGCCTGTTCACCTTGTCCTTGGTGTGATGCCTTGCTCAGGGAGCAAGGAAACATAGTCAGCCATCCCAAATGCCTGGAGCAAGGCAGGCCCCGAAGGAAGGAAAGGGAGGACTCTGAGGCTGTGGGAGCTCTTGTGCTTCAGGAAAGTTTGGATCACAATAGTGACTTCTTGTGTAAAGTGCCTTGAAGGGACAGGGTAAAAGCAATGTCTAGAAATTAAGTAATACTGTTTATTAAAATCTGCTTACATCAACTGCTTTGAAGCCTTTTCTGCAAATCTTCTTCATGCTAGATCCCATCCTCCCTTTTGTCTGAAGAGCTGATACCTCCAGAAGGCATCTTCTGACGGGGTGACTTGCACTGCTACATCTGTGTGACTTTTAGACAGTGGGGCAGTGGCTTTAAACTTTATGATTGCAGGGTACCAACACATAAAGCATGAATATTGATGAAGTGCTACTGCTCCACGTGTGCTCATGCTGTTAATGATAAATACAATAATAATGGAAGTCCCTACACCCAGCAAGAAAACCAGTTTCCCCGATGTACAGACTCACTGAGTGCCTCTGGAAAGGACAGAATTCATCTGCCAGCAACTTGTAGGGCCATAACATATATTGACTTTTTAACTTCTTCCACTCCATGGAATCACATTTTTTTGCATGTAGACTATGACACAGAGATTAATATGGGACTGCTGGGATATGCAAACCACTGACTGAAGGGAATGCCATTTTCCTTTTATACTACCAGTGGAGAAAATAGTGCCAGCTGAACCCATCTGCTCGCCTACTGATGAATGTGAGGCTACTAGCTGGGTCTTCATTCAGAGCTTTCATGTCCATTTTTTTTATATTGCTACTTGGCACTGTAATTGAAACAGTGAGATATCTGTAACAGTATATTGTATTAGCCTAGTTGTGAGATTGTGTTATAATCTTTAAAGTAATGGCATTTTGTATCAATTTTGAGAGTCTTTTTTTGGAAGAGAGGTTCCAAAAAATGTGTATTCTCTTTAAAAGTTTTTATTAGGTAGGTACATTTTCCCCTGATTCTTGTGCCGCATCGTTGATGCCTAAAAGAACAAGAATTATACCTGTTGCATAACTTGAGCAAAGTGCTGCCTGGGTGTTGGGAGTTCTGCCTTGGGGTTTTGTCATGGGAGTTTTGTTCCTGAGCTCAGCAAGGCTGTGCTTTGTACATAGTGTCTTCACTTCTGTGAGGTTTATTCTCTTTCTCCTGTCTCCTTAAATATGCACTTGCAATTCAATAACCTCATTAAATGACATTTTTTAAATATTTATTGAAATAAATATAGGGTAATACTACACAGATAGATAAAGCTACTGTGCTTTTAAATAATAGGAGTGAGAGAGGCAAGTACTGTACCTTTATATCTACATCAGCGAGAAGTTCAGCAATGAGACAGTAAGAAGTGAAACAGTTACAGCAGTGGCATTTGACTTGTCTTTGCACATACTCCAAGAACCCCACAATTAAACACACTGCATAAGCCATCAACTTTTACTTGTGGTTCATTATTAGCATTGCTGCAGGTACAGGTAATACATTTTAAAAGGAGACATTGTGTTGCTCTAATTTTCTTAACTTTGTTCTTCCTTGTAGAGCAGACAAAAACATGGTCTTGCTTCTACACCATGTTCTGCTGTGCACAGTTTCCAAAACCACAGCAGTAGCCTATGCTCTGTTTAGGTGGAGCATACATGAGCTGCCCTTAAGACACGGCTGATTGCCTGAGCAGAGAAACCTGGAAGTGCAGCCCTGGATCTGGCCAGAGGCTGTGGCTGGAGCACAAGGGGCTCTGCACACCATTCCTGTTTGCATAGTGTGTGTTAGTGTGATGCTACATCATATGGACACAGCTGGACCTTCCTGGACAAGCTATCCATGAACAGGTCACTGGTGTTTCTGCAGCCTGCCTGTGAAACCCATGAGATGAGTGGACACACAAGCACCCTGCTCTGCCACTTGCTTCCGAGGCCCTCCTTCCCTCCCAGCCAGGGGGATGCAGTCCAGTCACAAGCTGTCAGCCACCTTAGTGACACAAACTACAACCTGGCCCTAAGAGATGGTGCTTGCATCTTTAAAACCAATGGAAATTTTTCAGCTGACTTCAGTGGGGACAGGATCAAACCTTTTGGGAGTGTCACCTGACTGTGCTGCCTCCAGTGGATGGTCTCCCAGAAGTTTGGGACCTACCTCAGCTCAGAAATGGGAAAGACAAGTTGGGTCATCAAGACACCTCATTGAAAGCTGTGGTTCTTAATTTCAGTTTGCTTAATATTTGTTTAAGTTTCAAGTAGTGAGTGTGAGAGTTTATTATCTTTACTGTCTAAAGAAGAGCTTAGGGACTCAGCAAGAGATCATGATGATGGAAAAAAAAATAAATGAAGCTTGAACTATGAATCTTGGGTCCAGTGAAGTAAAGAAAGGGAAAAATGCTTGGTTATAGAGATGTCTAACTGTTCTGTTTTGCTCTGGTTTCCCTCATCCAGGCATGAAAAACTCTGAACCTGGCTACATGGACATCCTGAGGAGACCTGAGCCTAGGAAGACTTACTGAAAGAAAACCATATTCCTAGTAAAGCCATCCTGTGTAGCAGTGACAGAGATGGTTGTCCCAGTGGCAGAATTTTTCCATGGCAGAGTCAAACAAACCAAGCTAATCTGCTTGCATGGTCCTGATCTTGCCGGTGCTGGAAGGAGCTGTGTCAAAAAGCTGAGGCAAGCTGACTGCATCTGAGGAAAAGGTAAGGCTGGAAAGTCCTGAATGGGTCGGTGGCTGAGCTCCTCTTATTGAGAAACTCCAATTATAAATGAGGATACAGGTAGGTAAGGCTCAAGCTGCCACTTTTTGCACACCTTCATTTGTTCAAACTGACAAGAAGGATGACCAAGCTCCCCAAACTTAAACTGTTAAGTGTTTATTTGAACACTTAATGCCAATTTTTTTTCATCAGATTCTTTGCTGTGGTCATTTCCAGAGTAGGACATTTCTTTTTTTTAAATTCCAAACTAAACTTGAAAGATTTTGGTGTGGTTTTGTACATTCACTTCCTGAAGGATTGCTTTGCACCTGAGGTTCAGATCAAAAAAAACCTGTATCAGCTAGTTTAAAAGGAGCACTGTTCATCAAAGGACATATTATTATTTAGGTCACTGCAATCACTCATTAATGTTACAGTCAAAAAGACATCTCCAAAGTTACTGAAACAATCCTTTACAGACTATGGAAGGAAGCTAGGTGTCCCTACTGGACAATACCTTCAGCAGTCTGTCATCTGGGATGTGTATTTATTATTCTAACAGGATCAGGCAAAGGGGGAGGGAGTGCAAAGCAAATGGTACGTCTCCAAAGTATCTCTTCTTATTTAATTGTTTTAAAATGTACTCTTCATCTAAGTGTTTTGCTTGGAGAGATTCCGGGGCTGTCTAATAGTAGAGAACAAGGAGAATTTTGTACACATCTGCCTTTGAGAATTTTACAATAATGGATATTTGTGTTGTTTCATTTTTTGTACATGCTTTCCCCTCAGGGAGAGTTCTGTATCTGGAAGCACATGTTAATTTAACCCTCGAGTAGAGCTGCAGCAAAAATGGTTTGCCCCTGTGGGAAACTGGTGGTGATGGTGAAGAAACAAGCTGTCAAAGATTGAGAGTATACTGTTGTTTCTGTCACCTACTTATTTGTGTTGTGAGCATCAGTGCATATACATATTTACAGGCAGGAGCAGGTCTTAACATATAAGTGAAAAAACCTTTCCTATTGTGTGAGTGAGATAAGCAGGATATTGGAGAGACTGGTGTCAACATTGCCATAGGAATGTGAATTCAACTTGTCACAAATGTCAGAAGTGTTCAGTTTTTTAAAGATCCTCCATTTTTAAATAGACTCTAAGACTGCCACAAAAGGAAGAAAAAGAGACAATGCCAGAAGACTGCTGAGAAATTAAGTCAGTTTTCCAGGAAAAAGTACTGAAGATGTTAGTTTAAAGGGAGAAAAAGGAAAAAAAAGCATCAGAACACATAAACTTTCTTAATTTTTAATGCAGCCTTACTCAGCATGGGAGAGAAAGAGTAAGATTTGGCTGATGAAAAAACTATTCTCTCAACACCTCCTATTCGCTAAAAGTCTTCCTGTTAGTTATGAACACAGCTAATTGTGCCAGCAATAGGAACCTACATTTAAAGAATAAGCCTTTGATCTTTAAATGCTAGCAAGATGAATAGGGAGAAAGAGAACTAATGGTAGATACTCTTTTCATGGGTTTTATTTTGCTGTAGTATTTTTGGTGTGAGTGACAGTTTACAAAGCACTGTGAAGGAAGGTATGTGCCAGAGTTGAGCCCAGCTTATAGTTCTTGCTGATGTCCAGCTGACTCCACAGAAGTCAAGAACTGACCTAGATGATGCTCCCTCAGGATTAAGGACAGATTAATCCCTGAAAAAGAGATGCCCGTTCTTGGACAAGATATTGAAAGAAAGACTAGAAACCTGTAAAACGTTCCTATAACTCAGGCATAATTTGTGGCATTGAAGACCTTCTTGTTTGCGCTGTAGAGCTGGATAGATGATGATGGTGGAGAAGTCATTAGAATGCATCCAGTCACCAGCTAGAAAGGGGAATGTACACAGTATAGGTACTTTCATTTGAAAACCTGGGTTCACTGAGCCTTTGTTTTGGAAAAATTCCCCCCTATCCACAGTCTACCACATTCCTTCCAGTCAAAAGGGGACAATTTGGATATGCAGCAAATACAGCATGTTCAATGTCCAACTTTGCTCTGGCTTCTGCCTCAGACTGACATGACCCAAGTGAGTGTGCTCCGCAATAAAACCATTCAATCAAAATGTTGGCAATGTGGTAAGTTTAACCAGATCTGGCATGCACAACTATCTTAAAACTTCAAGATAGTGTCTCCAAAAACAATCTGTACACAGCAGGAGGTAATTTCTTTGCACACATTTCCAAGCCTACTTCAGCTGACACTTAATCCCCAAACCATTCTCTCTCCCTTTCTTAACATGGTCGTGTTACCAGTACTCAGATGTCTCTACATCCTTGCTATCTTATCAGTGTCTTGCTGTGCAAAGCTTTTCTACTAAAGGGTTCGCATTCCCAAGCAGCTCTCCATGTTCCTTTCTTAGGTGATGACATGAGCCAGTGTTTAGAGAATCACCTACTCCTTGGGTTTCCTGCATAACTTTGAATACTCAGAAAATAACCTTTCTAGAGGGAAATGATGGGTTACCAAAACCAACCAACACCAGCTCTGAGTTTTGAGCTTTTTCTTCATCAGCCATTCTATGAGCCACTAATATAAACAAAATGTTTTGCAATGAAAATGAGACACTGAGAGCACAAAGCAGGAGTGTATCTGTATATGAGAAGACCTTATAGCAGCCTTACAGTACCTAAATGGGGCCTACAGGAAAGCCGGAGAGGGACTCTTTACAAGGGCATGTAGCCATAGGACAAGGGGTAGTGGCTTTAAACTGAAGGACGGTAGATTCAGATTAGATATAAGGAAGAAGTTCTCCCCTGTGAGGGTGGTGAGGCACTGGAACAGGTTGTCCAGAGAGGCTGTGGATGCCCCATCCCTGGCAGTGTTCAAGGCCAGGCTGGATGGGGCTTTGAGCATCCTGGTCTAGTGGAAGGTGTCCCTGCCCATGGCAGAGGGGTTGGAACTAGACGATCTTTAAGGTCCCTTCCAACCCAAACCATTCTATGATTCTGTGATAAAAACATTTCACACCTGGGCAGAAAGAGTGAATGACAACGAATTAACTGCAGTTGTTTTTCACGCCATAGGTCATTTGTTATGCTTGTAAATGAGAAATAGTTGTTGTCTGTATCTGACAAATGAGACTGTTCCCATTCTGAGTCACCTCAAAAGTTTATTCTTGCTGTTCCAAGAATTTAGTGTCAGTATGAAGATATAGCATATCTATCTTAAATATTCAAGTAATATTTTCTTTTAGTATGCCAAGACAAATGTGGAAAAGAGAGGAAAAGGGGGTGATACTCAGCATCTGGATCTGAGTGTGCAGCAGTGACAAGAAATATATTTTCATTTCTGCACTAGTCAATTAATCTAAGCTAATTCAGAAGATTATAGGACCTGCAATTGCTAGGACCATATTTTCTTAACTCTGCAGTTTTCTGTCATACAAGCTTTGTACTTTTCTTCATAAAATCTACTGTAGCAGTTTTTGTGGTTATCACTTTGAATAAAAACTGCAAGGGGGGATTAGGGAGCAGAAAAATACATGTGATTATCAGTTCTTAAAGCTGACAATCAGAAGTCAAGTTTGCACTTGGTTTGTGGATTTATTGTTTTGAAAGCAAAAGCTCCCCTATAGAGCACAACCTGTGATTAATTACACACTAGCAAAACACTGCAGAATATTTAGGTGCTATTTTGGTGCTATTTGAAACCACATCTGTTTTTCAATTTTAGTGTCTACCAACTCACCTTAATGCCTAAAGCAGAACTGTTCAAATCATCTTTCAAAGGACAGATCAGGAAGGCTAGAGTTGCTAACATCAATGGGAAAAGTCCCACAGACTTTAATAGGACCAGCATGTCATCCCTATGGAGTCCCTCACCATTCCTGGCCTTGGCTGATTTCTGGTCCTTTCTAACCAAAGGTGTGCTTCCCCTGCTACTTGTTGGGCTTCTGCACTCTGACTAAGAGCCACATGTACACTCAGAGAGAGAGAAAAAATGAAACGATTTGCACGAAATAGTTCAAATGCTGCCTACACATTTGGGATCTTTAAGGTCAAAACCAGCAAGTGTTCAGGCTAAGGTCCAAAATCCCAAGGAAACACACACATGCACACAAATCAAAATATTCATAAATTTAGAGTCTTATATTTGACAGAAAATAAAATACATGAACATTGAGTGTACAAACACACATATTTTGTTATAAGGGTCCTTAAAAATAGTTGCTGGTAAAACAGGATTTCTACTATGAAGAATCGTATCTATAGTCAGTCTTTCATTCATTTAGTACCTCTCAGTTCCATCAAATAGAGGTTGTATCCCTAGGAGTTCTTCTGACAAAGGGGTCCCCCAGAATCTGGAAGGTGATCCATTTACAGTTTAAAGAAACTTACAGCAAGGATGACTGACTGAAGATAGAAGTCTCTGAGAGTGTGGGGCTGGGGGGTCCTTTCTCATATGATTAAAGTGAGGACAATTATACCTGTCCTTAAGTTTTGTAGTGAGTGGAGTCAAGGTCCCTGGTGTGAGGGTTGGACATGCTTTCTTTCCTTTATTCCTTTCTTCTACTTCTTGCTTTCTCTTTTGCTATGTACAGACACCAAATTTATATAAAAAAAAAAAAAACCCTTACATTGGTTCTTTTTAGATTTATACCTGTTAAGAAAAAGGGGCTCTTAACTTAAAAGCTCTGTTTGAGGCAGTACTGGCAGACAATGAAAGATTGCTGTCACAGGACTGGTAGATAGCTGCTTCTGCTGGGAGGAAAAGGTAGATTACAGGGAGCCTTTACCTTGGAAATTCCATCCAGAGCAAGATCACCAAGACCTAACAGCTCTTCCTAGCTCTTTCCATGTACTGGGAGTTGTCAACATAACCAGGGGACTGTATTATCATGCTGTGACCATGAGTGGAAGGAGGACTGCATGTTGATGCATTCCCATCCCATGCCTGTCACAGGTGTTGGGGTCCCTGAGCTGTCACAGGAGTGTCCAATTGATAAGGAAGCATCTGAGGTCAACTGACTGCTGATCAAGCCTAAGTACTCTCATTTATTGCTAACAGGTCCTGCACGACTCCCTTTAGGCATGGCTGGGCAAATCTTAACCATTGCAGTTTTGGATCTTCAGACCTTCTGCTTCAGCTAGCAAGGCTATGAGTCTTTGAATTGCCTGGACACAAGCTGGGAGCTCTGCATTACAGCCCTCATGGTGCAAGAACTTTTGGTCTGAGCAGCTGGCCAAAACTTGAGGTCTTGTAACTTGTTTCCATAAAAGAAAGACTGATGATGGAGTTAAGATTTCCTTGATGGAACTGTAAGTCTATAAAGGATACAAAGAGTCTTGTTTCCTTGACTACAACAAGGATCAAACAAGAAATTATTTCTTCACTATCAATTCCGTATCTATTTCAGCCAAACACACAACTGAAAACTCTTCTTTCTTGCTCTTTGCTCTGCATTTTCTCTGTCAAGCTACCTTTACATCTGTTGATTTCTTTTGGCCTTCTTGGTGTTTTTCTGTAGTATTTCCTGTGCAAAGCTCTTCTATCAATGCTTTTCACACTCCTGAGCAATTGTAGTGTTGTATGTACCACTGTTGGCAGCAGAAGACCCAGTTGCTTAAGCTGCATAGGTCCATATAGAATTTCTTGCAACTGCTCTTAAAGAATGATGACAGTTATCTGCTCCTGTTTTAATAAGAATTAATCCATCCCATAGCAGTATTTTTGCATAGGGTTTGCATAAACTTAGTGGAAGGTGTCCCAGTAGAGCAGAAGTCTGGTTATACTTGTTTCCTCTCCTCCCTCTTTTTTTTTTTTTAATAATAATGGCATTTTAAATAGCAATGAAGTAGCACAGGCCTTAGCCAGCTGTTCTGTCCCATACTACACTGTTTTAAGGAATTTAATCCAGGACTTCCCTATGATCCTGTTTTCCATGCAGACAGAACTATCACCGCTATAAACAGTGGGATTCATCAGCTTTGCTATCCAGTGCTAATGCACATCAAACTATTAAAAAATGGTTTCTTAATGTTAACATTTCTTAACATTAACATTCTTAACAAGATTAATACCTTACAACTCCCCACAACCAGTAACAATACTCTATCACCCACTGTGCCCATCATGGCATTGTGCATTTCTGCTGCTCTACTTCAGTACACCAACTAGCCTGACCAAAATTTCAGCTTAATTTGCTTTCTTACCACACAGCTGGCAAAGCAAATGGCTTTGCTGGTAACGGTGGCTTGTATAGAATTGCAGTACTTACCATTGGACACAGTTTAAAAAATTGCTGCAGAGTCATGGGGAAGTTCCTCACCCTGATGATTTTGTGCATCTGTGCTGGCATGACCATAACCTTTAGCCCTCATCATCCAAAGCAGAAACTTCCTTCTACCAGATTTTGAGATAATATTAAAATAAACTTGCTTGAGACTGTTCCAATAAATGGTTAATAACAAGCTTGGAAGTTTCTGTTTGTATAGGCAAATGAAGGAAGAGCATAGCACACTTAGTTACATGTTTCAGTCAGACCAGGAGCATGAGAAATAGACAAAAATTGATTTACAGAGAGGAAGAAAGCTCTGGAACCAGAAGGGCTCAAAACTTTCTTCATAAAGACTAGCAGTTATCACTTCATTGAGAAGCACCCTGAACACAAGAATACAAGATTTTGAAAGATCTGATGCTACTTTTGCTGTGGATGAGGGTAGATGCTTTGTGGGTTGCAACTGTAAACATCACAATTTTCTTTGAAGGAAAATGTTCTCCTGTTGTACCTTATCTAGGTTTCCTGACTTCATTTCAGAGCAATCACAGACTGGGCCTACTTTAATGTGACAATATGAAAATAAAAAATAAGTACTAGAATATTCCTATACTTGAGTACATATTGTGTTTTCAGCTTAGACAGCTGCAAGAAATCATGGCAGACCTGTCCAATTGCTTCATTCCAGAAAACTGTGACTCAGTAGCATTTGTTATATCCACAGATTTCATTGTCATAATGTTACCAGAATCTGTCACAGAGCCTTACTTCCTAAATATCATCAAGCTCCGCTCTAAGGATCCCTTTACCCTAGTTGAAAACTACAAAAACTGCATGCTGATCTTGATTACACCATCACAGGTCCATAGCCATTTCATGGAGCATCCTGAGGATCGGACTCTAGCATTTTTTTTCTACAGGGCAACAACAGTAGTTCTACTTTTTTTTTTTAAACTATCGGTGCAACTGCAACTACTGCAGTTGCACTGATGGCAATGAGCTGTGTATAGTGCAATAGCCACTTAAAATGAGAAGCTTATAAAGTCAAGAATAATACTCTGGACTTAAATGAGCTTGTGTCCTAGTAACTGTTATTGACTTTGACCACTTTCCTGAAACCTGGCATAAAATCAGCAAATAATTTGCTTTGTTTTAATTTGTCTGCTGTTCTTCAATTAAGAGGGGTTAATCTTGCTGTTGAGAGTCATGATTACTGCAGCTACACATTCCATCTCTGCAGGAATCAAACAAACAGAAACATCCCAGTATTAGAGAAATACACATCTGGAAACTTACATTGGCTCTCTTACACTACTACTGTTCCCTAGATGGGATGAAAAAAATGCAGGATCTCCTAATACTGTAGTCAGGCAAGAACTGAAGGATTCCCTGAAATGAGATGCTGTTTTAGTTCCACTGGTAGCAATTTGACATACTAAAGAAGGCTAATGTGATAAAAGAGCAAGTTCTTCATATTGAAGTCATATTGATACAGGTACCATCTCATAGTCAGAGATCCCTACAGTGTACAACATATAGCAGCTGCCAGGATAATGAATGAAAATTAAGTATTCCCATCATCCCCCTATGAACAAGGTAGGGTTCATTTGACCAAAGAGGTATCTGTAATGTACGTAGCTACACCTGAACTCCTATTACAAATCCAGTGAAGAGACAGTACTTCAAGGGCACAATTCTCACTCTGAAACAAAGAGATTAAATAGATGAGATTGAGTTCTAAAACCGCTTATTTATTTCAGTTGAAGTGGGTTACTAGGATAATGAGCTCAGATGTAGGCACTCAAAATTCGAGAAGCTTCCCACCCCTGGGACCAAGTCTTTGATATCCCTAATATCCATCCAATGGGACATGGAAAATAAGCAATAAGATGTAAGTTGCAGTAAGGCAGATTTAGGTGAGCTATTATAATACCAGTTGGCATTTCAGTAATTTGTTTGGAGAGGACATGGAACCTTCAGCAGTTTAAGATTTTAAGAACATACTACTTATTGCAAACACAACTGATCCTGTACTGGGGCAATAAAATAGCTCTCAGGTCTCAAGATGAGCTGTCAAGGTCCTTTCCAGCTTCTTTGGTGATTATAACTTGAATGAGGAGGAAAAATACAATGAAATACTCTAAATAACACTGCAAAACAGCAAGGTTTAAGGCACTTTTGTGTAGGTTGCTACCTGTTGGTAGGTGAGATGGAAAACTTGGTCATAGCCATATCGCCACACTATACTTCCCCCATTATGGTCTACATGTCCCATGGCTCAATGAATCTCAGCTCTAGATTCCTTTGCAGTCTCCAGAAAACTCTTTCTTAGCTGACTTTCATTTTAATAATGACACTCTGCCTCATATTTAATATCAATTGTAGAGCACTTTGGCAACTTTATGCTCAGTGCCCTTCTGTAATCTCTCACAAGCCTGAAAAACTCCAGAGAAAATAAGCGTTTTCAAATGCATTGTTGTGGTTTAAGCCCAGCCAGCAACAAAGCACCATGAAGCCACTCAACTTGGAGCCAGGGAAGCTTCTAGCAGTTTCTCACAGGAGTCACCCCTGTAGCCCCCTCCTCCACTACCAAAACCCCACCCCAAAACATGCATGTAAGAGGTGTGCTTCTTTTCCCAAAGTTTATTCATGATGCTTATACAAGTTTTACCAAATGTGCAGAATAGTTTACAATGCAACACATATGTTTAAACTGGTAAATCAATAACAAATTTTGGAAGTGAGGGAGAAAGGGAACTGAATTCTTTTCCACTGAAAATGTGACAAAGCAAATGCGTACCTGTTGGTGATGTAGGAAAACAACCTTAAGGATTACAAATGCTTCATCTCCTCACTGATTTCTGCCCTTTTTTGATTTTTTCCAAGTCCTTGTCAGAGGATCAGGCAAGCTAGAGCAGCCTCTTGCTGAGCTCATGCAGCTATTATATGTTGGAAGTGCTGACCAAACAACCCTCAGGTGCATAGCTATGGTTGGGGAAATTGTGATTATTGTTCTGAGGACTTGCCATGGGGAAGCTAACCATGGATTCTTAATGTGTACCAGATGGGACCACAGCTCTTACTTTTTGCAGGGAAGTATTTAGAAGCACTC
Organism: Elanus axillaris; assembly: GCA_026212715.1. NCBI lineage: Eukaryota > Metazoa > Chordata > Aves > Accipitriformes > Accipitridae > Elanus > Elanus axillaris. The sequence goes on from JANZLQ010000008.1 coordinate 16,706,586, forward strand.
TGAGAATAAGCACGATAGCCTGCAGGTTAGTGCTAACATGAATTTTATGCGAATTAAAACTATTTACCACTGCCAGGGAGAACAGGAATAGAAATGCAATGAGTTTTTAGAACCATGCCCAACAATTTTTTAAAATGTCCTATAAAATTTGAATTTAACCTTGTGAGTTTTTCTTCTTTAATATATTGCTTATGTAAAGACCTGGAATAGTGCTTCATGCACTGAGTGGAGGGGTGAGGGATTCATCTCAGCTGCCCATACATTCTGTCTACAACTGAGACCTCACTTTCAATCCTCTCATCTCACTCTACAGTCAATGGAGAGAAGCAGCACTTACTTAAACAAATTATAATGATCCGTTTGATGCTTCTATGAAGTACTCTGAAGTGAATTGGTCTCTACATGTGCTTATTTCTCTCCGTTGTCCATGAGGAGAGCCCATGCAGCTAGGCAGATGTACATGCCTAAATCTGGAGAAAAGTCTCACTCCCTAGTACTCTCTCTGCTGTTAAGGTGGAGCTGAAAGAATGAATTTAACTGCAAGTTCCTCCTCTGGCTTCTCTGCTGAGTGTGTTGATGGATTTTATGGTAGTGGTGTTTGGCAAATAGGCTCTAGAAATAGTATGAAAGTTATGAATTTTCTTAAGTCTAAGGGCACTACCAACAAGCGGTAATCATTCCTGACCAGAAGTTATGGAGGTAGGCACCAAACCAACACAGCACTTAAGCACATGCTTAACTTTAAATATGCAATTAGCAGTACTGACAAGTTAAGCACTTGCTTAAGTGCTCTGCTGGATCTAAGCCCTCTTCTTTTAAGTAACATCCACCTTCCTCTTGCCAATAGAGCTCTGATGGGAATGAATTACTCAGTTGGGATGTTCTACAAAGGAAAAGCACGTCATCTGTGATAGAAACAAAGCTACCCTTTGGATTTTAATGAGAAACCTTATTTTTAAAATAATAGGAGGGGAAAAAAATCAGAGAAAATTTCCATTTCAGCTCTGTTCTGTAAAGCCATGAGTCAATATTTTTATTAAAACAAGCTGTGTTTCTTTTGTTCCTTCCCCCCTAACTTGTAAAATCTGAAGTACTTTTACAAGGAAAGACTACAATTCTGTTTGGCATGCAGAATGCTAGAGAAAAGTGCTAAATTGGCAGTGAAGGGAAATATTTGTACTTGTCGACTTTACTGATTGAATAATAGAATTTAGAGTAAGAAATCATAAAAATTGTTCTGATAAAGAAATCACTTGACAAAAAAGTTTTGCCTGAAGGAAAACTGATTTCTGATGGACCCAACACACACAAAGCTTTTTTTATATATGTCCTGGTTTCAGCTGGGATAGAGTTAAGTGTCTTCCTAGTGGCTGGTATGGTGCTATGTTTTGAGTTCCGTATGAGACAAATGTCGATAACACACTGATGGTTTCAGTTGCTGTTAAGTAATGTTTAGACTAAGTCAAGGATTTTTCAGCTTCTCATGCCCAGCCAGTGAGAAGGCTGGAGGGGCACAAGA
>JANZLQ010000008.1:16721104-16750406 GCA_026212715.1 Elanus axillaris
CGGAGTGGATCCAGCCGCCCACGGGCTCCTCTCTGAGAGGGAGTCTGGAAAGCAAGGGGGTCTGCTCCGAACCTCCTGACCCGGCAGGAGGGCTCGCCTCATTCTCTTCCCTGGATTAATCCCCAAGTAGGCAAGGCTTGTAGTCTACGTTTGGTGACGTATGGTTAGCACATGTTATGCAGTCTACTGATGTAGTTTCATACCAAATCTTATTGTGAGCGAATAACTGTTGAGTTTTGTGAGTTAAAGGATCCCTGGTGTCATTTCACCTTAATCCTGACCTGGGAATCAGCAAACCTGAGTCACTGTCCTGAAAAACTGGGACATGACACCTATCCATATTATTATCATCTGCCTTCTCCTCTAATGCTCAATCATAAAAGAACGAGTTTCAAAGAGGCACCAGGCAACATCCCTGGTAGAAACTACTCTGTCAAGACAACATCAGGCTGATGTTTTTATCACTACAACTCAATTCCCTCAATTTGGGGGCAAACTAGTAAGACTGATAAACCCCTAAATTGTTGTATGGCAGGTAGGAATTTCCACACTGCCGAATATTTCTGTTTCTCCCCACCTGCAAATAACAAAAATGAGAGTTTCCTCTTGATTCCTTGTGCCTAATGTTTCTGATAGATGAAGAACTGTCATCTTTCCATTTTGGTCCATTTCTCACTTGTAGAATGAGGAAATTAAGAATATTATGCAAGGCTTATGATTCCTGGCTTTCTCTGTTGGCAGCGGTTTCTTGTCAGTTGTCATTCTTGTCAGGGTCTGATCCCATAGTATTGTCCCAGTGCATGACAGGCCGGTACCAACTGAAAAAAGTCCTGGTTGTAGGTCTGGGAAACATCAGATCCAGGCTGCCTTTGAAGCACAGAAGAAGCCAGTTCTCTGAATCAAGTTGAAAATAAAGTTACATCTTACTGGCCTAAAGGTGAATATTGACAAAAAAGTAATGAATGTGTACCAGCTGCCTCACTGCAAAAATCCCAAGAGAAAAAGAAGCTTCTATCTTCCATTACAGCACAATGAGCTACAGGAAGGCTCATAGCATTGACCTCAGCTAGACCTGCCATGTGAAATGTTTCTGGGCCTTGCCTGTGCTAGTGTTTTACATGATGGTAACCAGTTCGTTAGCTGCTGCATTAAAAACCTCTGGAAATAAGAAAAACACTCTAAAAATCTGCCAGAAGATACTCTCTGTCCCTGCAAAAGTTAGGTTTCTGCAGAATGTACCACTGCATGTGGCTGTATTTCTTTTACAACACGTTCACAGTCCTTTCTTCTTTTAGTAATACTGGTCTTTCTTCCCTCTGGATTTTGGTTGAGTATCCATACATCTCACATACAGAATACTAGTCTATCCTATACCTGGTTTCTGTACCACATCTACATCCCCTGCTCTGAAGGGACTTTTGGAGGGGGGGAGGGGAATAGCATGGCAGGGAAATGATATTCATATGTAAGTCATGGAAAGATAGCACCAAATGTGCCTCCAGACTTCATAAAAACAGAGGAGAGAGCAACCTAAGCAGTTAGTTATTCTGGTAGGATTATTTATCTCCACCTTCTGCTTTTGTTGTGGATACCCTTTTTGTGTGTGTGTATGTGTATGTATAAGTATGTACATCCATATTCACATGAATATGTGCCAATCTGATATTTTAAACTAATTTTGAGGGGACCAGGATGTGTGTCTAAAAGAGACCCTACAACTGCTCTCCTCAGGAAGCTGAAAGAGTTTCCTTCTTTCAGTGTGCTATAATGTGCACAACTACATAACCATGCTTGGAATCCACTACTGCCTGTTCTTGAAGGTATTTCTATCATGTAGAGACACCTTTAGTTCAACAGTTATTCAGGGGTAGCTCTCGAACCTCAAATTCGCATGAGACAAGCTCTTAGCAGATTCTCTTCTCATGCGATTCATATAATTCATGTAGCATGGGAAATATAACAGCCAGCTGTGTGCTTCTGCATTTTCAAGTAGGTGCTTAACCCTATGAAAAATCACATCCTGCTCTTTTTCCTACTTTGCCATTTTTTTCTGACATTCCTTAAGGACTATTTTTCCAAAACAAAGAAAGAAAAAATGGGTAAACAATAAGTCTCCTTGTGTTATAACCCACCACACCCAGCTCCTCTTTTTGCAAAACAAGAACTTGAAGAGACAGTTCCATTCTTTATAAACATGAAACAAACCCACCAAATAAATATTTTAAGGCATTTCAGCTAATTTCATTGGCAAACTCCAAATTCTGAACATGTTTTTACCAAGCTTTCCTCCTGAGATGACAGCCTGAACTCGTTTTCTCTTCCTCCTTCCCTTGACTCCCCATGTTACCTCCCCTGGAGAGACTGAATGCCGCTGATTGTGCAAATTCAAGCCCATCAGCACTTGTCATCTCTCATGGAATTTACCCTTTGACATTCAGCTTCCACTTCACACTCGGAGGCAGAAAGTTTCATCTTTGCAAAGCACAGAAGTTGTTCCCTTGGAAAAAGCAAGAAATGTGTTCTCCTGTGGGGAAAAAAGACTCACTTCATCAGGGAGATGTTAGGGAGAAATTCCCTACTTTCTATTTAATTAATGTATTTTTTTTTATAGGGATTCTTTTCTTTTTTTCCTCTCTCTAATTTTCTGATAAACTGAATGGCCACTATCAGTATTTTGTCCGGTTCTCCTTGCCCCAGAATCCAAACTTCCAAGCCTTAGATAGTGGCCTTGCCTTCTAACCCCAAATTACAGCCAGTCACCTTTACAAAAAATTATTCCTTGTCTAGTATGTATTGTGTTGATACTATCTCACAATAGTAGCCTCTCTCCTGCCTTCAATAACAGCCAGTCCTGTATATATACTAAGAGAAAAAGATAGAAAGTTGCAAGGACTTTTCATTCTTGTTTTATCTGACATGAGGAACTCTCTGGTAAGGGCAAGTCTGTCCTCATTTACACTTGTTAAGCCTCATTGAAATCAGTAGGATTGAGCTAATGTAGCTGATTACAGAGTTTGGCTCATAACCTGTCTCCTGTTAACTCACAAGACTATCTCCCGCAGGTAGGACAAGATGAGATCTGCTGTCTGCAGTGTTCCATTTATAGGAAGAGTAGCATACCCATTACTTCTCTGCAGATCATAATGTTAGCTGCTTAGCCTGACAAAGGAACATACATCTCAGGATGCCAAAATTAGCAGAAATTTTCCTCCTCCTTATAAATGTGATTTTTAGTGATATTGTCTACTAAGGGATATGAGTAAATGAATTTTGGACCTTACTTGCAATTTTTATTTTACTCGGCAAACAGCAGGATACAAGTATACTATAAATCTGTGTTAACAGGTTAGCTTTGTTACACTTCACTTTCTGTACTGGATGAAATTATTTTGCCTTCTAATCTATAGTTTCTTTATAGGCCTTATTTTTTGTTAGGGTTAATGCTTCAAGGGTGTATTTGGGTCATATTGTTAATATTATACATTCATCCATGAAAATGTAGCAGGACTTCCTTTAGCCTGCACTCATAGCCATACACATCCTGAATGGTCACACAATCCAGATTAATTTTGTTTCAGATCCTGACAGAAAAAAGTCAATTATCTCCAGACAAAAATGCTAAATCCTCAGCATCTCTCTTTCTCATTGCTACGTTGGAGAGCAGAAGTATGAAGTGGAAAGCAGTTCATTAATGTGAGATCATTTGTTCTTCTGATACCAATCTGGGTAAGGGATGACAGCATTAGGTTCATGTTGTGCCACTGGAGTCTTAAAACCATAACTGCTGCTGAGTCTAGAGGCTAGCGGAGAGGCTCAAAGTGTGCCCAGCTTCAGTTGCCTTTAGCTTCATTATCCTTCTTGTATTAGTATTGCTAATGATTGCTTAGAACATCAAATTCAAATAATGGGGTATACCTGATGCTTGGACCTTTGTAACATGGTTTTCTAATAACATAAGGCTTATGTATTCTATGCAGAGAGAGACCATAGGTTCCTGTAGTCCTGAATCACAGGTTCCTGACTCTTGAACCTGTGAACTACCTCTACGTGTTGTGGTTATGGTGAGTTGGGCAGGGGAGTGAGCTCAGTCCTCATTCCCTCAGCCTCAACTGGGTCTTGTGCACACTGGAGAAGGCATCCACGAAGCACAAAGCCACAGCAAACCAGACCTCATTAGTTCTGCTGTCACTAAACTACCTGCGATTTGGTGCATACCTCATGGACTGGGTAAACAAACCCTTCCAGAGTTTAGTTATCTCTTCAGTCTTTGCCACAGTACCTGTGGTTGTCTGGCACAATTATGCATCACAGCAGGGCAGTTCAGTGGAGGCAAGCTGTAGGAATGCCATGTTCTCCTCTAGGGTTTTTTCCCCAAATTTTTTTCCCAGAGTTTAATTCACTCTTACTGATTATCCAAACTGCCTTGCCATTTTTCTTGGAAAATCACAACTGTAATTGCCTTGCTGTGCACACCTTTTTGATCATTGTGTTCTTGAGCACAATTTGAAAGATAGATTATAGAGAGACTAAGCATTTTTTATGCTTACAACTCAAAGTAGCACTAGTAAATAACCATGAAATAGTAATCTCCCATCTATAATTTGTCATGGCAGATTCTTATGAAATCATTATGTAATTAATTTCTTTAGCAGCCATGTGAAAGTCCAGGTAGGGAAACTGGATGATGAAATATAAGACTAGCTAAAACTGTAACCAACAAAATCTTTTAGAGATATATAGATAGATTCTTTTACTCCTATAGTTTCCATGCTATTCTGCCATTATAGATGAGTTCTCCAAGTATGAAAGTGGGTCCAAAAATCATGATGCTGAACTTCAAGCACTGCAGAAGCTCTGTGGCAGAGTACATTAGCAAGCAGGAAGACATATAATGAAGAATTTCTCATTTAAAAACTACTAATATTCACTAAGAACTGTATTTTTCTTCATTTGCTGTGTTTCTATCCATCTTGCACAAAACTTTGCATCAGTGCTATCAGGCATCAAAATTAGGATTTACTGAACTTAATTTTAGCCATATAAATCCCAGCTACCCTGCCAAAGCACACTGACCAGGTTTCACCCTATAATAAATGGAAAAAGAAGGTAAATCAATGGCATTCTGGTGCCATCCCTCTCTCCCCCACTGACTGTTGAAGGAACATGGGCATTTGCATTACAGCACCCAGAATGCATACACCAGTGGGCATAATAACTGGGCATAAAGGAGATAGGACACACAGTTATATGTTTGGGTTTTTTAAATACGCATTTAAGTATAGCTAGCTAGATACATATCAAATAGCTTAAGTTCAGCCCAGGTATTACCTGGATCATTTTTTTTCTTTTCTTTTTTGGTGTCCCTAAAATTAGAAGCATCATCAATTTCGAAAGAATTGTTTTGGCATGTTCTTTGTAGAACATACATTTATTTAGAGGTATAAATTTCACTGGGGAAGAATATACAAAGCAATAAAATACTGTGCATGATTAAAAGCTCATGCCATCTCTTAATAACATTTCCTTCTCCTTTTTTTTGCCTTAGGCAGATTTGAAAATTCTGCAGTTTCCAGTAGAATTACTTCAATAAAAATAATTTGAACAAATATTTTTATTCTCAATCTGACCCTGAGCTATCTAAATAGATAAAGAAAAATATGCTCAGCTATGGAGAGGCTTGGACTTAACTTGACCCTTGCTTTGGAGTAAGCAGAATAGCAAGGCAAAAGATATGTAGAAATAGGAACAACTTTCATTGGCAAGAGCACAGTCCTCATGCTTTTCCATAGGATAAGCACAGACTGTAATACCAATACTTGTTTATGGACTACTGTCTTTACTCTACATAGTTGTGCAGGCAACTTCCCCCAATAATGCAATGCCATGTAGCAATGTCAGCAATAGGCAAGTAAAATTACTTACTATAGATCTGGCTTTAGCCAGAAGTGGAGCCTTTTCATCCCAGTCCTCTGCAGGCAGATAGAAAGTGCTGCATAATCGGTCAAGGGACCATAAACCAGTTTGGAAATCTTAAGAGCTGGACCAAAAGGAATTGTTTATCTTCCATTTGTGTCATTTATAAACACTGATTTGTAACAGACTAAAAAAAAATGGTTTTTTTAAGGCTATTTATAGCCATTTGCCATTATGTTCACTCATGAAACTTAGCGAAATCAACTAAGGGCAGAACAGGGCCTTTAGATATGTCCTGACTTGAAATCTGTGTCAGCTGGAAATGATATCTTCACCCCTCCTTTGCAGTCCTTGCCATTCTCAGATTTAGGAGTTACCCTGCCGCCATCCCCAGTGCTTTACCTGGCTTTTCCATCTCTTTTCCCCAGATGTTACAGCCATCATTGCCATTTGTGTCACTTTTGCCTCAGCATTGCGCTAGCCTGTTCTTGTGTCAGTAGTAATATTTCTCCATTATTTATATGACATTGAAGTTAGAATTCTTCTCCTTTTTTGCTCTGTTGTAACATGCAGTTCACCTTCTAGTGCCACCTTTGCTTATACCTTGCTATTGATGCATGACCTGTCTGGCTACAAGAGTCATTTTTCTGCTGATACTTTAATTCAAATCTACTCATGGGTGGTGGATAATTTTAATTGCTACCAGCAGGAAGCTGGGCGTATTCCGACCCAGACACCTCTGTCAAGAAATGAGTGGTCATTTGTGACATACTGGAAAATAAAAGTAGCCAAGGGCATTATCTGACCTGAACTGAGCTGACAGATTTTTACAGTGTTATGTCTGGAGTCCAACCACCTATGTTTATAAAAATAAGTAGAATATTACGGGTGAGGCAAGGAAAAGGCAAGGGAAGTCACTATATAGAATAAAATGTGCCCTGTGACCTCCAAACCTCAGGTGCAAAGGGGACATAAAACCTACATCATGCCTATGTTTGAGAGATGCATGGTATTTTTAACCCTGAGTAACACCTTTCTTGGATTTACATGTTACTGCATAAACATTTGTAGGCTTGTAGTAAGTGACTTGGGATGTGAACTTCATTGCCTTTCACAATAACAATTACTTTTCTTAAAATGCCTATTTCTAACATAAATGAGGATGTTCTGTCAGTCTTTTGGAGTACTATAATCAATGGACCATTCAAATTCAGAGGCTAATCAGGATGAGCAAAGATTATGGAATCTAGCCATAACTAAGTCTTTATACACATTTCTCATTGGTGTACACACTCAAGTTAATAATAGTAAGTGCTTTCACTTCTAAAGAGCTGTTCAGTGACTCTCAGGAGTCCAAAAGTGGGGGAAAAACTCATCAATGGAGGATCTGGCAATTTGCCTAAGGTCAGGCAGTAAAGTGGTGTCAAAGGAAGGATATTAGATAAACCTCACAGTTTGACATGGTTTGACAAATGAGCAAGTCAAACTCTCACATGCAGTAAGCTTGTTCGAAGTACTTGCTGTAAAACATACACACCGCTATGTTACTGCTGTTACAGAGAAGTGTTAAAGAAAGACAAAGAGTCCTACAGAAGACCTATCCCAGATAGACCAATGTGCTGTGAATAGGCTTGTCATCTCACAGGTGCAGCATATGCAGAAATAAGCACTGGGCTAAGCCTTGAAGTGTTATTAAAAAGCCAGTCTGGCAGGTGAAATCTGTGTAAATGAACCCAGGATAGCTGTATGCACTTGCTGATAAAGTAATGTTGCAACAGTCCCCGATGTAGTGGTACTAGTTTAGTCAGTATAACTGCATTAATACAGTGTTGTATCCAAACAAATTAGGTCTGCTTCTCATCAGGGCTATACGGGCACCAGTGCTAAGTATTTGCCACTTTCACATTTCCCCAGCAAAGGCACAGTTTTTCCTGGGCCATCAAGACAGGCTTAGCAGCTGAGTTTTGTCAATACGTTGTACAAGCCAGCTATCCTGCCTCTGCAGCATCCTGCTTGAATATATGGGTGTTACTATACCCTGAACCTGGCTCCCCTGACAATTTTGGATGGTGACAGTTTCATAAAATCTTCCCTCCAACCAGTGGTGGTGTAAAACAATAATAAAAGACAAATCCAAACTCTGATTGTATTGCAGCCTAGAGTAATATTGCAGCAGGACCATATTTTCTGCACTTAATAAAAACATCCTTTCAATAGACTTGTGTACATCTTAAATGGATAACGTCCAGAAGTATAAGGAGTGTGATATGTGTCAAAATCCTCACTGGATGATATTTCTTCTTGTCAGAATGGCAAGAACATCAATACAGAGAAATCTTTAGAGCCAAGTGGGGCACTGTTTGCTCAGCTACAAACCCACTTTCATCTCTCATAAGCACTCAATGCAAAATATTCTATTGACATATCAAAGTTTATATGGATTGCCAAAGGAAAATAAGGGTAGGAAGCCAGGGTGTTTGTCAGAGATAGGTAGAACAAGATCAAGATACTTTGCCAGCAGCTGACAAGGCAAAAGATTGTAGGTCAGCACTAATAGTATGTGCTTTAGCTCTAAGAAGCCACTTGTCATATAGCTGCAGCCTGAACATTGTCTCTTAACCGCTCATGCTTTGCAATGGGCCCGCTTTAGCCATGGTGATTTGAGCAGATGCTCATGCATCAGGTCCGCTAACTGAACTACTGACAGAACTTCTAACCTCTAACCAGTAAATCACCCGGTTAGCTGAAAGAGAATCAGGTTGTTGTTAACAGGGTTTCATTTTTCCATTTTGTTGTTTACTAGTACAGCTAGAGGGGATTTTTCATGCTGTTAAGTTGCAATCTTTGCTAAAGTTAGCCGAGCTGTTTTGGCAAAGATGACCGTTGCCATTGCTTGCCCTGCTAGACCCTTACATGGACATACAACCCTCTCCCTGCTTAGCTGACCTAATATAACAATGCTGTATCTAGTCCCCCAGGGAACTATTTGTCAACAGCTATTCCCACATACTCATACTGTGAGCTCCTAAATACAAATGAGGAAGGTTTTTTATGCTGCCTGCTTGATTACTAATTTCTTTTTTGTTCTCCACATGCCCCATCATTCATGAAGTAGGCATGTATTTGTAGAAACTTCCTGAAAAGATATGAATGGATTACTTGATTATTTTTTTTTTTTGGCATCTTTCCAGTACTCTGCCTTGTTTTAATCAGAATGGGTGGAACACATATTGCACTTGCTCACACAGCACTAAATCACTTTAATAAACTCACTACAGAATTCAGTCAAATGTTGCAAAACTTAGTACTGACAATCTGTCAACACTTGAAAACATTTTGCTCAACAGGATGTTACAAAGTATTCTGCCCGTTCAGTTTCATTTCTGAATTCCTGAAGAAAAAAAGTATTCCCCTTGTTGTTCTCCTGAGAATCCTCACATATGTCAGTCTAATTAAAAAAAAAATTGTAGCATTACCGAGTCTATGTTCTCTCAAGGATCAGTACAGTCACAAATGCATTCTGCTCATTTACACCACTTTTTTCTTAGAACAAAAGTCTACCATTCAGCCAAGAAAGGAGATGTTATCTTCTGAAATAAAAACATGTTAAATGGGAAAGGTATTTTAGGGAAGGGCTGCTCTTCCCCTCAAGCACTAAATATAAATTCTTGTTGTCAGTTAAAAGGTTCTTGATTGAAACTGTGTCGATGCAATAGGATTAATTAGTGTGAACACACCCGCAATGACTGGTGAGTTCCCTCTGTCATGCTGACATCATCTTTACGTTCATTTTCAGGGCTGTTTTTTTCTAACAAATTCATTGCCATCCATATTGTTAAAACAGCCAAAGTTTTTCCCATGAGTGCTTGCTGCAAGATTAGCATCCCCTTTTGTTTTAACTACAGCTCAATAAACTGGGAAGAGAACTGCTGGGATCTGGATGTGAGCCTCAGGGAGCAACAATTATATAGTGGTAGTCTTTCATTTTGCTATACACAATTGATCAACACAACTCCAATCATGTCTGCTGAGCTGCAAGCAGAAAGTGTACATGATCATTGAGTAAGACATAATCTGAGAAATTACAATCTTTCCACAAATATTAGGTGAGCAGAAAAAGATTTGCCAGATAAATTGCTAGTGTGAAATTTTCAATCAGCTTAACTTAATATGTATATAACGTATATAAAATATATAAAATATGTCTGTCATTCAAGCTGCAAGTGGATCCTAGCACCTAGGCAGACTCTCACAGAACTGAATGGGACTATACATGAGGATATAAGATTTTTTTGTTTGATGTTTTCTCGCACGCTCAGTATCAGCATGGTGACTAGCAAGATATTAGAAGAATAGATCACTTCAGGAAAACCTTGTTCTAAATTATCATAGCAGTCTTTAAATGTTAGTCTGTTCACATGCCTGCTGTTTCAGAAGTCTACTGAAATGGGTATTATTGGTCATTTCTCCAAACCAGGAATATTCATTTCCTCGTGACCTCTTCTAAGAACAACAGCCTGCCCTGCAAATTGCTTCATATATTTTTTTCCTAGGAGGTTACTCAGTGCAAACGCCCCACAGCCTGGTGTTTCTTGTTGATGTAGACTGCACAGTTCAGCAGCGTTTATAAATTACAGGATCTAATTGTGCTTGTTAAAACTACTTGAGGACCTAACAAGGGGGCACTGACTAGACCTCCATGGTTACACCTGTTGTAGCAAAATACATCCATTCACATCTCACAGCCCCGTTTGTGGAAAATCACTTGCCTGTGTAAGAGCTATATGCCCAAATGAGGCCACTGGCATGTCTAGTGAAATGACTGTGGAAAATGCAGTGTTCGTAGAAACCAAAATAAGGTCCATTTATTTCTCTTTTGGAGTCAGTGGGAGTCTTGAATCTAAAATCTCCAGCAGTGTGGAAAATGTGACTTGCACGGAGACAGTTGCCATACAGTTACTTCTACATTTACCTGCTGTTGCAGTATGCTGTGGCTGCCCTCTCAGCTGTGCACTTGAGCATCTTTCCCATGGATGTCAGGGCAAGGGCTTAGGCCACCCTCGGTATCGCATTCACATGTGGCTACAGCACACAACTGGTACTGCTCAGACCATGGCTGTATCTTCAACATTCATTGTTATGTTTGCAAGTCGTTCTCTTTGGGGTTGGCCCTGTGTCAGGTCCCCACAATTGCTGCCCTCAACACAGTGGTGGCAGGATGGATGCCATCCTCCAGACCAGGGTGTGCTGCTGCTGGCTGGCTTCCCACCAACTCAATCCCCCTGCCCGTACCTGACCCCCAAGCTGCAGGATGCTCAAGGCAACATAGTCTCTCTCAGACCCCCCCCCTCTCCCCAGCTGGCACCAGCAATCCCATCTAGCAGCTTTAGAGACCAGCACAAATTTGATAGATTCTCTTTTCAGTGTTCCCTGGATGCTGAAGGAATTAGCCAGCATACCATACTTGGGTATTCAGATCCTCCTGTCCAATTTTTTCAGTGGCACACGAGTGAAAGCAAATAAGCAAACATCTTGCAGGTTGAGCTGGGCCTTAAACACATAGGCACTACACATGGCCCTATCCACAATTTCCTAAAGGCCTTCCTGCCATTGCACTGGAGTGCTCTTATGGGTCTCTGGCTCCCAGGGTCTTTCTCCTGAGGCTCAGGACTTCTCTTCAAAATTGAAAAACTTCTTAGGTCAGCTATTTAGTCTAACTTTACTTCACCCTAAATGTAAATCCAAGCTTCAGATTTCCCTGTGAAAGCATACCCACCTAATTCTTTCTCCACCTCAGAGCTGACTCTGTGTCTTTCCAGGTTTACATTTCACCTAACTCACATATGGCTTCATTTTGCTGTGTCTGGGAATTTGCCGCTCCCAAGCCACCACACCCTGCAGAAAGGCTTTTCAAGAAAACTTTTTGTAAGCTTCAGCTTGCCTCATGTGTTTTTCTTCAGTCATTAAGTTTTTACAACTGATTTTTAACCCAAAAGTTGTCAGAATGGTGAATATATATTCATTAAGAAAGTTCATTATGGTTTTTTTGCACTGATTTGTAGTATCAGCCGAATCCCTAGATTATACATAGACAAATTTGCCAAATCATCACACAGGTACGACTGTGGGAATCATGTCAGGCACTTGGGGCTTTCTTAAGGACCAGCTTCTCATTTTTTGTGGCAAGAAGATCTAAGAAAGCTCAGAGGAAGGAAAGTGCCCTCCTTAATTCTGATGGGGCATGTGAAACATTTGGCTACAGATGACCCACTACTTTCCTAAGCAAGTTTAAAAGACAGCTTAAGCAATGAATCAATGTTTTGGGCACTCACATAATTTTCTGCCTCATTATCAGTGTCTGTTCTCTGCTAAGGACAACACTGTTCAGAGGTTTTCACTTATGTGTAACAAATTACATTATATTAAACAAAAAGATGATGTATGCAATGACAAAGTCTTTAAAAAATAATCACGAGAGCTGTTCATTTAAGTTAAATTTGCTCATGTATTGGGTTTGTTATGTTTTGCTTTCCAATGGCATATACCATGGCTCAGATACAAGACCCTGAGCTCCATTTTGGATCTGCCTTTCAGGCTCTGTTAGACATAAAGAGAAGTAATTACAGTAGAGGACATCGCAGAAACTAGAAAAAAGATCAATACATGTATTCCCCTAAGAGTGTTCAGCCATTAAACCAAAGCAGGAATTTCCTGAGAGCAAATAAAGGCTTTCTGTTTTTACCCAAGAATTCTTCTAATTTTCCTGTGTTTCCTCCCTGCTGACTAGCACAGAGCTTTTTCATCATCATCTTTAGAACTCCTAATATTAAAGGCACAATTTGGCTTCCTTTTTGTTATATTCAAGGTATTGCTTCTATGTCTGGCAGACCTTGGCTTTTTCCAAGCAGAAAGAGTCTTATTTTTTTAGTGGTCTAAAGTGCAAACAGAACTTATTAATCACAGTAAGAAGCACAGACCACTGAGTAGCTAAAACAACTTTTAAGTCCAAATACCTAAATATAGAGCTTGACTCCTGAGTTACTAGCTTCACTATTGCTAGCAAAGGCTACCAACTAATTTCTCCAATTAAATTTGGAATCCTTGGTGACTTTCCATGCTTTGGAAATATGCAGACCTCAGGCAAAATGTTAGTTACAAAATCAGCAATTCTAGACAAACAATTCTGTAACAGATTTCCTTGGGTTTATATATAAATAAAGGCTGTGTCTGAGTCAGGGAATCAAACACAACCATGGTTCCTCCCCAACTTTTCGGATGCTTAATCTGAATGTCTCTATAATGCTATACACGCCAAATAAAGCCCCCTAAAATATTTAATTCAAATCCAGATATTTCTGTGGTGGTTGCCAGCCCAATTGTGCTAACGTTAGGTTTAGCCATGATTAGACACTGATTTACGTATTCTAATGCCTTCTTTTTAGAATAGCATCATGAACCAAGTGACTTGGGAGGAGTTTTCAGAGCGGAAATTGCACTGGGAACATCAGTTATTACTGAAAATGTAATGAGGAAGTCTAGCAAGAATGCACTCTCCCAGCTCTGAGGCTACAACAGGCTCATTAAAAGTAAAAAATAACTTAGCATTTAATGATGTTGTGAAATTGTTATATTTAATCTTTAGTAGAAACATGGTCATGGAAATAGTAATGTATTTCTGTCAGGCAGTTTACTGAACACTGCCTGCATACTGTCTTTTCCCTAGTTTGGGTGGAAAACCTTTTACAATATTGCTCTATTTTTGATGAGTTGTGTTCATGGAAAATTTATGTCTTCAGCATTCTGTATGCCTGGCACACTTATTCTTCCACTTTTTTGTTTATCCCAATGTTTTTTATTCCATCAATTAAACAATGATTTAGGCAATACACTTTGAAAGAAATAATCCCCTTTGTACACTATCGTTTTATTTCTGCATATCTCTGTAGGAACCTAGTAGCATAGTAGTTCAAGAAACTTGCTATTTATCCAGAAAGTGTAAGTCTGAGGTTTGGGCTGAATGCTGATGGTTCCTCGCAGTGAACCCTGATGAAGAGCGGTTATCTGGGTATTTGGACTGGAAAACTATAGGTGTCCAAACACAGTACCATGCATACCATTTATTGGCGTCTAAGATGAACTGGAATTCTGGCTTTGAAAAGGCCTCATTAGATCAGTGAAAGTCATGTGAAGAAGGATGAATCTGCTGGGTTTGCACTGTCAAAGGTGCTGTACAAGTCCTGGGGTCCTGCCAGCCTCTGCCGGAGACTGCTCCCTCTGGATCAGGCATTCCCACTTCTGTGGAGACTAGGACCTGAGGCTGGTGATCCTGGTCTGGCTGAGATGCACATGTGCCTGCAGATGTAGTCTCAGAGCACCAGAAAATGAGATAAGGTGATGCTGAGAAAGAGCAAATGGCTTAAAACCCCCCAGCATCCCCCTGTAAAGAAAAAAAAAACCCAAAAACCAGAACAGGGATCAGCCATGGGTCTTGCAGTATTTCACAGTAGGTTTCCATTTCTCAGCTACCCCTCATCTTTACCTACAGCTGAACAGATAGAAGTGACAAAGGGATATCAAGATGGGATTCAGTTGCGAAGTCAGAGACCAAAACAGGAATCTAAAACTTACAAGTGTCCACATTATCCTAGTATCTAAGCTCTTATCATCAGTGGAGACCTGGTCAAAAGAGCCAGCTGAGGTCTGTTCAGCTGACCAGACACAAGTGTCTGCTGCAGTCTGCAGTGAATAGTTCTCCACAGTCCACTGGCTGTATTGACTAGATCTTCGTTGCCTGTAACAGCGTTGGACCCTGACTCACAGTTGGGTCCCTCAGTCTGGAACTGAGACCTCAAGGCTCAGACTAACAGAAGCAAGATGGAAAATCTTGACCAAAGCAGTGTCAATATGCTTATGGATGGTAAAATATTTCATGCAGAATCTGTTCAAAAGTTACATGTTTAAGAAGTGTCACTGCTGGGCTGTGCAGACCAGGCTATCAGCTTGCTAGACATATTCTAAAGGATGAGTTGGGAGAAGATGGCTTAGGCTTGCAGCCTGCTGGAATTAGTCACCCCACAAAATTCAGCACTGCAGCTGGTTTTTTTTTTTTTTAAGATGCTGAGTACTGGTTTATCTAAGAATGACACTGTCATGTGTGCTAAGATAAAACTAATCAGATCTCATACTTCATAAACTTTTTGCTGCCAGGATCAAGAACTAAATTCTTTTAAATCATAAAATAGGTCTGTATAGTTGGTCAAATGAATTATAGATGTTTTTATCTTTCTTTAGACTGTAGTCTCACACACACTAAAGCAGGATTTGACAGCCCCTAGTAAAGAAACTTCTTGGATGTTGATATCTGTATTCTGACACATGAATAAAGTAACAAGGCAGTTAAATCAAAATCATAACTTTTCCACAACATCCTCCAAAACTAAGTATCTTATGTATGTGTTTGCTTACCAACATTAAATTGTTTAATCTCTATCAGAGCCAAAGACTGACTGATAGCAATAAACGTAAAATATTTTTAGCATTGAGGGTGTGCAGTAGAGTATGTGGTAAGATCACTGGAATGATGAGTGTCTCAAGACAATGTTTCAGTGTTACGTGCATACTGGTATCCCCTGTTATTTAATTCCCATTAAGGTGAGATGGAAGTGAGCTAACAATGCCTGATTTTGCAACATAATTAGGTTTTTTTCTTCAAGACCAACTTATGTTAAAAAAAAATATTACTATGATATGAAATTCTAGTTTCTTTTATACCAAGAATACAAAGCCATAAGGGTGAAATGCAAAGACTTAACCATGGACTGGAAATTTAAAAAAAAAAAGAATAAACAAAGAGTAGGAAAAAAACTAAATGAGTTTATTGAAAAACTCCACCAAAATAGGATTGTCTGTGAGAAAAAGACAGACAAATTTTAAAATAAATAATTCTAAATACTTACAAATTTTTTATTTAGAAATACACATTCAACTAAAGTGTCAAGTGTTAGTTTAGTATCTAAACAACAATGTTAAATTTCAAACTGGGGCAATTTATATTAACCAGAAAGATCTTCAGAAAAGTGCTGAAAGTAAAACTTTATGTGTTGGTTTCTCTGGTGAAAACATGAAACATTTTCTTTAAAAATTTAAAACTTTGGTGTGAAGTTGAGAGGCTTGAGATCTCTTAAGAATTTAGTAGGCTTTGAATTAGGCTTATGGGGCAAAAAAGACTTGTTTTTATTATTATTTTTTAACAAAGAGTAGAGTAAGAGACAGGAATGGGAAGGAGTAAAGTCATGAACCAGTAACATGTTCTCATCTTGAGCACTGCACTTGGTTCTGGTCAACCTACACCTAGAAGTATACAGCAGAAACTCGGGGCTCAGGGATGGGTGATGAGTGTGACCATAGACACATGCTATGGGAAAAGATAACCACTTTCAATAAAACTCCAAAGATTGGGACCATTACCTCAGAGGAAAGACAAATAGTCAGGGAAAAGACAACCTTAGAGAAGGTGACACATGTAAGTGACACAGAGGCTATGCTATGGTATTCAGCAGAGCACAGTACAATACTCCTACAGGACTATACAAGGATAGAGGGAATGCCAATAAAATCAAAAGATAGCAACATTTAGTGGACATACTTTAAGCCAAATATTGTTTTCCCAGCTGTGAGGAGACAATTAGCACAACATGTATTTGAATCCAAAGCACAGAGTGTGCTCTTGTGGATAATTAAAACATGCTGAACTCTAAGTTCAAAATTTTAGGTATGGTATCAGTCCCTCACACACTGAGGTACCTGCAGATCTTGAAGTGGCAAGAGAAAGCAATTTAGCCTCCTGGCAGATAGTTAAATAGCTGCTTGTTGATTGTTGTTTGAAAATATGCTTGTAAAATCCAGTACTGGCAGGTGGGAGAGTGCACCCTGAGCTTGCTGGGTTACTGGCCAGATCTGGTGCCGCAGTTTCTACAACCCTCTGCCCCACAAGGGCACAGCAACTGCTGGAGCAGCTGCACTGCAGCCAGGGGCTTGGGCAGCCTCCACCATTTAAAAATTGCTGAAAATGTGATCAAGAGCTAAATTCAAAGTACAGGGAATTAGGCCCCCTTAATCCACTTGTTTTATAGGCCACAATGAAGCATTTAAAACATGAAAGAAATTTTTGGAATGAGCATAATTGCCAACATATCCTTATATGAAATGTGAAAAACAACTTGTTAATCCTGAGATCCTATTAAAAAGTGAAACCCTAGTGCACTTGTTCAATTAAAAATAAATATTGCAGTACCATCGGCAGATCCTTGCTTCATTCTTCGTACATAGTGGCTTAAATGTTCTTGGTCTACATTTCGCCGAGGGAAGTCAATAAAGTATATTCTGCCTACAGAGCAACTTCTTCCCACAAGATGGTCAGCAAATTATTAACAAATGACATGACCACTCATGCATACATGAACAGTTGTAAGTATTTAACATTGTCCACTGCCCTAGTGAATTATTTCCATGGACCCAGTTCTCACCTACTGTAAATTGGTATAGTGTCACAAAAAATCATGATGTAAATGTAAGAAGATGTGACTAAAACAATTTTGTATGCAGAGATAGGGTAATGTACTTTATATTGCAGAAATATATGTGCCCAGGAAAACATAAGCAGTATCAAACATGCAGAGAAACATACAGTTGTTTAATTCATGAACTGTTGGGGCTTTAATAACAAACAGTATATTTTTGTCATAATTCAAGTTTTATTGCAACTCTTTTGATCTCTAGACAGCTGTAATTTCCTTTTGTCTATCAGCCAAAAGGACTTTTACCTCAGTTTGGTTTTTTTGCAAGGAGTAAAAGAAAGAATGACTCAGATAATTGTATTTGAAGCTGCTGGGTAAGGCTATTTTCACTCCCTAGAGGTAATGTTTTTTTAATGCCAAGCTGAAGTTTTGAACTACAAAATAAAAGGTGTGCTAACTACTGATTTTATTAGCTCTTTAAGCATTTCACTTTGAAATAATGGGAGGAAAGATCATAATACTTTTATATGTGTAATAAATCCATTCTAGAAAGGGAGATGCAATGCAATGCAATTATTTAATATTAGTAGTTCTCTTGGCCTTCTTAGAACTTGTCTCTGTGGGAATAGTTTGTGTTGCTGCCATCCTATGTACTGTCAGATCACAAAAGTTCATAACACCCCCATCAAGAGTTTTAGAGAAGTCAGCAGACTGCAGAGGCAGAGCCAAGGAACTGAGTCTCTTTCAGTGATCGTTATATCAGAAATATATTCCCACCTTTTGATAAACGTTCTATATACCATGAACAAGAACAGCCCATTCATCTGCACACCCCAACAGGAGCAGCACAAAGAAGGGGTAACATAAAAGAAGGTGAGAGGTCCTTAAATCTTTTTTAAACCCAAAAGATTTCACCCTGGCATCTAAAGATGAACAAGGCTCCCGGCCAGCTCTTACTTAACTGAGCTAGTTTGTCCATGTCTATTATCTACTGAAGATTAGGAAGAGCCCTTTCAGTTCACAGAGTTATTAGAGAATAAAATAAGCTACCAAGGGAAGTAGTTGCAGCAACAAGCATCAGAGCCTGGAACTGATAGGCATCTAGGGACTCTTACAATGCTGGGTATATCTCCTGAAAGGGAAGGGATGAACCAGATGGATGGCTCTCACCATCCAAAAATCCCATGCTCCACACCTCTCAGCCAGCATGGCATCTTTCCTAAACAACTCACCCCCCTACTCACTTCCATAAGCTCTTTTAAAGCCTGACAGTCTCACCAGTAGGGCTAATTATCCCAGCAAACAGAACACTTGCACATTGTGTCAGTTCAGTGTGTGCTTACAGTGAGGAAAACTAAGTAACTAAATTCTTCAGCTGGAGATGGTTACGCAGAAAATATATATACTGTACAATAGGTAAGTTTATACCCATGTGTTTGTTCACATATGTGCATCCATGGACACCCACACACTATTTATTTCTACCAAAGGTCGATTCTAACCCTTCTGGTGACTGTATTTGTATTGACTGTGTATCTGCTAATGTGGTTCTTGCAAAGAACCTGTCACTGCATTTTTTGGGGTAGTTTACATGACAGGGTGTCTTCTAAATGAAACTCTAGCAGTGCTGTGACTACTCAACTGCCCACAATCTTTGAGGTGCAGAGGTAATTGTGGCTCCTTTGGCTCACCTCAAGCAGACTTTTTGTTCTTACTTATTAAGGAGTGGCAAATCTCATTTCAAAAGGTCTGCTTAGCACTACCTTCCCTGTAGCGTTAGCTCAAGTTATCTACATGCAGGTTAATTCCTTGAGTCAGATCAGCCAAGTTGTAAAACACCACTTGAAGAACACAGAACAACATGGTGCTGCTGGAACCCACCTGCATGCTGGCAGAACATCACCTTGAAATCCTAGCCCCTGACCAGCCAGCCAAGTTCAGACTAGACTGCCAACAAGTTGTCTGGGAGGAGAGTGAGGAAGATCTCAGGGAAATGTAAGAAATGTGCGAGGGCCACCACTGCAAGAATATGGTTGCATTGTGATTGAACACAGCAATAAGCTTTAAGAATACATCTATTTAAATGGGGGTTTTCCCTCACTGTTGAGATAAGAACTTTTAAGGGAGTTCAGGCACAGAATGACATTGTCATAGTCTTTTGCACATCTCTAACCTTCCTAGTCCTTGGCTGCCCCTCAGGGTAACAGCAGTTTCTTGTATTCTGCTTTTGACCCAGTGTCGCAGACCTGAAAGTTTTTAGCCTAATTTGCCTCCTACCATTAGTTTGTTTTTCTTGTGCTTTAAAAGTAGTTGATAAGGAATTTCCTACAAACACTTGCTGCTAAAACCACTGTAGTAATAATATTAATAAGATGCAATACAGTCAAATAATGCATCAGAGACTCATGAAGCTTTCCTCTAAAAATATTGGAATACAATATGTGGAAAGTATTATACATCAAATTGATTTTTCATAGAAAGCTTAGTGAATCAATCCCCTATTCATAAATAAGATGGCATAAAAGAGCTGGATCTCCTCCTAGAAGTCTAGGATTTTTCTTAAGCATGTACTTGGTGCTGTTTCCTATAATGCATCTGTTGGGTAGATTCAGCTGTAGCTGTTAAAAAATGCACCCTAAGAAGACCATGCAGGAGCCGTTCCTTTGTGATGGGCTGGTTATGGCCATCCTTGGGCATGCTCAATAGTTCCCAAGAGTGCTTCAGCCTCCCATATTGATCTGGAGGTCACAACTCCAGAAAAGTTTAATGTATCATATACTTTCTTGGTGTTATCAGATAGTTGAAGGGAAACACCAACAAGAGAATGCCATGGAGAGGAAAGAGACTAATAATCAAATTCCACAGCTTAGACCCCAGGGCAGAAGAGGCTTAACTAACCACATAAGTAACTTGAATAAATACACAGATGAATTTAACATTCATTTTCATTTGCTACTTGGTGTAGATATTGCTAATTTAAAACAATAATTTGTTTTAAGAAGGTTACATGAAGTTGTATTTACTACTGGTTACAGCTGTAAAAGAACCCACCTGGACACACTTCACAATTATAATTTCTGCAGAGTGGACTGGAAGCCCAAAGCCCAGGCTAAAGTAGAAAAATCAGCTATTTAACCCCAGTGCATTAAAGACACTGGCCACTTGAGATCCTACAACAATTAAAGACTAGAAGTCTAACTAATCATGCAACAGTGACAGTGTTTTTAGGTGAATCTTCTCAGCAGCAGAAACAATTTTAACAGGCCTCTGAATCAAGTCATTGATCTGATTATAAAGGAACGCTTCAAGCTGGTGTATCCTTCCATAAAGAAACAAAAGGGATAGATGCAAATGTGGATAAAGGGGGAAAAGCTACATTATATTTTTCCTTAGTTCAGGTGGGATTAAGATTTCATCTTTTAATTCACTGGCTGTTAGAACTCACCATTCTATAATTCACAGCTTTATTTTGTAATTTTTTTCATGCATGTGTCCAATGCAGGAGATGGCACACTTCAGTCAGTTACAATTGTTCCCACTTTTTGGGAGGTGCCATAAACTCATCTGAAACACTGAATCCTTTGAGCTTAAGTGCTTTCCATGAGTCTCAGGCCCCTAGTTAACTAATCCTTGAAGTTCATATTTGACATTTGTGTGTTCTCCTAAGTTTACAAAGCCCAGACACTTCTGAGAAAATGTGTCAATAGCTACAATAAGGAGAAAAAAAAATCCAGACTGGTAGAGCTTTCAGTGTTTGGAAACCCTACTGTAGAAAAGCTTCCATAGGGTCTGATATCAGTATTTCTTCTAATATTTATCAGGGAAAGTATATATGATGATGCCAAGAGCAGGTAAGCAGCCAATAAAGGGTTTTAATATTTAATCATTGTTAGCAACTGTTGGGAAAATTTCAAAATTTCTCTAGTGTAGAAAACCACTGTTTATATGCTAAACATGTTAATCACTGCAGGTACAAGAGAGATCACTTCATCCATGAAAACTTCCTTCGTGCTTAGCAGTTATGCTGCTGCACTGCTTTTGCAGGAGAGTACTGCGCACAGCGCTCCATCCACTCCCCCTTTCTCTCCCCTTGCATCCAGCCTATGTTACAGGGAGCTCAGAGATCAATGCAGATACGCCCCAGGTTTGCAAAGGGTTTTTTTTCCAAGATACAGCTAAGGGAATGACTGGCAAAGCTGTCAATAACAGTACCTTCTGAAAGAGAAGATTTCATGCAATTAGAAGAACTCACAGCTCCTTAGATGTATTTGCTCAATTCCTTTTGACTTCTTTAATTTGCTTTCCTAAACCAGTTTTACTAGTATTGATTGCACTACAGCATGATAGCATGAAAAATTATCTGCCAGTAGACTCACAGTTTAAAAGGCTAAATGAAAGGTGTACTTATTTTAGCATTTTACATTCTTAAGCCTCCATTTTTGTCCATTTTTATAGGGAAGCATTAAGGTAGTAGCTCCATAAGTCCCTCTTTGAGAAATGCTCTAAAAATTTAAACTAATAACTAGAGACCAGCTAGAGCTATCAGGCAGCTAAAACTGTGACAGTAAAATTGTTCTGATAACTAGTGCAAATAAACCAGACAGGAGAACTTTTTTGCCACCCTAGCCTGGCCTGGCTGACCAAAGCTTTAAAGCTCTGAATCTTCAAATTGCTTGAAAGCATAGTGTGATATCCTCCCTTTGACCTTTATGGAAAGTACTCCAATATCTTACTGCAAATTAGAGAGACTCCAGTATCACCTGTAGTCACTAGAAGCCACTTCCATTTCCCTGTATTGCTGTGGTGCCAAATTTACACGTTCCCATGGAGCTCATGGAGCTCTGTTATCCTCTGGGTACAGTAGAAGATGTAGAGCTCTTATTAAAGTGTCCCAAGACTTTGGTGTATAGAAATGGTCCATCCAAGAGGAGGAATGCTTTGATGTTAAGTCCTCCAGTGCTTATTGCCTTAAGTCAGCTTTAAACCAGACTAAGGTAAAAAGCAAATAACAAGCTTTTACTCATTTCATTCAAAATAGTACAATTACAAATCTTTGTAAAACATGCAGGTGAATAAATGAAAGAAAAACTACGATTTGCTCACTCATGTTAATGTTATTTCTAAAAAAATCTCTGTTGCTCTTCCTCATTCAGCTGACTTGCTCTCCCTCTTCTGAAATGCTAATAGTCTGGATTTTAGGCTTTGCCCATCCTTTTTGTCTTTTGTTCAGTGAAGCAACCTCTTGCTGCTAGGGAACAGCACTCCCCAGAAAAGCACTCTCAGATCAGTTCAGATCTGAGATGACCCTTCTTTCCTAATTCTCCCTAGATGGACTGTATACTATAGCCCATATGCCATATGCCAATGTCCTTGTGAGGTCTTCTAGAAAAACAGGTTTTCTCTTGAAACTCTTTATTTCCTCCTTAACTGTCCACTCTCTCAATTCAGATAGATGTTGTTTCCCTTCTTTATGCACGAAAATGTCTCTTTGTTAAATTAAAAGGCTTCTCTTGCACTTAATTACGACTCTTTCTACAAGAGAGAAAACTCTTTCACCTTCCCCCCCTTCTTGGTATATTTGGCAAATTTCGGTGAGGAATCTGCCTTTCACTGCACCCACAATCTCTATCAATCTGCACATTTAAAAAATACATAAACATGCAAAGTAGGAGCACAGAAATTTGGGGTGAAAGAGATTTCTGGAGATCTAGTCCAATACTGCCTTCAGTGCTGCATCAGGTCAGACATAAATAATTGTGCTTTGCACACTGAGGGCTCCTGACTTTTATCAGAATTTTATCAGACAACTTTAATAAATACTTTAACAACAATTTGAGGGAAACTGACCCACAACACCTTCCTCTTAGGCTGACCTTAGTTTGAAGTTTTGGACCCAATTTCACAAGCACAGAGCAGCAAAAGGTTTGATAGAAATAAATGAGCTTTATATCATCACAGAGTACTTGAAACTTGCCTTTTTCCAGTGAGACTTTTTTACCTAGGAGTATCTAATGCATTATAGTGTTATTGATAAAATGACATTCTAGCCTTGTTGTAGGCATGCATAGGCATAAATTGAAAAGAGATGGAGAAGACCTCCGCATTTCCTATTGTCCAACTTTCAATAGCCAGTGGGAGCAATCTCCAGGAAAACAAATAACCACAAAATCAGCCTTTAAAACAGGTGTAAATAGAAGTATTTTCTTTCAAAAACATTGAAATGTTTATTGCTCAGCAGCAGCAGATTAGGTACTAGATGCCTAAGTCTAGTACAACTTCCTTTGTTTATACATGGAAAGATTCAGTTTATTTGAAGGGTATTACCAGATTACCTTATATTCCTGAGTTCAATATGAGTCACAGGAAGACTTTAGGTACATCATGACTTATAGCCAAGGAATTTAAAGCCATTGGTTTCATTAGAATTATTTCTCAGACAACAGACAACTGCATCTCCCTTGGAGGTTGCAAAGTATTAGAAAAAGCAACGTGTATCAAAACCACTTCACTTTTTCCTAAGGGTTGGGAGAGCATGAAGAAAATGCTGTAACTACAGGATGAATCTGCCTGCCTGCAATTGCTGGTTAATGCTACCTTCACAGCAGAAACAAATATTGGTACCTCCAACAAGATCTTGGTCTCCATCCCTAAAGGAGAGTTGAGCTGCAGCATTCTCCAAGAATTGCAAAGATGAGCTAGGATAAAGAAACTTTCAAAAGAAGTCAGGGAATAAGAACAGAGCCTTACAAACCACTGGCAGCACACAGTGATTTCTGAATTTAAAGTAGAATTTCATTTACATTTCCCTTATCTTTTTGAAATCAATCCTCTTCTATTAGAAGTGTGAAGTGATGAAAAATTTACCATATTCCAAATCTGAAAGCTCTTACATTAATCAATGGCTTCTTGTAGGACAACCATTACCATATGATGGGTAAGATAAGCTTTTGGAATGCATCTTCAATGCAACAATAACTTAATGTGCTCTGTAACAAATTGTTTACATGTGGCTGATGGAAATGGTATTTTTTGGTAACTCATCACTTGTATACCTCTTAAACTACATTGATACTTTACTGTGAATAAACTTATAAACTCACGGCAAATGGAAGTGAAGTCTATGTATTACTATTATTTATTCATTAGTCTTCTATGGATTTAATACCCAGAGATGTTAGATACTTTACACAGTAAGACAAATGCCTGTCAGAAGACTTGAGCATCTAAATAAGTAGCAAACAGAGAGAAGGCAGTAATATTATATTCCTGGTTTCTACTTCATACTATGCATAATAGGTTTGTATATTTTATTGCAAACCTAAAGCATAATAAGTTGGTACATGACACCAGGGTGCTAAAATGAAAATACAGCTTAATTATATATAAGGTTTCAAACAATTTGTTAAGGTGGAGCAGCGCAGGCTGACACAGCAGTCACAGTAGCTCTGCAGTAGTGTTATACTGTCAATGAGGGCTAACAATTTACTCCAGCATCTCTGTGCTTTTCTGTGCATTTCTGAAGGTTATCCCATCAGTCTCTTTATAACTCCTATCATGTTTCCATCATATACTGTCTACAGATAAACATGTGGGATCCTCAGAAAATATCTCTTGCAATCCCTCGTGAAAATTTAAATCCAGGTAACCCTTTCCCCACATAATAATTCAAAGTCTTTTTAAACAAAGGTTTTAAAGTATGATATAATGTATACAACATGTGACAAAGTTGGGGGGGGGTGTCTGCTTAGGACAGAGGTTGAATCTTAACTTAGTTTTAAAATGTTGGGTTTGCTTTTGCTTTAACTGCTGTTTTCTTCCTGCAGTGAGGCTACAGTGATAGAGATAACAGCTTCAAAGTGTTGTATGCACATAAGGGCTGGCTTGAGTTAGTACTGCCAGCAGATGAGGAAGTCATAGAAACCTGTGCCCTGTCCTCTGCCTTTTTAAGCAAGCTAATTTGTTCCTTGTAGCTCCATAATGAATTTAATCTCATTTGCTCTTTCAGGAGACAGATGTTTGGCTATGAAACTTACCTACCTATGTCCAGCAGTTATAGGTACATAGCAGAATTACACTTTTAAACCTTAAACCTGATAAATGTATGCATTTTATAAAGAACTGTAGGGCTAGAAAATGAGCCAGTCCTTAGTTAAATTATCTGAAGAGTGAGGGAGAATGACTTTTTTTCTCTGCTTCAAGTTAATGCTGGAAGAATCCATTTCCTTTGAGAAAAGTGGCAACTGAACTTCTTCTGTGTGGGAGAGATTTCTAAAGTGAATATTTATCACTTAATGTAGAAATATTTCCAGTCCTTTAAGTGCTCTGTTAAAAGGTCTTTAGATAAACTTCCTGAAGAAATTTAGTAAGAGTTCAACAATTCACTTCCATAACAATTATTCTAAAAAGCTGCAGAGTATAAAATGTGATTTTCTTTCTGTGGGAAGAAAATTCAGTGGCATAAAATACCTTACAGAGGATGCACTAATATAATCTTACAAAATATTATTAAAAAAATACAGCAAATTATAATTTCCCGTCATATCTCACAGCCTTCTCTTTCTAGAACAGCTGTATTTTACAATGTTAGCTTCAAACACAGTGGAAAGCCTGCAGAATGGGGAAGTGATTTGCTTAGGTTGAAGGAATGAAAACATTTCTAGATCAGTTGGTAGCATCTGCCACTAATAGAGAATTAGGGAGCTCATTTCCTCAAGGACAGATTACTTCCTAATTGTCCATTTTAAAGGTTCTTCTTTATGGTTGGCATTTCTGCAGTGGTAGTTCCTACAGATTGAACTAGTACTGCATGCTGAGCAGACACACAAGAACAACTAGTGGCAAGAATAACAAATAATCAAAATAACAGGGTACTGGATGACACGGAAAAATATTCAGATCTACGGTATCACAATTACTTTTGCTGTAAAGTATGAGTGGAGCCAGCTAAATAACTGTTAGTAAATACCAGCATTCTCTATAGCTTTTCATTAACTGCTGTACTAGAGCTTCCATCACATGAGTTTTTAAGAGCTTCCAGCTTCCCTCAGTGCCTCAAATAATGTGTGAATTATTTTGGAATAAAATATCACTTTCTCCTTTTTAAGTCAAAATTGCCAGAACAGAGGGGAAATATCCACTTCATCAGATGAAGAATATTTCATGCTTAAATCTCATATCAGAATTTCTTTTCTCCTACTACACCTTCTTTACAGAAATCTATCAGAGGTAAAACTTTGAGTCACTGTATGGAAATAAATGCTGCTTTTCTTTCACTGTTATTTATGATCTTGTTCTGATCCAGGAGCAAATGATGGAACAAACATAGTAAACTAGGTCAGCTAATTATATAATCACACGAATAACTATAAAAAGTAACAAACAAGAAGCATAAGGGTAAAGGGTTATGTACACATCGGTGCATTAGACCAAAAAAGGTATTTTCCACTATGCCAGCCAGCAATACTGCTTCTCTTCAGACTGATCACATTAAACTGAAGCTAATATGTAAAATGAAAGAGGAATAGAAGAATTTCTCTACATAGCCTACAACTGGAGAGTGTAAGAACTACAAGTACAAATTTTAACTCCCAAAAATGTTCTGAAAATACTTTAAAAATGGACAGTCTACGTAAAAAGCAACAATCGAAAGTCTGTTGCTTATTTTTCTGCAGAGGGGTATTTAAGAACAAAGGGTGAATGCTACAAAACAAGAGGACAGTTCATTGTTGCTGTTATGAAATTTCTTGGGTAATTTTTACTTTGCCCTATGAAACATCACTTTAGCTCTGGGCTTTTTCTTTGTAGTGGCTGTGCTATTTTGAATGCCTGATCTTGTTCCTTTTCTTGGGCCCTTCTCCTTTGCTTGCGGGAGTTTTATTATAAAGGGAGATGGACAAGGAAGATTCAGAGAGGGAAATACTGACATTCCCAGAAAGACTGGTGAGTACATGCCACAGAAACATCAATTTCTCAGCAGATCATACATTATATCCTTGCTCATTTACAACAATGTGCTGTGATGCCCAGTGTGTTAGGCTGGCTTGCAATGGGTTTGTCACTCCTGCACAGCTTCGAGTACTCAGGTTTCCATTTAGTATCCTTGTTAAATGTAACCTTAAGCCTGTGTTTTATTTCACCTGTATTAAGAAAAAGGCTTCAGTGTGTGTCAGTATTGTGCTGAATCAATACTTCAGTGCATGCCTACAAGTGGGGTTATTTTCATTTTTTTGAATTAGAGTTGCCTCAGACTTCCTGCAAATGGTCCTCATTTCAGTTACCTCATGGTGTAGCAAAACACTTATTCCACATTTTTTTTCATATGTTGTACTAACTTTAAATAATCACTACTATACTTTGATCCAGAGCCTGCCAAGCTTCTCATGGGTGTGCAGAAAGGCGAGCAAGCAAACTTTCTTCACATGCTTCAAAGTATACATAAAGACAAGGGAATGCAAGATCTGATCCTGTCTCCCATCTGTGCTCTGTCAATATTTTAGTAAATGTTGCAGTGAAAGTATTTTATCATTGTCCTGGGAATATTAATGCTATTTACTCCTGGGCACTGAGCATGGCATAATAGTAGTATTTTAAGACTTTTGGTTCAATACACTGTATTTTACTGAGATGACTTCAGAGTGCTGGGGCAAGGTACTCCCCTTCTGTTGAGCTCATAATAAAAATAATCCTTTGACTACCTCATTTCTTCAGGTTTTACTGCCAGGGATTGAGCCTTGTTTCTAGTGTATACTCTTCCTTGCCACTGAGTTCAGTGTTATCCACCAAATCAGAAGTGTCTCTGCCAAAATTTATTCGTGTCTCTCCTAATGCCAACATTTTCTTTCCAATTCTCACCTTCATTAGTTCCACACAGTTTTTCAGTCTTCAGAAATGATGGGCAATGGGTATGACTTCAAACTTCAGCTGAGCTGGAAAGGATGATCAACAGATCTGTTCCCTTTCTGCTCCCATGTATTCTGACAATTGTTGTATACATTTTGTTTGATTTTTCTTTTTTTGTCTCCTGTCTTCTGACTGAATTGCTTATAATACAGTATTCAAAGATCTTCACAGTGCAGGTTAGGTACTTTTCAGAAACTCCTGCACAGCCTACTTCATTGCTCGTTCTTCATGATCTCTGTCCTCTGCTTTTGGGGGAGTTGCTTTGTTTTTTAAAAAGGCATTAACTCCTTCTGAGGATTTGCTTTCTGATACTAAGTTTTCATTATCCAAGATCAGCTGTCAGGCTGGCATGTAAAAGCTTTCCAACAGTTCTTTTCTTCCTTTCTTCAGATCACTTAATTTCAATTATATAATTGTCCCAAACTGCATATAGGTGTAATACATTAGAATATTGCCTTAGAATCTGATTTTTCATTCATTCTGTTTTGCTTGCTGCTTACAATCAGGGTGCTCAAAATTCTTTTAATGTACTTAGTCTGTATGCAAAACTGCATGTGGTGAACAAATTGCAGTCATTGTATCACAAGTTTCAGGAAGGACTATGCAAAATCACTTTTTCCCCTGATAACTGAAAGGATTTGATTTCCATTCAGAATATTTAACCTTCCTAAGCCATGTCTGCATGTTTTACATAATGATTATAATTCTGTAATGTTATTTTTGTGTAGACATTATACACACCACATGTTCTAATAAAAAACCACTGGCTGTAGCTGAATATCTGCACCACTTAATTTTTCTGCTCTTGTAGGAACAATGCTTGTACTGTTTTACTACATTTTTTGTGTGTGTTATGGTTTAATGTCTTTGACATGAAAAATCTATTGCTGTTATTTTCCATTAGAAGCTTTTCATCCCCTGTTTTTTTTTTTTCCATTGGCTATTTCTTCAATCCTCTTATCCTTTACTATTCA
>JANZLQ010000008.1:16757747-16774946 GCA_026212715.1 Elanus axillaris
GGTTTTCTGGCAGGACTTGTGACCCCGTGGGGGACCCACGCTGGAGCAGTCTGTGCCTGAAGGACTGCAGCCTGTGGAAGGGACCCATGCCAGGGAAGTTCATGAATAACAGCAGCCCATGGGAAGGACCCACATTGGAGAAGTTTGTGGAGGACTGTCTCACGTGGGAGGGACCCCACGCTGGAGAAGGGGAAGAGTGTGATGAGTCCTGTCCCTGAGGAGGAAGGAGCAGTAGAGACAATGTGTGATGAACTGACCATAAACCCCATTCCCCGTCCCCCTGTGCCACTGGTAGGGAGGAGGTAGAGAATTAGGGAGTGAAGCTCCCAAAGAGAAGAAAGGGAAGAAGGAAGGTGTGGAGGGAAGGTGTTTTAAGATTTGGTTTTATTTCTTATTAACCTACTCTGATTTGATTGGTAATAAATTAATTTTCCCCAAGTTGAGTCTGTTTTGCCCGTGACGGTAATTGGTGAGTGGTCTCTCCTGTCCTTATCTCGACCCACAAGCCTTGTTTTATATTTTGTCTCCCCTGTCCAGCTGAGGAAGGGGAGTGATAGAACGGCTTTGGTGGGCACCTGGCATCCAGCCAGGGTCAACCCACCACAGTAGAGTATGTGCCCAGCTCAAAAGACTCCTCCACACACTCTGGATGAAAACCTGTTATGAGTTTCCAGTTTACCTTCTTTCAGCATGCCATTCCCAAGAATGGGATACCTTGGACACCTTGTGTGCATGAGTTAACTCAGAATGAGATTAATTGCATGTAACTTTGGATTTCTATAACACAGAAAGCTGGATATGAACTAGTTATTTTAGGATCCTTTTAAGTCAACAGACAAATAAAGACTACAGCATGATTCCTCTAATGAAAATGTCTAGTTTAGGATTAAATAAATAGCATGCCCTAAAGGGCTTGTATCTCTTCAATGACTCTATGGGGGGTCACCAATGACAAGCTCAGATGCACACATCTACTCTGCACAATTGAATTCCACCCCTGCATAGGTTCAACGTGAAAAATCTAACCTTGCTCTACCCAGTTAAAAATTAAAATGTGCTCTTGCAGTAATGGAAAGTATTATTAACAGATGAAACAATTATCAGTATCTTCCTTAATTTCATTAGTTAGGTTGTGAGGTTGCCTAATCTACCAGCTACCTCAGAGCTGGCATATTCTGTAAAGCTCTTGAAAAACAAATTTCTTCATCCTGTAACTGAAAACAGCAACTCCACAGTCTGGAGCTGAGGTTCTCTGTATTTTTTCCTTTTCTAGTTAAACTGCACCCCCCTCCCCCCCTTCACAGATTAAGAGTGTCTCTCCAGTTAATAATTTAAAATGCCTGTCCCCAATTTAATGTTACTCATCATCTATAAAATGTGTATAGCAATATTCACCCTAGTCTTATTGTGAATATTAAGACAAAAATCTTAATATGTAGGCATGCTAATTCTTAGCACATCTACATTCTCAAAGAAGTGCTTGAATATATGTGAATGCAACAGTCAGGGAGGAGAGTTAGTGGATCCAGTAGTAAAAGCCATCATTTATTAGACTCTTTCAGAGACAGGATTTCATAATCTGGAGCAGACTGTCTTTAAGGTGTAGACATCTTTTGAACTTATCTAACTAAATGCATCCTTCCATCTTTCTTCACCTAAAATCATTATCATTTGTCTTTCTTAATTTCTAATATGCTGTGTAACTGTCAAATTTCTTCTACCTTCACATTATACCAACCACTCTCCCTTCAATCTCTCTCCCCTTTGCTGCCAGCCCTTCCAAGCTGGAATTCCTTGTTGTATGTTCACTCTTTTTTTGATCCCTTCTGCAAAAGTCAAAATCATCATCTTGACTTCACAAGGTCAACACAGACCAGTATAAAAACTCAGATATCTTTCACAATCACTAGCTTCCACACTGTTATACATTTTGATTTCTTTAAAAAGAAGACATCCCTAGCATGTCATGATGCCTCTCCAGAAGAGTGCTGTAAGAGTCCACAGTGTGCAATCCACTCTCCCGCTGCACACCAGAGAGAGCAGGACACTGTGCTCAGGCGACATGCACACAGTACTATGAAATCCTTCAGTAGATCTTCCCCCTCAGCTTTCATTTCTGCAGTTTCAAATGGGTTAGTATCATCCGTAAGGTTTGTCATATCGTAAGTATGCTTTGTCATTTCTGCCTTTTCTCAATTATTTATGGATGGATATTTATGCAGACCATGAGAGAGATCCTTCCTTGTGACCTCCCTCACTAAGAAACTGGAAGAACTGAAAACTGGCAATTTATTTCAACTTTCAACTTCTAATATTTTAATCATTATTTATCTATCAGATGACTGTCATCATCCTGTATCTTCTTTAAATGCCTTTGGTAAGGGCATTTAACAAAAGGCTTTTTGGAAATCCCACTATATCTACCCAAGCTCCCGTACGTTTGTGATTTCTTAAGAAAACTGATAGATTTTCAATGCCTGACCACATCTTCCACCTCTGCTCCTTATGAAAGCCTCCATGAGCCTGCCCAGCAGACACCAGATGTTGGCAGTTCCACAGATCTTGCCCAGACTTCTCTCATATTTGCACATTCCTGTGGCAGTTTTAAACAATTAATAGTTAAATATTTCATTCTTGAATTCTTTTAGGGAACTAAGGTGAATATGGTAATGCCTTGGCTATCTGTGAACAGCAGTTCATTTGCTGTTCTGTCAGAAATTTCTTCTAAAGACATTTCGATATGACACAGATTTTTGAACCATCTCCCATACGGATGGTTTCCTTTGTGTGAAACAAACTTTTTCAGCTCCTCCATGGCAAACATAAATGTCAAGTGTTCATTCATTTGTTTGGTCTTCTCTAGGATAAGTGGTCTGTAAGCACACTGTTTACACTTTGGCCATCTATTAGCCTTGCAGCCAACAACATCTTGGAAGCTCCCTGTACATTATGTGTTTCCAAATGATTTATTTATTAAATTGCATTTATTTATTAATATTCAAACAAGTCATTACTCAAAATCTTTTCCTTTTTTTTTATTTGACTGCATATTTATATTTAATTTGCCATATTTTATGTTCTTCTATAGTTCCTTATTTGGAGAGGACATAATTCAGTCTTTGAATGATTCATTCTTTGCGTGAGAATATATTATTCCTGGAATGCTATATAGTTATTTTGAACAGTCTTTTTACCTTTTAAGTCACTCTTTACTCACAATGGCTTGGATTTTATTGGATTTTATTTTTTCTTCATTGCTTTAACAGGCTATTTTTCAAGGTATTATGTGCATTTCCTCTGAGATTCCAAGATGATATTTTTAAACAAAGCATATCTGCACATATACATCCTTTTGCTGCCCCTTTTAATTTATTTCAAGTGAGATTCCTTTTTTATTTTTTTATTTGCTAGTTTTGGAAATTGAAACACTATAATGGTGTTCGAGGGGGTTTGTTTTATTTTATTTTGGCTTTGTTTACTTTTGTTGTTCCTGCAATGATGTGCCTTATAGTCACTGCTACAAAGTAGCTCTGGGACAACATGGCTTTGAACCAGGACCTGCATGCAGATCAGGACAATCAGTTGTGTATTTCCTCACTAGCTGCTATTTGCTGCAGTCATTAACATTATGGCTAAAAATTTAGTCTCAGCATCACACTCCAAAGAAAGATTTATCCAGATCATACAGAGGTAATTAGCATCTTTCATTATTACAGTGTTCCTGTCCTGAGAGACCCTCTGATCTCCTAAAACATGTCACAGTCAGGGTTGAGAGGTACAGGGATCAGCGAAACAGTTCAAAGGCAAGACATTTCCCAGTTTCACCTTGGACCTTCAATTCATGCAGATCCTGTGCTATTTACTGAAAGTTAGAAGTTAACATAAATTATGCAGTCTTTCAGATAGTTGGCTATGATGAGCTGCCTCTATTAATTCTTCATTCATCTTGACATATGTATGATTTTTTGCTAATTCAACCTTCTCATATTTACACTAGTGAAATTAAGCCTGTTCAAAAATCATACAGCAACATGGCATAAAATCTTTAACAAATTCTTCTTTTTCAAGGGTATCTGAGAACTCGTTTCCTACATTGCATGATAATTACAGAGACCAAAGATACTCCGATTAAATCAATATAAGGCTGTCACCATTTTTGTAAAAAGAAATTTCCCACCTTCTATATGCCATCTTGAGATCAGCCATCGTGTTAACAACTAACATCAACATGACTTTGCTTATGACAAAAATGTGGCAGACAGAGAATTTGCTTAGCACAGGGAAACAGGAGTGAGCTGTCTCTATTTTCAGGGACAGCTATTTGATTCATCCAAGGACAGGCCACACAAGCCATTGGGCTTTTCTGAAATATCGTGTGCAGATAACTATGTAGATTTAATCAAAGCTTGATGCTCAGTGTCAAAGTAGTAGAGAATAAGCAATTCAACAAGAATTGTGGAAGAGTCCTCCCATTTTACATATTAATCTAAGTCTAGTAGAAAACAATTTCTAAGAGATACTTTCGCTGCAAAATGATTAATTTTAATGGCAGGAAAAATTTCATCACTCCTAAATCTATTCTAGTTTACCAGAATAACAGGATACTAGAAATAGATAAATATAAATAAATAATAAGAAATGAACAACAAACCAAAATAAACTCAACAATTGTAAAACATATAGATGATTTTGTGAAACCACTTTATGAAAAGATACAGCCACCATTTGGTGACTGATGTGCAAAATATAAGACTCCTCAAAAGTCATTGTTCTGAGACCATTACTCCTGCACATAGCTTTTATTGAACTATTTTATTAACTTTCTCTTCTACAGTGCCTCTCATAAGCAACATACAGATAGGTCTCCTGCATCATGATGTGCTTCGCAATTACACATATACCTAGGAAATATACAAAGTTATACTGCTTTTCCTGCTTTGTCACACACACATCTTTTTGTCTTTTTATGGATCTGCTTTTGCTTCATTTATTGTAAAATTAGATTTGTCATTATATTTAAAATAATAACACTTCTCATTATATTCACTTAAATCCTCCTTAAGTATAGAAGTGAATGAGAGACATCTGGTTCCAACTGAGACAGGGAATGTGTTTGCTGAGGTGGGATCATATTTATTTCAGAGAAGTCTAAGGGTGATCTTGGGAACTACAGATGAGTATACTTAATACAGTATCAGACAAACTGGTAAAAAGTTACAGGAACCAACAGAATAGTAGGAAAACAGATAAATATGGTATATTGGGGAATAATTCTCTTGGCTGTTTTCTTTCTCTATACATCTCTGGTTGTACAACGGCCTAAGTAGATGGGCAACTGGGCAACGTGCTCTTCCAACAGCAGCAGAGCCAGCAAAGCCTGGTTCCCTGTGTCTCCATCTTCTCCACCCACTTCCTACTCTCCTCCTTCACCCCCATATCCTAGCTGCTATCTGTGACAT
Source organism: Elanus axillaris (assembly GCA_026212715.1). Classification (NCBI taxonomy): domain Eukaryota; kingdom Metazoa; phylum Chordata; class Aves; order Accipitriformes; family Accipitridae; genus Elanus; species Elanus axillaris. Next base: position 16,763,207 of record JANZLQ010000008.1, read on the forward strand.
AAACCAGCAGAGCGCTGCAGCTGAAGCCACAGGCATGTCCCTGCTGACGGGCCACTTGGCAGGTGAAACAGAGCAGCTCGCTGCCGAGTTTGGGCTGAAGCACTTTCCTCAGCAGTCTTTCTGAACAGCATCCGGTGGCCCTACCACTAGAAGGACCTTCTTCCTTGCTACTGCCCTCTTCACATGTGCCCATGTAAGCACTGATGGATTTTTGTCCGCTTTTTTTGTCAATTTCTTTTTTTTTTTTCAGTTGGCTTGGTTCCCCAGTCTAGTTCACTGCCAGTTCAAATGCAAGGAGGGAAGGAATGCTTTCAGTGATGTTGTCAGCTGATGTCAGCTTAAAATGAAAATGCCTGTCAAGGTAGAGGCTCAGTTTAAGTGTCTACCAAAATTCAACCACTAGTAGTTGTGAAATGCATAACTTTTCTGAGATCATTACCCTTGTGTCAAATGTGGTAGTGCTCGATCAATTTAAACATTTTAAATGTTATCAAGAAGAAACTAACAGATGGATGAATTGGCAATTACAGCACAAGCCCACTTCTTTAGGAAAGTAGGCTATAAATTATACATATGTGTGTATACATATATGCATGCAAACATGAAGACTCATCTATCTGTCTATACATAACACTTAATGATAGGCTGGAAGGCTGTAGCTAGAAGGTGGCTATGCTTCATGGCACACCATGTAGTTGAGGTGTCCAGCCTGTCCTAAGCAGGAGTTCAGCTGGAGCTCCCTCTTGGGAAGCCATGTCTACCTGGGTCACAGATGGGAGAAGGGACACAGGACCCGGCCATACACTGGGCCCAGGGACTGACTGGGAACCTTCTGATTCCATGGCATAGATATAATCTGAAGATTTTTTCATACTTAAGAAAGAGATTTTTGGAACAATTTTGGACAGCTGACTAAAAATATCAGCACAGTAGCAAATAACACTGGGGAACTATTAGGGATATATACATTCCAGGTAAAGCTGTCTCTTGAACAGTATGTGAAACTTTAAATCCCTTCCTCATTAAGGACACAGCAGAATGTGAAAAGTATAGATAAAGCTAACAAGAATGATTGGGGGCAGAAGAAAGCTTACATATGGAGTGGGACTGATAAAGATTAGGAGCCTTCAGCTTCAAAAAGAGCTGTCTAAAGGTGATACACAGTAAAGGGCCTTATTTACAGTGCTGCAAAATATTTGCTGGCTGTGGTATGTGGGGACATGTCAGACTGAATTCCCACGTTCCCCAGTGTACTAAAACACTCTTACAGTCACCTCCAATAGCAGGATGCTCAGCGCAAATACCAACCAGGCAGTTTCTTCCAGCCTTATGTTCTATGTAATGAGGCAACAAGCTCAAACCAAAGGGTGCCCTTTCTCATACAACACATAGTTACATTGTGGAATTTGCTCCCTCAAGGTTGGGTGCTAAAGCTATGACAGATTCCAAAGAGCATCAGACATATTCATGCTTCCACCAGTGACATTTAGATGCAACGGGCTTGACACATAGCCTGCCTTAGGATATCCCTAAAACACTGGTGAGACAGTGCACTCAAGATGGTTCACTCTCATTCATTTTTAAAAATCATTTCCCTAAACCTCTGTAAGAAGCAGTATACTGGGTGACATGTACCTAAGATCTGACTTTGGTATGACCACTGTTATTTTCCTACAGTTGTGTTGAGGAGTGGGAAGCAGAGAGGTTTGTCTCTGTTGCACTCTATTGAAGGGTGTGTCATGAAGGAGACAGATATAAATGGTCTACATTATCGCTTTCCAATGCTGGCTACATAAGAGAAATGCACTGCCACTTTACCCCTAGGAAAGAGCAAGAACCCCACTGTGGTTTTCAGAATTACTCAATTACCAGATTTGAGACTCCAGTTCCTTGATCTCTCTGCTTCCATAAGGAACAGTATGCACAAAGTGCTTTAACAGCTTACGCTAGACATCCTTTCTGCTGTCTTAGATAGCATCACCATTTTCAGAGACCCTGGACGAGACCTAAGCCTTCCCCTTTTTCCCTGTTGCCCTTGTACCACTGGAAATCAGCTGCACTGAACAAAGCAGTGGAAAGAGGAGGCTTCCCTTTTGTGTACATGGCAGGGTAGGCAGATTATTCAAAATTTAATCATATATATAAATATGTACATAAATAAATAAATATGTATAAATATATATAGACTTTATGCAGAAGAACTATATTAAAATAATGTTAAAGTTATGAAGAAAAGCTCTTAAAAATTAGAAAATTCCATCATTAATTCTGCACAATGTTTACATTGTTCATTTTCAATCCTTCACAAGAATTAAAGATAGGTTCATATTTTTTTTTCGACAGGATCTTGCCCCATTGAAGCAGATGGTTGTTTTAAAATTAATAAGCAGTTATTTGTTGAATACTTACAGCTCAGTCTTTTGCCCTGAGCTTTATTTATAGCACACTACACAAGCACTGCCCTGAAAATTTATTAACTTCCTTCTGGGTAGAAGCAGTTGAAAATCTTCCAATAAAAAAACACCCTTTTGTCAAAACAACAACTTTCTATGGCAGACTTTCAGCATAAAGAAATTTCATTCTGAAAAAAAGAAAGACAAAAGGAGAGAAAGAAAGAAGGGAAGAAAGGAAAAGAAAGAAGGCAGGAAGAAAGGAAAGAAGGAAGGAAGGAGGAGAAAAAAGACCTGGTTTAAAAGCATTTTGATTATGTTGTGATTTTTTTTATATTTTCAAAATCAAATATATTGTTTTTCATCATTAAAGACAAAATGTGCTCTTCCATATATATACTTATAAATTAAATCCATCTCCAAAGATTTGACCTTTATGACAAAAGGAACACTTTAAGCTTAATTATTTTTTTCCAAAAATTTGTTTCACCAAAAAAGCAAAATTATATTTTTTTTTCTAAATTGCAGTGGGGTGAAGCTAACTTCCAATTTATTTTTTTTTTTACCATGAACCAGTAATTCCCACAGAACTTTATTTCTTGGTTTTATGATGCTCATTGCCATAGAACCTGACTGTTTCACACTATTAATTAATTTCCACGGTGCTTCCATGACAGACAGGGATTTTTTGAAGCCTATTTTATAAAGGGTCAAGTAAATGAAGGTGAGAAGGGATTCAGATACAACCTGAGCATGTAGGATGAAAGAGAAGCCTGTAAATGTGAAGACTATTTAAAATTACCTCATAATAATCAACATTTTCCTAACTGTAACCAGTTTTCACATACTGGCTTCAATGAAAGCCAATGAAGCCTGCACCAGCTGGAAAGAGAACTTATTATTCCCCCCACTCCCTCCATGGACTATGTCATCATTAAGAGAAGAAATAGTGCAGAGAAATGTGAGGCAGTATTTCTGTATTAGGCCACAGCAGAACAGCAGTGGTCCTCTTGCAAAATCAAAATGATAACACTTTGGAATTTCTATTCAGTAAATCCAGTTTGAAGGACAAATGGAAATACAAACTGGAACAAGCTCTGTGATTGGCCTTATTTTGCTGTGAAATACACTCTCAACTTTCCATGCAGTTTGCTGCAATGTTTGGCAGTGGATTGTGAACTGCATTTGAAGAGAAGTGACATTACTGTTACGTCTGCTGAAAAGCTTCATCAAACTTTTCCTCTTCTATACTCTGTCTGCAGTGCTACACACCTTTAAGCTGCACAGCTGGTTTGTTTAAGTAGTTTTTCAACAGCACTTTTGCAACAGAAATACATAGATGTTCCCATAACACTGAGTTTCATTTGAATGCTGTAGTTAGAGGGGTATGCAAAATGGGCCTTCGGTCCCATCGATTTGACATAAGCAATGACAATACCACAAGGACAAACTTGTTAACGTGGAAGTCATGGCACTAGTGCATCAAACTGCTTGCAAATGGACTTATTATGAAACAGTATCACTGATTGCTTCATAGATTACTCTGTGTAGCTGTGTTTTATTTCGGATAAGCGCTGCTGTCTGGAAAAGCGATTAGGGATTGCTGGATTTGAAACTGTTAATCTATCAACAGGACACGTCCGCTTATAGTACCATGCATTCAAAACATCTACTGAAGTCTGCAGGATCAGGCATAAAAGCTGAGGGCAAAATATTGTCCTACTCACAACCAGTGGAGAAAGATGAAGCCTTGTTAGATGGTGTAGCAGAGGTTAGAAAACAGCTTCCCTGCCTGGGAAACATGCTTTGCAGTGGTGACCTGTTACAGTGAACACTGCAGTAAATGAGGCAGATAAAACTGCAGATGTATTAAAATGTCTTTTCCAGCTACAAAAGAAAGTTCCACAGTGAATCTGGTAAAAGTTTTCACAGGATGGTGGCAGGTGTTTAATTGCTGAGAGATAAAAAGGCACTGGGAAGCCATCTCGTCGCTATGATTAGTCACTCTGAATCAAGTGTGACTGACAAGCACAAGGAGGATGGAAACCAATGAAGCAAGAAGTTTACTTGGTTTGCTGAAGAAGTCGGGGGGGGGGGGGGATTGTTTCCTGTCATTTCACAGAGATTACCTTTCAGCCACTGGGAGATCATCCAAATCTTTCCAGTCAAACAGTCTTTATGTAACCTGGATCATCACCAAACCAAAAGCAGAAAGCAATTACGTGAAGGCCAAATCAAAGGAAATGTAACATACAATGCTTGGACTATACCGTGTCGCTGCTTCCTTGCTCTTGCTGAAGCTGTCAATACAAAACATTCCCTCTGCAGCATCTGTGGCCGAAGACAAATTTTACCAGATTATGTTGTCTGACCAGAGGTCTGTTATCAAGTTACATGTGATTCCAGGTATAGCACAGATTACTTGTTTTGATACACTGCTATGATGAAGAAAAATGTAAGATATGGCAGGAACAATTTCCAGCTGATTCCTCACATGCCCACTGCCTTGATATTTTTTGAGTCCCTGAAGTGTAGAAATGCCAACCTCCATCCTCCCACCAGGAATAATATCAGGAACGTATCAGTGTGGGTTTCTCAAGGCCAGTTGATTTAGCTAAAGGACACAAAACACCGTTTCTGTGGTGAATGTAACCCTTTGAAGTGTTGTTCTCTCCCTGGTTCTTGGAGTTTGCATTCTCAAAACCAGAGAATAGCATAACGGTAAAAAGGTGAGTATCATATAGTATCTATATTGTAATAGTAAGGTGACAAAGGAGGAGATGGTCATTCAAACATGTTAGAAAGAAAGATTTCTAGGTAGTACCACAGAAAAAAATAAATAGCAGGACCAATAAAAGTAATAGTTGTTTATCATTATTGATGCATGCCATTACTAGCCCAAAGCTAGTCTACATTTTTTATTAAGTAGTTTAAGGCATTAAAAAATCCAAGATTTTCAAGCAGATACAGATGTAATTCCAGTATGACGGAAATTACTGATTCCATTAGTTTTCCCGCTCTTAATGAGGAAGCTTGCTTTACAACTTCCTAAAACTCAATGGACTTTGTAAGAACCTGAAAGACTTCTATTAATAGCTAAGATGTCTTCAGGTACACAGTTACAATACTCATATCTGCACGCAAAGCTTGTGGGGAAAATTTACCCAAGGGTATGTGCTTGGGTATATATAAATTGTGGGCACACTGTTTGATCAGCCAAGTGAGTCATGAGATAGATACACCTGAATGCAATTACAAGCAATGGATTCCCATCCCCACAATTCCCCTGGCCTCCTGAACATACCTTGCAATCTAGTATGAAAATGGCCTGGAATTCAGCAGGGCCCGGGAGCAGTGCCAGAAACCACACGATACCCATCCATATGGAAATGTGCAGCCACCAATGCAGCACAGAGCGGTATAGATGCCTGGCATAAATCATAGGTAACATCTAACAGCGCAGGCACAACATTGAGAGCAGGCAAAGCAGAGATACATCGGAAAGGATACACTGATGTAATTATTATTCCAGAGGGGATTCTGAATGTAAGCAAGCCATTAGATGTGATGACAGCTTCTTTGTTTTTTCTTACAGAATTCCACCATAATATACAGGCTAAATTTGATTTGAAATGGCAGGATATTTTTTCTGACGATCCCAGGTGTTAAATCATCATCCTCTGCATGTGTGTGTGTGGTTTCTTCTACATTATTTTTGTGGGTACTAAAGAAAGACATGGATAAATTCCGAGTTAAAATGTAGGAATATATTTCTTTTTTCTTCTTCATCAGTTTTTTTTTTTTTTTTACAGCAGAACAAACTGTAAGTTACATTTGATTTTGTGGAAATTTCTATGCATGTTTATCATAGTATGATTTAGTAAAGGTCTTTAATTTCTTCTTTAAAATACTAACTTTCAGTTTTGTATTAAAGTTTTAGAGTCTTATCAACAATTTTCTACAGCTTTCATGAATATGGGTTCCAAGATTATTACCTACAAGGATACTTAGATATTAAACAAACACTGTGAAAGTAACATAGATGAGTATGTATACACTTAAAATTTAAGAAGTCCTTCCAGCAGATTAACTTTTAAGTAAAATTTTCCTAATAGTTTTCACTTATTGACTAATGTGCTAACGTAGTATCAACATTTAATAGATGTAGCAAGTACATTTTAACCATGTTTCTGAATTTCTGCAATAGAAAATTGTAGTAAGTAGAAAATGTAAAAAGCTGCACTAAATGACTTCTTATGAAACTGCAGTGATTCACCTGTCCATTGCCCAAATCCTCCCTAAAATCCTTCTTTAAAAATTAAAGACTCTGGTGTTTAATTTACCCATAATGTACTGGTGGGGAGGTGGGGTGGTGGTGGTGGAGTTTTCACTCAGAAATTCCATAATGTTATTTAAATAGGTTTATCCTGCCTGTGGCATGGAAGCCTTCTTCTTCTGTGTTCAGACCAATCTTGCTGCTGCTGCTCCTTTTTTCCCACTCTTCATTCTTCGTGACAACATAGTAATCTTCAACACTGAACTTCATTCTTCCAAGCCTGCCTATGTGGATAAATAGTAATATGGGATATCCGTTTCCTTATGAACTTTTTCCAACTTCATAGCATTCTTCCTCTCTTCTTGTTTGTAACAGTATTTTTCCTGTATTAATTCCTCCACATTTTATATTTTAATATCCGTATTTCCTCCTGTAATCAGTTACCTTCTGATCTTTAGACTTGGTTGCAACTATATTTTATTGATCTTTATTTTCAACTTCTTAAAAACTTCTTAATCTCTCATTTCCTCTTTTTTTTTTTCAAAACAGAAGTGCAGCTTTATTATAATTATTATTTAAGTTTCAGTCCCAGTAAAAATGCAACCTTGCATTGTACAAACATAGAATACAGAACAGTATTTCCTTATCTCGGTATCCTCCACTGAACATATCCAAGACACTTATCCAAGACTACTTAAATTTGCATGTTCTTCTTTTAGTGGAAAAAAAAACTTTATCAAATGTTTGATTTCTTAAAGTAGTCCACATTTTTAATCCCCCCCTTTGGCAACTGTAGCCTTGTTTCTCTCACTTAAAAGCCTGTTCTGTTCCCCACACGGACAATTAGTGTCACTTGAATACTCACCTAGCCTCCAGCTGCCAGACCAGAAAGGACAGAGGTCTCCTCTAGGTCCTATCTATCTCATATATACCACTGTCACGTGGATGGCTCAGAGAATGTAAACAACCTCAATTAGCTCTAGTCACCTATGTTTAGGCAGCTGGGCATAAGACCCTACAGCCAATGAACTTGGGGAGCAGTTCAAATGCATGGTACTGGAGGCTCAGTTCGACCTGGCTTGGTATCTGTTGTCATTTGAAATATCTTCTGTTACTCTGCCTGGCCTACAACTGCCATTCAAAAGAGTGGTCATCTCTAGTAGGTCCCGTGTCACACCTGCCAGCCCCACAAGAATGTCTCAGGCACCCTAATGCATCTCAACACTCACCAGTGTTAGGGCCAGCTGAATCAAGCTCTACACATCACCTTTAGGCTTCACTCACTGCGCTGAATAGACTTCATCTTCCTCAGTTAGAGCTTAGATAGCTTGGGACCAGTTCAGTCTCTGGAGTACCTAGTGCCTTTCGAGATGTCCTGAAGTACCTGTGGCATTCTCGCAAGGCTGGCAAGTATGGCACAGGACCTATGGGAGAAGACCCACATGCTTCTGGAAGAGATATTGGAGGCCAGACAGCTCATCTCAAATGGCTCTGAATGCCTATGTTCAGATGACTGAACCAAAGAATAGTTCACATGAAGACATACCATTCTAGGCTCTGTGATCTGAATCTCATGTCCAGAATGGGATTCATTCATTTTGTAACTTCACATAGAGCATCATATCTGAGTTAATCACCTACATTCCTTCCTGCTAAAAAGAAACCAGTGCTTTTTGGACAACTGTTTTCTCATACTTAGGTGAGAAAAATAAATTAGGTGAATCACATCAAAGAATTATTTTCAGCTTGCCATTGGCTATGATGAGAGCCCAGATGACAAGTTCAGAAGTTGAGTTAAAAAGTAGTTCATGGAAGAAAAATCCATTGAGGCCCATTAAGTACTGAGACACAACTTCTGGTTCAGGAATTCCCTGCTCTGAAATATGCTGGACATTAACAAAGTATTATTTAAAGATTTGTACCATGTGTTTGCTATCTCTTTTACTTTCCCCAAGACACCTGGTACTGACCACTGCTGGAGACAAGATATTGGACAATTCAGGTTTCTGGTCTAACCCAGCACAACATTTGTATGTTCTTATATTAATTCTTACCTGTGTAACTCTGCTCTTTTTCACCCCTGAAACACTGTCCCCTCTAATCCTTCTGGAAGCCTGCTCTAGTCCCTGTGACTTCTGCCATCAGTATTGCATCCCTTTCCTGTTGCAAGCAGTCCCTTCCTCAAAAAGGCAACATATATGGGTTGTAAAGAGTAAGTATATTGGGTAGGCATAGTTCTTGAGAATACTTTACTCTGTAAAACAAATAAACACACACTTTCATGGTCTGCTTTACAATACTGCAAAAAGTGGTTATGAACTGACATCAATTCCAGCAACACTTGTATATGTTGGGTTTTTTCTTAGTTAAGGAGATGGTTTTATGAAAAAAATACACAGCACACAATGCAAGGAGCATCTGCACTTAGATTAAGAGCTTCAGCAATCTGATCCCTGCACTGATGGAACCAGTTAATTTCAGCAAACCTCTAAAGCAATCCAAGGTATCTTAGTAACCATGTAATTACGTAAGCACTCAAAATACCACAATGATGAGTGCTGTGGTGGGTTAAATGGTTGAGGTGACCTTTGTTGTGGACCCTTCTCACACTGACATCTAGAAAACACTGCCCTAATTTTCAGGCATGCTGAGATACCATACTATGAACCGAAAACCATGAAAACTGTCTCAGCAGCTCTAAAAAACACCCCAAGGTGAGACATCTTGGGAATCTCTCTCTCTATAGCATTAAGAATGCTATGTCAGAATAAAAATTATTTGAATGTGGATTGTGTTTAGAATCCTTGCTATCTTTTGCCCTGCTACTGATTTAAAACCCAGAGAGCTGGACAAGACATTCTAGCACAAGGCTAACAAACAACAGCTGCTAAACTGTGATTATTCCATCAGCACAGAAAAAGTTCACTATCCTTCAGGCAAACACCAGTTTTTCCAGTCTGAACTCAAGAAGAGACTGGCAATTTACAAAGAAGTGATAGACTTCAATCACCTGTAAAGAAAATGTTATGTCTGGTCATTTGACAAAGAGAATTAGTGCCTATAAGAAAAAAGGATAACTAGCAATTTTAATGAGTGAATGAATGAACATACTGCATGAGCAGTAAAGGACCCAAATTACCAGCAGATGTGTGGAGTTACTCCATAGTGTAGGTAGGTAAGCATCTCATGGAAGAAAATTTAGCATACGCTGGAGGATGTTGATCAAATCCTCCAAAGAATGCTCACGAGTGGTAACAAAATTAAGTCAAAATGGCATACATGAATCTTATTGTTTTGTCTGAGTCCATATATCCCTTGTGCTTTGTAATTAAGGGCAAAGAGACTCTCAGTGTTTTTAAAAATTGTTTTATGTACTTAACTTTTCTCTGGAGAGGTAAATTATGCCCACCAGATTAAAGTTCAGAGAAAGGATGTGATTAAATGCTTGAGGCACTATAAATGTCAGTACTGGTGCTAATGCCAAGGAAAGATAGATCATAAGTATCCACTTTAATGAAGGAATAACATACAGTTTGAATCCAGCAAATGCACCAGAAGGGACAATGGAAAAAGTCAGTGCTGGAGTCTATTCAGACTTGGGAAGCTGAAAAGGACATGCAAGTTGAGATTAAAGTAACCCTTTTAAAATAGCCACAGTAAATGCATTATTAAAAAGTAAACACTTTAAACTTTTTGATTGACCCTGAGTTATCACTCTAATTACAGGCATTTCTAGCAAAAGGAAGTATGATATCCTCAAGAGCTTGCATTCATATGACACAGCTTTAGGTATCTGGACACATATATTAGAAACCTATTTCAGCTGCACTTCCTCTATAGCTGGTGGAGCAGCTCAGCCAGAATCTGACCAACCAAGAAAAACTGAGTAGACGGTCAAGACTGGGACTGTACACATCATTTACAAAATTCATAAAAGTAATGACACCTTTATACTGCATACCCTGTCTAAGAGCTATAGAGATATGAATGTTAACACCTTTCATGCTTGATTCAGAACAGCCATCTGAACCTCATGGGAAATAACTTGACTGGTCTGCTTGATGGCATTCTGACTTAGACTTTCTAGTTCTCTCTGTTGAACACTTCACTTTGCATAAATTAAGTATTTATGGGCATGTTAGCACTTAGAAGGGCTATGAGTGTCCTCAGATCAAGAAGACCTTTGGTTTGTTTTACAAACCTTACGGTACATTTTAGCTCCATGGTTATAAAAACTTAAATCATTCAATTTTTAATTGTCTAAGTGATGAGGTGCAACTCATTCTTGATTTTGTGAATGGCAGGTATTTAAATTTTTTTTATCTGACCTGAAAAGAAAAATGTATAGAAAATGTATTTTTTTCATATTTTTGCCATTTTTAACATGAATTCACAAATATCTGAGGATATCCCATTATTGTCTTTCCTTTGAAGGAAAGGAATCGTATAGGGATCATAACAAGTCTTTGGTTTAAAAAGAAGTCCTTCACACTAAAGTGGTATGGTGTGAGGGCTGTACAGGGTGTATACACAAATCTAAGTACGATAGGGACTCTTTCAGAAATTTTCAATGTTCAGTCTAGCTACTCCAAAACGAATATTGAGACCAGGAAATAGAAGACTAGAGAAAACAGCGGATTAATCCACTGTGCTATTTGCAGCATCAGGTTTCAAAGCTGCTTGCCTCTAGATCTCTAAGCTCTGTATCTATTGTGTCAAATGGGAATACAATAGACTATGCGGTAAAGGGAGTGGTCATAGGGACACAGTATGTGCTTCACACTTACTAGGCCTGCTCACTACACTCTTCCCAGCTGAACACAATAGTATAGAAAATATTTATGGGGCGGTAAGTAATTTTTGTGGATTTTTCCCATTCCACACAGCCCAGAATACTCTGAACCAGATCCAGGAAAACAGGAGGTTGCCAAAACATTAGTTCAAGCAGGTGGTTCCAATTCATAGGACCTTTACCTTCTCTATGCTTCAGAGGTTCTTGGAACAACAAAAAACCTCATATGCCTATGTTGGCAAGCGTAAGATGTGAAAGGCAGATGTTATTCTCGCATCCACC
>JANZLQ010000008.1:16785548-16804145 GCA_026212715.1 Elanus axillaris
TGGTGTGTTATCAACACCTTTCCAGCTACCAATGCAGAACACAGCACTATGAGGGCTGCTATGGGGAGAATTAATTCTATCTCAGCCAGACCCAATACAGTATGCTTTGTCCTTGGCTATTTAACATGCAGTGACCAGTATGTTGGAGATATCTCAGGTATATTATGGAAATCAACAGTATTATCAGAGTTGCGGTTCACAACTCTAGAAACGCTTGGAACCCAATCTGTTTTTTTCTTTCTTTCAAAGAGATGGCAAGCACATTCCTATCACTTCAGATTACCCTGCAGTACTTTTAAGTGTAACCCTTTAACATGACTGACAGTTAAGCTTTCTAAGATCCTAGGATGTAATTGCTTGTTTAATTCATACAATAATCATTAACATACCTTGTTTCAAGAGCAAAAACTTGTCCAGTGGAGAGAAATTCAAATGTGTGTTTTCCTGGAAGTTCTATCTTTAGGCCACTTGGACTGCTGGCAGCTGGCACCTTCTTCCCTTTGTCATGGAACCAAGCCTTCTCCTACAATCGAACTCCCAGTTCATCTTAACAGCTTTGTCTGGCTGTCCACAGAGGCAACTGAACATCTTGCCGTCTTCAGGCTCATATTCAGTCTGCACTGGAAGAACCAGAGAGTAAAAATGATTTGCTTCCTCTCTCCGAAGAAGATGGAAAATTCCTTATTCAGTGCTAGCTTGTTGAGGTACATATTTAGATGTTTAATGCAGAACTTCTCCTCCCTAGCTTACATATACTCTAAACAGGATTTCTTGCATTAAACCCCATTAAAAGCCTTTTGGAGTAGTTTACCTACATATTGTGACACAAGAGGGAGATAAGGAAAGATAGTGGCTGTACTTCTCCCTGTGAGCCAGCAAGGCTGGACAGCTACAGAAAGAGAGCTGTATCGTCACCATTTTGTAGTGTGTATCAGCATGTACCCACTCGATATTCATGACAGAGTTCTACTTCCAGAGCTCTGGCTAGGGATTAAAAGCCCATTGCAGTTTTGTGTTTCTCAAGTACAACTAAACCTCCAGAAATCTGGCAATGACAGGAACCAGGAAGTTAACAGGAAAGTAATGAAGCTTGCAAAGATTAATTTGGATGAAGAAAACTTGTCATGAATCCATGGTACAGAGCAGTATTTTCTAATATGTGAGACTTGCATATAGTGGGCTTGTGGTGGGAGGAAGGAAACCAAGGAAGGATGTCTTTCAAGCTGACAGATTTGATCATTAAAAATCTTTGGCTCCAAGTTTGGGTTTTGTTTAAAGTAAGTATCTTCCTGGCGAGGCAGGCTTCACAAATGAGGAAGTCATTTTCAAACACTACACTATCATTTTCTGACACTAGTGAATCTTCATCTCTAACACATACACACTGCTCAGATTCTCTTGTACAATATTCAAGACTAGAGGAAGCCTACTGATATGAGTGAAATTATTAGGATTTCACTGGAATACATGAGAATATAACTTGGCCAGCTTAATTACCTGTACCTGCATCAGTTAGTGTGTGCGCTATGTATTTTCTGTCTTTGGAGTAAAGAACCGCTGCAATAGCCTCATAACTTTTGTTATAGATGTTCTGAAAGTGCTTGTGAGACATGCTGGAAATTTCTCCATACAGTACTAAGTTTCACATTATAGGAGCTTGTCTTTGATTCTATGAGAAAGATGCACTGAAAGTCTGCAATAAATTATTAACCATGTCAGGGAGCCACGTTTTGGACAGCTTAATTTATATCAAGTAAATCTCTAGCTAGAGGTGGCATTGTTGAAATAAATGGGGCTTCCTCTTCTGTAAGGAGACACAGAGTTTTGAGTAAAACTATCAGAAGCAGTTCCAGGCTGTGTGATTTTTGGAGGGAGCTTCTATAGAAAGCACATGATATATTCTTGACATAATATGAGCCAATCAGGAGTCATGCTGGTTGGTTTTGTTGTGTTGTTTTTTTTTAATAGGAAGCAGTACTGAATATTACAGATTTACATAATCAGCTACATGAATAAAACAAACCATATAAAATGATTTTTTTAAAAAATCCCAATACCGAGATTTAGCTGAAGTGAAAGCTGCAGCTTCTGTAAACTATGGCAAGGTAACACCTGGGCCAGTTACCTACAACTGTGAGAGGTAGCCAGGCTCTTCCTAGATATCAGTTGATATCCTCCAGACAGGAATGCAAAGGTATCATTGCTCATCTTCATAGCAGTCAAGATCTCAGAATGGTCTTTCCCAAAACACTTTGCAAGACAATTTCTGAACACCAAGACAAGAAATTAAACCAGGGTTCAGCAGATTAAGTGGCATACTATTATGTAAATACAACAGGCAATAAAAATGTGATTAAATTAGGTTTTGTGATTTAAGCTAGGTGCCAGATTGTACTTGACAATATATACTTGTTCCTAATGTCAGCCTGATCTTACTGTTGTGTTTTTATCATGAGTTCTTGTTGACAACATAAACCACCTGCACAGTAAAACCCTGTTATTATCCACAATCACACAGGTTGATTTTACAGTACATACAGTAGATTGAATGTCATTTAGTACTAGTGTGGGTTTTTGTAAAAGAGCTTCATATTATACAGTTGCTTGTAGTAACTGTCATATACGGGATCATGAAATTTTGCAAAAGTGTATTTCAGTTATAATATTACTGTGGATTCCAATGGAGAAGGTACTTGCAAGCTTTTGTGATAATCAGTCATGAGAATCATTTCTGTTATTGTAACGGATGTAGCAATGTACCTAAAAATGTACTTCCCTTTAAATACAAACCTTTCTTTGTTTTAAAGGGCTTACTTCCATGCACATATATGTGTGCCTGTGTTGGCTGGAGAAATTATGAATTGTAGGATCAGTATTCTGACTCTCCAAATATCTGAACAATCAGAACTTTAAATTGAAATAGTGAGGACTGTGGGCAGCCAGCACCATCAGAAAGCCAAGTCCTGAATAATCAAGGAAAAGGATGGGAAAAGGCCTGAATTCAGCCAGCCTGCCAGAAGGTGAGGGCAAGACTGGCAGGTTTATAGGAATGCCCAGGAGTAGTTGTTCTCAATAGCAACATATATACAGAGTGAGAAGCATTTATAAACCCTGATAAGCTGAAGGTAGATTTCATGGAGTTAGTAAAATAATAGGAGAAAGAAACTGGCATGCTTGTTAAAGAAAACAGCAAGCAGAAGTAAAGGCCAAGAAGCTGGGCAGGTAATTGGAGATTGACCTGGTGTAAGAGTTAAAGAAAAGAGCCCACATAAGCACCTACAAACAATGAAGGAGTAGAGAGACTAAAACAGAGATAGATAACAAGAAACACCAGCTTTGCCAAGATTTTTTCCTGCCTTACATAACAAGGAGGTGTCTGAGGCAGAAGAAGAAATAAATATGCATATATTTGGAGCAGAAGGAAAAAACAGTATCAAGAAATTCATATCTGACCCATAAAATCTTGACTGATCCCTGAAAGACAAAAAAATATGTCATTTTTAGGCCTGTGGCACTTACCTGAAAGAAAGATACTCTCTGAAATGCTAATATTATTGTTTAACATTCTGAGGAATGTAAATAATTTTAAAAGAAATTTTAAAACATGAGAATTTGTTTTTCCTGCAATAAAAGATAGTACAACATAGCAATACATATATTGTCTTATAATGTTGTACCTGTAGGTATGAATACTACTGAGCTTCAGAAGAGAAACATGGATCCGTATCTATTATTTCTGGTAAAAGCTTTTTTTGCCATTGGATTTTAAATCTCTTTGCAAGGATACATGTATAGACTTAAATTCCTGAATCATCTTGAATGGCTCCAGTTACATTTGCTGTAGCAGTGTGTGTGATACCAAACCAGCTCTGTCCTTGGGGGGCCTTGGATGGCCCCCAGCTCAGTACAAACTGTCCCCTTTGTAGAAGTACCCACCTTTCATGGGACTTTTTCCAGCAAGCTTCTCTGTAGCTGCTCCTTAGGGATTCTCAAACACTTACTGCTCTACAGTGAGCATTTTATTAGTTATCGTCTTCCAGCAGTAGGGATCTTTTCCTTTTCTCACTGATAAAAGCTAGCCCATCTCCACAGCTGTTATTTCAGCTGCCTTACCTAGAAGTAAGGAGCACCAAACTGCAGATAAGACCCATGTTCATACCTTGAGATTAGACACTGGCCCCACATATATAACCAGACACTTAAATTTAGATATCATTATCTGGAGCTGAGTCCCACAAGTGCTAATTTCACTGTTACTCTATAGCCTCTTTTCCATCTCAGTTGGTACCTGCCAGTATCAATCAATGGTGAAGTGCTGATAATGCTGACAGCTTTTCAATGAAGTGCTCTGGCACATGATACCATACTATTGGTCTAACATTTCCCCCCAGTACCACAAAAGCTCAGACATCTGCTCCCAGACCTGCTGAACTCTACGTCTCCACAACAGTAAGGATCAGGGGATGGACCTTCACAGGCAATGTTGTAGTAGATATCCCTACAGATAACTTGATCAAGAAGAGAAGGATCTTCTATTGTAAAGAAGAATCCTTCTTTAGGCAGCTGAAGAAAGCTTCAAAATCACAGACCCTGGTGATCATAGATGACTCTCATCACCATAGTATGGGTGGAAGGGCAATAGGGCACAAACAATCCATGAGATTTCTGGACCATATTGAAAACTATTTCTTGATGAAGATGATCAGTGAACCAACGAGGAGATGTTGGACCTGCTACTCAAAAAACAAGGAAGAAATGACTGAAGATCTGAAGGTCAAGGGCAGCCTTGGCTGCAGCAACTGTGAGACAGTGGAGTTTAAGATCCTGAGAGAAGTGAGCAAGGTAAATAGCAGAATTACAGCCCTGGACTTCAGAAGAGCAGATTTAGGTCTGTTCAGGGAGGCTTTCATGGGAAACTGTGCTGCAAGGCAAAAGGCCCCAGGAGAGCTGGCTGATCTTCAAGGACAGCCTCCTCAGAACACAGGAACAGTGCACAATGTTCAGAAGGTTGAGCAAGCATGGCAGAAGGCCAGTATGAATGAATATGGAGCTCCTGCCTGAGCTAAATCACAAGAAGTACACAGAAGGTGGAAGCTGGGACAGACTACTTGGGAGGAATGAACAGATGCTCTTCAAGCATGTAGGAATACAGTCAGAAAAAACAAAGTGCAACTTGATTTGAAACTACCAAGGGAGGCACAGGGCAACAAACATTTCTATAAGTACACCAGTAGCAGAAAGAAGACTCATGAGAATGTGGGCTCCTTGCTCAGTGGGGCAGTGAATCTTGTGACAAGGAACATGGAAAAGGCTCAATGCGTTTTTTTCCTCAGTTTTCACTGGTAAGGTCTGCCCTCTGGCTTCCCAGGTCCCTGAGTCTCCTAGAAGTCTGCAGGTGTGAAGCAGTATCCATAGTAGGAGAAGACAGAATCAGGGAGCACTTAATCCGCTTAAACATTCACACATGACCAGATGGGATGCACCCAAGGGTGCTGGAGGGGCTAGGTAATGTCATTGCAATGCTGCTAACTGCTAACACTTTTGAAAGGTCGTGGCAGTTTCAAAGTGGGGAGGTTCCTGATGACTACAAAAAGGCAAACATTGCACCCATCCTCAGGAAGGGCAAAAAGGAGCATCTAGGTAGCTACAGAATGGTTAGCCTCACCTCAGTCTCTCAGAGAGTTATGGAGCAACTCCTCCTGGAAGACATTTCTAAACGTATGAAAGACAAGAAGGTGATTGCAAGCAGACAGCATGGGTTTATCAAGGGCAAACCATGCCTGACCAACCTAATTTCTTTTCTATGATGATGTTGTGCACAGGGGGAGGGCAGTGTGTGTTGTATACCTTGACTTTAGCAAGCCTTTGACACAATCTCCCATAGTCTTCTTATCACCAAACTGGTGAGATACAGGCTAGATAAATGGATGATAAGGTGAGTGGAAAATTGGCTGTACTGTTGGGCTCAACAGGTTGTGATGCAGAGTAACTTGTATGGTGGCCAGTAACTAGTGGTGTACCTCAGGGATCAATATTAGGACCAGCAGTGTTTATTCTCTTCATTGATGACCTGGCTAATGGGACAGACTGCATTCTCAACAAGTGTGCAGATGACACCAAACTGAGGGGGAGCAGTCAACACTGGTTAGCAGAGCTGCTATTCAGAGGGACTTTTACAGGCTGGAGAAGTGGCCTGACAGGAATTTCATGAAGTTCAACAAAGGCAAATACAAAGTCTTGCATCTGGGATGGAATAAACTCGTGCAACAATGCAGGCTGAGGGTCAGCTGTCTCAGAAACAGCTTTTCTGAAAAAGACCTGGAGGCGATCCTGGAGGACAAGAAGCTGAACATGAGCCAGCAATGTGACCTTGTGGCCAGGAAAGCCAACAGCAGCCTGGGCTGTATTAGCAAGACTGCAGCCAGCAGGTCTGGGGAAGTGATCCTCCTTCTCTGTTTGGCACTTGTGAGACTGCATCTGGAATAGTGTGTCCAGTTTGGGGATCTCCAATACATGAAAGACATGGGTATACTGGACTGAGTCCTGAGGAGGCCAGTAAGCTGCTCTGGAGCTGAAGCACATGATCTATGAAGAAAGGCTGCAAGTGCTGGACCTGTTTAGCCTGGAAAAGAGAGATCTAAAGGGAGATTTGCAACTACCTGATCAGATGACTTAAAGAAGACAGAGCCAGGCTCTTCCTGGAGGTGCACAGCAACTGGATGAGAGGCAGTGGCTACAAGGGGGAACATGGGAGATTTCAAATAGATACAAGATTTTGTTTTACCATGAGGTTGGTCCAGTACTAGGAGAGACCCAGGGACACTGCGGGACACACACTCCATCTTTGGAGTTGTTCAAGACTCAACTGGGCACAGATCTGAGCAACCTGATCTGATTAGCCCTGCCCTGAGCAGGGGGCATGGATAGGATGCCTCCCAGAGATGCCTTCTGGCATCCATGATTCTGTGTCATCTGGTCTAATGCTTCTACTATAAAATGCATAATGAAGGAATGAGGAGGGAATAAGTTTTAAAAACTTGATTTCAAAATTCTCAAATGTGGATGAAGATTTATTTACAACAGCAACACCTAGAAGTCAGCATAGATGGTTACACAGGGTCAAAAACCATAGGACTCTAGAAACAGATCCCAGGTAGTGGTAGAGTGAGTTCCCATCATGTCACGTAAATCTAACATTGTTCTGCAATTTTTAGTGTTGTGTCCGTTGCTGGAATTGTTCCAGCAAACACCTGTGACAAATTACACATCCTATTTTTGTCTTGGTAGCTGGAGGCTCAGAATCCAGTTTCAACCTCTGAAAATGATTGATACTGAGCCAAAGAACAGAGATAGCCAACCTGATGGCAAATATGCTTATTAATAATGGAACATGAAACTGAACTAAAATAATAACCATAACGACACACCTGGTCAGTCAAGAAATGCGGAAATTTTTGTGCCATCAGCAATGTTTCAGTCAAAGTATGCAAGACCAAACAAAAAAGTGAAACATGTCACAAAATAGGGACATTCCTCACATGAGTATAATCCATCTGAAAAGAAATATCAACAATAAAATACTGGGAAAGGCTCAAAACTCTTAACCATACACAGTGTAGATGATGCATGCTAATTCAATCCTCTGTGAACTGGCATTTCTAGTGAGACTGTTCCAAAATGTTATTAAGGGCACTACAGCATATTGCAGAATGTGTTGGCAATGCCAAAAACAGAGGGAAATCACGAACATAGCAAAAACATAAGACAGCTGCCAAACATTGATTTTTTTTAAAGGTGGGAAGCAAAGATACTAGGGCTTTTTTAAGAGTGAGGAAAAAAAGTTGGAGTGTTTTTTTGCATGTCTGTTCACAAGAGCTGAGGAGGCTAAACGTAGTGGTTGAAATGGGTTTAATGTATTCACATTCTGTGCATAATTACACTTGGGGGAACACATTTGACAAGAAACCAATGGTAATACATCAGTGCCTGTCTATGAGCATCTCAGTTGTTACCATGCAGCAATTCACGAACTTGGATCTCAACAGTGACTGTCAACAGAACTTACAGAACACTTCTGTCCTCCAAAGGCATAAGTCCCTGCCACCTGAAATTTTTTTAAAAAAGGTCTCATGAGCTGCAACAAAAGTAATTGTAACAAAAGTTTCTGAGTCAAAAGTAACTCAGAAAAGTGGTAAGTCAAATCCTAGTTTCACTTTTACTGTTGCAACATGATAGTTTTCAGAAAGTTTGTCAATGAATGCAGATACTATGAAGTGAAAATTTGTGGGAACTGTTTTAGAAGGTTCTTATGCATCATCCAGTTGCATGACTGCTCACAGAAACTGTACAGAGGATTGTGGCAAGTGCTGAAGAGTTAAAAATCAGATGCTGAATGAAGCAAAACTCTGTCAGAGTATTTGGTGCTGAGTAACCACTGAATCACACATTGTATCAGCAGGAAAATTAACTAAAAAATTCACATAGGGAGAAATGGACCAGCCAGCAGAAAGTCCCACTGGAGTTAAAGCTCTATGAGAGTGGAAGACAACTAGGAAAGATTTAAGTAGCTCTTCTCCATTGACAAGTAGTGCCTGGAAGAAAGAAGAGTCAGAAATTAACTTTATTTCTGACAGGAGCTGGCTCAGAATCATTCAATGTTTTTAATTCTTTTCAGTTAACAGTAGTAGAGGAGGCTGACCATGAAAGTACTGTATAAATTTGAGGAAAATATTACTGCATATAAAAATGAAAAATATGAGTGATACATTTTTAAACTGAGAATAAAATCGGAAAATGAAAGTATAAGCACTTGTAACTGATTTAAAGGCTTTCATTCAGCTTCACTTAGCAAACAGTTCAGGTGCTTTAAGATGTTACTGCTTCCCAGCTGTTTGTTATGGTCTCTTTGTAACAGGTTATCACCCTTTAGCAGAATTGACAGGAGGAAATGTATGCCCATGCACAGTCTACTTCAGTACAGGAATTGTCTTATTCAAGCCCACCTTTGCAGGTGATTTAAGGCTGGCTGTCAGCCTTTGCGTTAGCACAGCAGAGGCATAAGCACACGTTCCCTTGTGCCAGCCCCACTCTGATGGTGGTAAAGGAGGCATGAGTAAACTCTTCAACCACTGCAACAAGATTTGCTGGATTTTACCAGTCAAAGCCTTCAGCCCATCAAGATGGTCTTGCACTTTTAGAGGTTGGTTTTTTGGGTTTTTTTTATGTGGGCAAAGAAGTTGAGGGGCTGAGCTACAGGGCTCAGGGGCTAACTGTTAAATGAGCAACACATAATTAAGATCTAGGACTTAACATTCATACAGACAGTACGTTGGAAAGAAAGGGACAAAAGCATTGGAGTAGGTCTTCCAGGGACTTTGGAATATCTCAGTGGGTTTAAGAACATAGCTGAGAAAACTGCATTGCCTTCCTTTTGCCGCTCTCCCATGCCCTCCTGTTCAAACTCCTAGGAGAACACTCTTCATCCTGAAATAGAAACTGCTTTGGAACAGGACAGAGTTACTGCTCAGCAGGAGGAATGCAAGTGAAACAGCAGGTAGCGTGGGTGTGACTTTCTGGCCAGAGCAGGAAGCACAGTGGAAAAAGGGTGGAATCTTTCACTTCTGTTTAGGTCCAAAACCTGTAAAGTGGGAATGTTTTCCACCATATTTCTGTAGAGGAGAGCTGGAAATATTTTTCTGCACTTGATGCAAAAGGAAAATATAGTAGCTTTTTGACAATTTTTTCCTCCCTATTGGGAAACACTGTTTTTGAAGATCACCAAGTTGTTTTTAACAGATGTTTCACATGAAAATATACCTTTCTGACAGTCTAGAGGTTGTTAAGGTGTACCACCTAGATGAAATTTTGATGTGAGAAAAACAGTATGTTGACAAGTGACTCCTGGCAGCTTTGAAGACTTAAAGCTTCTGGAATAAAGCAAAAAGAAACAAAAACCTAAATTTCATATGGTGGAAATAGCATACCCCATTCAGAAGCTAACCCAACAGTATGTACAGGGAAATGAAAGTACAGCTGAGGCCATCACCTACCTGCCTTAACAAGCCAGAAGATACTTTCTTTTTTATTTTCATGTTTCTTGTAACTGTATTGTCAAAACTAGAGATCACTGCCTCAGAGAGGCTAACAAATGCAGAATGGTGACAAGAGCAAATGGAGAGGGACTCTTTGGCTTTAGTAATTAGGTGTAGAAAGTTTTTGTCTTTATTAGTGAGAATGTTATTTATGAAGTGCGGATGGAAGCTAACCATAAACCGCTGCTTGCCATTGCCAAAAGCACTTCACAAACACCCTTTCTACACCTTGGAGAACAGATACTTCTTTTTTTCAGCTATACATATATGATTTCAGACTGAATTCACATCTGGGGAAAAATTGTGTTGGTTGGTACTTTCACAATAGCAGGGCTCTGCAACTGACAATTTAATCTGGCCCCAAAAAGTATTTTTAACATTTCTGAAATGCATTTATGCATTACCAGGTATTTAGTCCTGTGAGCTGCTACTGCATCCATAAGACACAGGAGAATAGTGTGGGAGAGCAAACTGCAGAGGTTTCCAGAAGAGGTATCCAGCCCTGATGCAGAAAGTCAGACATCCCTGGCATGGAGGTTTGGCAAAAGTGCAGCAGAGCAAAGTCTAAAGGCAGACTATGTGTCTGTTGACCTGATAAAGAAAAAATATCAAACTGTCTGATCTCAGATGCAATTTGGATTACTGGTGGGTGTGAGATACTGAGGAAAGAACTAATACTAGTGTTGTATTATGATATCTAAAATAAAACTATGAAATAATAATGATATAATAATAGCATACTCCCAGCTATTGCTACTCATTTGTGCATGATCCTCACAACACTAGGTGAGATTTTCTCTAAATAAGCTAAAATAATGTTTCCAAGATGTTGCACCAAAACTTTTTCAAAAGCTACAAAAAGGGAACTTAGGTATTGGAAATATAAGAAATGAAAAGGAAGTATTTTTAAGTTTGTTGTGTATGCCAAAAATACAGGCCAAGTCAAATGAAAGAGCTTGTATTAGCACCACAGAAATTGTTGGACCCCTGAAGCAAGGTAGGCATAGGTTTGTTTATGATGGCTAAAGAAGACTAATATTTGTCCTAGCTTGCTGTTTTCACTTTCTCATGATAGCTTTACTAGAAAATATTGCAACTAAGTAGGCAATTAGGCATAACAAATTATTTCCTGATGTAGAAAGAACAAAATGCAAGCCACAAAAATTAATAGATAACTTAAAGAACTTTGTGAGGAGTGGAGTCATGTAACTGTCAATCCTTGTTATCTCAAATCTAAAGTGTTGTTAGAAACAATATCAAAATAATAAAGCACTGTAAAATAACCTACAGAATCAGACTGATCTGTATTTTGATTAGATTACAGAAGGGCAATGATTAAATTTAGGTTGTCATCCACTGACATTTCACTTGACAGGATGCTGAAAACTACTAAAACCTGAAGTCTGCTGTATAAAGAAAGGATTACAGCAGGATAAAAAGCCTGATATGATCTCATGACCCAATAGCTGCCATCGCTTCATAAACTGATGCTATACATCAGGGAATAATGGTCTCAGAAGACAATGTCATGCTTGTATGAGAACATCACTCTTCATATATACTGTGAAAGGATGGGCGACCTCTCTTCACAAATGGTAGTAAGAGATACAGATTAGCAGTCTTGCCAGAAAATGCCATCATGCTGAGGACATCTTTCCTGAGAAGGTCTCTGGCATAAACCAAAACAAATGTTAATTGCTGAGCCTTATGAGTCTGCCGTCTAGACCCCAAAAGGCCTTTACTGGCCTTGACCAGCTTTGCCTGGGGCTTCCCCCCACTTCAGCTCAGCCCCAGGCACCCAGCCCTGCCCTCCAAAATACTGGAGATGTCTCTCTGCCCAAACTGTTGCTTGGGCATCCTGGACTGACCTTGCACCCGGCCAGTAGCTTCACATATGGTCACTGGACTGTCATCTCAACCTGATGCTGCTGACTAACACAAAGAAAACCTCCACATGTTAGGCTCATTTCTCCACTGGAGACTTGGTGTTTACAACAAATATATTTGAGCATTTTATGTTTCAAGGCCTCACTCTCATTTCAGTTTCTTTGAATGGTCTCACTTCAAAAGTTCCTATGAATTAATCCATTTCAGCATCAAGCTGAGATGCTCTAACTGTGCTTCTGTAAGAAATGTCCAAGTTCCAATATATAGTAGCCTGCTCAAAAGGCTTTTCCCTTTTGCAGTTGAAAGAACCATGTCCTTCTCACCACAATCAGCTACCTCATGCATGAAAATCATCAGTTGTCATAAGGGATGGGAGCCTTTTCTTGAAGATCCCAGAACTGATGAAATTTCAATCCTGTCACTTTTAATTCTGACCACACCTCTGCCACTCCAGTGGAACAGAAAACCTTGCCCTTTTGAAATCAGTGAAAACAGCCCTTTTGAGCCTTCAGAATGTCACACCTTTATTTGTGAGATCAAAAAGCCCATTATTACTGAATTCCTGTTCTCCAGGTAGGTACTTAAGTAATTTTTCACCTATCTTCAGTGTCTCAAGTAGTTTATTTCATGAGTTCCATGAGGAAAAGTTTCCATTTTAATCATCCTTGAGGACCTTGTCTGCAATATCTTTGATTTTTTAAAATCCGTATCAAATTGTAGACACCAGAGCTGGCCTTATTATTCCAGCAGGATAACACACAGCAGTATGTAGCCTTCCTACACTTTCTAAGTAAAAATTCCCAGGTTACATGTAAGCATAGCATTACTATGGGAGAGCCCATTCACCTGATTTGTTTCTCACAAGCTTCTTCAGACTCATTTCTTCCCCCATTATTTGTAGATGAATGAGTTTTCCTATCACCATGTTGAAATACAAGTATTTTTATTAAACTATTTACCAAGCTGTGCAAAGTTCTCCATGATACTGACTCATCACTCCCCCAATATTTTAGTCTTCTACAGACTTCAGGGGCAATATTTTGTCTTTTATTTAGGGGTCTGTGATACCATTTCAACAGCATAGGGGCCAAAACCATCTAGGAGTATGCCTACTCAGTGAAGAATACTCTCTTACAGTTACTGTTTTGGTCCCCTGGAGTAACCATGTTTCATACTGATTTTGAGTTGGTTTTGGTTCTCAGTCAGTGTTACATCTTCTAGTTAATTACAGTCTTGAAATGTCTTCAACTGTATTAGTTCACCAAAAAATCTGCCACAAAATGCAATAATTAAAGCTTCAGTCAATAAAGGTGAATTTATAAGACTACAAATAATCCCAGCTTTAC
Organism: Elanus axillaris; assembly: GCA_026212715.1. Lineage (NCBI taxonomy): Eukaryota > Metazoa > Chordata > Aves > Accipitriformes > Accipitridae > Elanus > Elanus axillaris. Next base: position 16,798,873 of record JANZLQ010000008.1, read on the forward strand.
CAGTGACAATTATGTTTAATGGCAGTGTTTTTGCAGAGTCATGCAAGATTCCTGGAGTTGATTTTCAGTTCTTGTCTCTTGCTCATTCAGGCAGAAAAAAAAAAAAAGGAAAAAAAAAGAAAGGTGCATCATACTTTGCTCCCAAGGTAGAAATATTCCTCATCATTCAGGGAACGTTTATTAAAAACTGCTAAATGTAGCACTGCTGGTCATCTACCACTGCACTGATGTAATGCAGTCTATCTCACATGGTGGAAGAAGAGGAGGGGAGACAAGGGAAGAGCTGGAAAGCATAAAAGAATGTAGAACAGTTTCCAGGACATATCTCACGTCAGCTCCTTAAAACCTTTTCATTAAAATGCATTGTGCAGCATCAGGAAAACAAAGTCAAATTTTGGTGAAAGAAAATGAGATTTTTTTGTGCCTGTTTTGTATCAGCCATGAACATTGGCCATTCCAGAACAGCCAGCCACTGATCCAGAAGAAAAATCCTCAAATAAGAGAATGGTTAATCTCAACATGAGGCATCCCACAATAATAGTGTTTTGATTTGAGACTTTATATTGTGAGGCAAATCCAAGAAATATTTACTGGCTTAACTGACCCTGAGGAAGCTGAGAAATGAGTCATTAAAACTAGATCACCTGTTATTTATGCACTCAGATCATAGCCCAGCTGCAGGTAGAATAAAAGGCTCAGTTCCAGTTGCAAATGCAAAATCTTTAAACATCTACTTACACATGCATTAAGTAGATCATAAGCAGTAATCAAATCTATTTATTTCTTTTTCAAAATATTCAGATGCATTTAAAATTATAATTAATTATTCTCCTACAGTCCTGTCACACTGTACTACTTACAAACAAGTCTGAACCAAAAAGTATTTTTATATATATATATATATATATATAATGTTAATATTAATATTAATAAGCAGATCCCTGGAAAAAAGATGATAGATTTTTGAAAATAATTAAAGTGAGAGAATCTATGGATACCATTTTAAAAGCCTACAGAATCTATTACAAAACACATATCCATAGAGTTTCAAACTAGTTTGTAGAATATAATAGAACATTTTCTCTTTGGCGATGCTTGCTGTTTGCAGTAAAGACCATATACCTTTCTATATGTTGGCATTGCATCTATCATGCTGTGGAATGTTAAAAGAAAATTTAAAAATGGTGCAACTGCAGTCTCGAGTAGTCAAAAGGGCTGTTTTCACTGATTTCAAAAGGGTAACATTTTCTGTTCTGGTTTTCTAATTCTATAGAAGTGTTATACTCAAATGCTAAATGAGTTTCCCAGAAAGCCTATTTTAATATCATAAAAGCATATCCAAAATTATACTGGCACATTTATTACAGAAATAAGTATAGGTAGGAAGCAGTTAAAAAAAATGGGCAAGCCAACTCAGAAAAGCTTAAGCCACTGAGTCTCTCTTATGAATAATCTGTTTCAGATACCTTGTATACTCGTTTTGCTTTAAGAAAAATGATGAATTTAAAGTACAGAGCTGGGCTGTATTCCATTTCCCCTCTACTGTTTTAAATAAGATATCCAAATTCTTTCCATTTGTCATGGAGCATTAAGGGCGTATTTTCATCATGGACTATATAGTATCAGTTGGTATTATCCCATGTTGTGATGGACCACAAAACATCATATAACCTGGAGCAAATTTTGGATGTATGGAAGAAATTCTAGTTGAACAACAAACCATGAAAATCTAGGGGAAGCTAGGCTTCTTTGACTACAATTAAAGCATGCAGCAAATTTGCTCCACCGTCAGGTTTTCCTGTGTTCAGTGATTGACAAGGTTTGTTCAACTTCTACACCACTGTGCATACTGAAGTTGGTGCATGAAATTATTACCACATATGGATTATACAGATGCTCTGCAAACTGAGAATACAAAAGTGATTAAGCAAACAAGGCAATATCCAAGATACATTTTACATCCCTTTATATTTATATTCCTCTCCTTAGCAGGAGACAGTACTTTTTTTGACCTCCAAATCAGTATTTGATAGAAAGAGTGTAGTATTAGTCCCTTTGGCAAGTCTCAGAAATGTCCTCCATCGACAGGAGATGCACCTTCTTATACTGCCCTGCCACCAGCAGCACCCCACAGTGTCCCTAGCTTTTCCACAGCTCGATGCCAATGACCAGTTTCTTCTGGGTATTCAGTTCCTTCACCTTTTATGAGGATCCAGAAGAGTCCTAAGGGTGGCAGTGGCTTTGTAATGAAGACTTTCATCCTTAGGGTTTTCACTAAAACTACTGACTTACTTCAAATTAAAATCATTTTCATGGTCAGATTGACTCAGGCCAGACTTTGAATCAGTAGTCACCATATAAAAGGTGAAAATGTTACTACCAGCTCACGGGTAGTAGGTTTTCAAAACATCCTAGATATTGCTAAGTCACTTACTCATGGTACTGTCTGTAATGACACAGGAGATGGTTTCTGAATATTTTGTAGCAACCATCTGTTTCTCTCTGCAAGCTTTATGTACATCTAATACCCTCACAAAGTCACCTCTGATGACTTGTATACATCAATGTTGCAGTAGTTGGGGTAGGGTTAATAACTACAGGCCAGTTTCATGGCCAGATTAATTTTTACTGCAGCCTTGAATTTTTACTGCACTTTGATGATGGAGGACCATAATAATCTGTCACAAGTATCATCAGATGTCAGTATCGCTGTATGTAGAGTGCTGGATTGAATTTGGTACAGTGGCTATTATTGTTACCATGAAACAAGCTTACTGCTTCATTATTAAGAAGCAAGGAAAGAGTAGTATGTGCCTGACCTTTGAATAGCATAGGTGCTTTCAAAAGACACATTCATTTTCATATTTTCTTTAATCTGGTCCTTTCATCCAGAGTTCCTATTGGTAGTAATGGCTATTTTTAAACTTTTTTTTTGCCAAAAGGATAAATACAGCACAGGCTACATATGTAAATTGGTGATCAACTGAAGTAAAAAAAATCACTTTCTTTTTCACATTTATTATACCTTCACTGAATTTGGGCATAAAGGCTGGTATCTACTCAGAAATACAGTGATTTGAGGACATTTGATATAGAGAAATGCTGAAGAATGACACAATACCAATGTGTAGCAGTGCTGCGGAAAATTTGTCCCAATATTTCTGTAGTTGACACATTCAGCATGTCATTAGCCCCAAATATTTCACCTGTTTCTTCCTGCTTTTTTTATATACATAGGCTACACCTTGATCTTAGGTGTAGTACAACAGAAAACTTGTTCTGAGAAGCTTTATCATCATTATAATCATTGTGTCTATCAGCTTGGGTCTTTTTCTTGATTCTTGCTGTCATTTTAGTCAGTGGAAGTAGTCCCAGGTCCTATACTTCCCTAACTCAGAAAAACCACAGTAAAAGAAACCAACTCAGTCCATTTCTATACCTTGAAAGTTGTATTGGTTGCATGCAGCCACCAACATTGCTGCAAACAGCATGCATGCTGCCTATGCTCAGGACATGCATCTTCACAAGAAGTCCAAGACATTATGGTCGAGTATCACCATTCATGTCCTCACAGTGACCTGTCTGAGGCATTTTTATAACAAGCTGTGAAATACCAGTAGTGGACCAGGAGAATTATGAGAACTCAGAGCCAAGTTTGCACAGGTACTTTTATTTCATCTGATAGAACTCAATTTTTCTTGGGTTTTTTTTTAGCCACTTTAGATAGTCCCCTGCACCTCCTCACTCCTTCTAGCATCTCACATGCAGCTCCTCAGCAGACCAGCAGAATTCTTCTGAAACGCAGCATCTGAGTGGGATATACCAGGGAAAATTCAGTAACTGCAGCAGCTGTGCGAAGTGACAAGAATAGGGCAATCTAAGAAAAGTAGACGATATAGATAATGCATGAAAATTACCAGGTCTTGTAGGTATTTATTGTCCAGGAAGACTACCATGCTAGGTGTGACTGAGCAATGAATAACTAAATTTGTTGAATGAACATTACAAAAAAGGTGTTGTTTCTGATAGGGATATGCCCTGACCTCTGTATTTGAGTCTCTAAATACTTTTTGAGTACTGTTACAGAGTTTTATGAGCATTAATGGATTAGTGAGGTTGTGTCACTAACATGAGCACTGACTGCTCAGAGGAAGTAAGTAAAGCCCATATCTTTAGAGAGACAGGACTTCAGAAAAAAAATGTTATGGTTGGGGGAGGCGATTCTTGTGGGTTGGTTTTTTTTGCGGGGAAGGGGGAGTTGGCAGATTAACACTTCAGTGGTTATTCCTGAAGGGCAAGACTACAGCATTATAAATCCCTATTCCGGATATCAGAACTACTGCTAGGGAAGATCTGTTTGCTATACAAACAAGTATAGGATGCTTTTCTTATGATAAAAGACAAGAAGAGTGATGGGGTGCATCACGAAAAGTTGGCGCTCAGTAAAGAAAGTACTACCTTTTTTTTCTTTTGTGTGTTAAATATGGCATAATATATGTGTGAAGCAAAGAGGGAAACCTGATTATCAAGGTAAAGAGTGAGGTTAAACACTTGATTTTGAACAGCCTGTCAAGATGCTATATAGCTGAAAGCTTCTTTATGGTTTGTCACAATATAGCAATATGTCTTGTACATACTTCTCCCTCTATTTGACTTGCATAGGGATTTGAAATCACTTCTCAAAATGCATGTTCTGAATTCTGTAGGAGTTTGCTGGCTTGCTGTCTGATATTTCTGATTTTTGCACATAGATGCATAAATTATTACCCTTTAAAGCCTCTTCTAAAATTTATTGGATTATAATTAACAAGGATCAATTTAATAAAAGCAGGAACACTTTTTAAAATACATTAAATCTAACCAAAATTATTATGACATTTAAGAGCAAAGTGCAAGGTGCTTACTGTTCCAACATTAATCATGTGTCAGTATGGATGGGATTCATTTCACCACACTATAGCCATCTAAAAATAAGTCATCACACCTAATCTACTCACCTAAATTCCTATTAAATCAATGGATAGAGACAGGAATCCCCAGGGGTACACCAGCCCATTCTTAGATAGGTGAGATAAACAGTCACCTATTTCTTATTGGTAAATATAGACAGAGCTAGATGATGTGAGATAGGAGCTTCATTTATTTGTTCACCTTACCTGTAAGGATCTCGTGCCATTCGAGATCACTTATTGTATAGGGTCTGGCTGAGATGGAGTTAATTCTCTCCGAGGCAGCCCTCGTAGTGCTGTGCTCTGTGTGGGTAGCTAGAAAGG
>JANZLQ010000008.1:16808004-16829510 GCA_026212715.1 Elanus axillaris
GGTTAACATGGTCAAATGCTATCATTAACTTTCAGCATTAGATGTGCTTTCTCATACTTTCCACCCAGTGATGCAAATGCCCGGGCTTGAGGCTCACATTTCTAAATGCAGAAGCCTGTGAATTCTTCAGAGGCCTCCTCCTGCACAGGCAGTTGGCTCTGGTGCTGCGGTCTCCATGTTTCCCTCGTCTTCCCAGATCCCTTGTTTCTGGGCAGCCGCAGAGGAAACTTGCCGGGGAGAGAGCAGAGGTTTACCTCGCAGTGGCCCTTCTTTATCAGCAAAGCCAGGAAGCTGCACAAATCCCTGGCACACATCCACCTTTGGCTTTCTGAGAAGCAGATACCGTGTCCCAGCCTGTGCTTCATTTAAAGAGGCAGAGTGTTCGGGGTGAAAAGTTAAGAGTACGGAGCAATGGGGCATCATATTTGTCCAGATTTTTCTCTCCCATCCAGGGAAAAATGCAACCAAAGCAATGGTGGGGACTTTGCAGCTGATTGTGGCTAACAAAGTGATAAGGGCTCCTCAGGAAGTTACTGAGAACTCCTGAGTTCTTCCCTATGGGACCAAATTTTGCAGATCTATTAAGACCTGCAATGGGAAATTTTGTCCTGGAGACAAATACAGGGTTTGAGCTGAGTGTAAAGTTCTCATTTTGCGCTCCTACTGGGAGTAGGGTGGTGGGAAATTGCAACACAGCAAGCTCCCTCTGTCCTCTTGACGCACAGGCAATGGCAAAATGTCATTAATCTCAAAGAAAGATTTATGTTCTTGTCCTTTTAAATCCCTACCTTGCATTACACCATTATCACAATACATAAGGTAATGGCAGAAGTTGAACGAGTCATGGGAGACTTTCACTTAGATTTAATCCAAACTTTAAAAGCTGCCTACTCTGCATTGCCACAGCGTGGCATGTTTTTAAGCTGCAGGAAATGTGCTGCATTCAGCAACATCACATAATGTTAATTGCTGAATAATCTATCCTGTGGTCCTCAGTGTCAGTGCTGTAGGTGACAGGCAGGGTTAAAAACGAAAACTCCAATTATTAATTTTGTCTGTCACTAGCAAAGATAATTCTTTTATTATGGATGTTATTATGGAGCTTGATTCAGGGACCAAAAAAAAAACAAACTTTTAAACTCATTGTACTGGAAAATCTTTAAACTGCTCTTTGGTACATTTAAGAATTCCTGTGCTCCCTCTGGGACCAAAATCTAAACCAAAATCTAACATGAAGGGAACAGGTTTGCTCCAATGCAAAGTGCTCTAATTAATGTATCTGGTTTTCATGGTGATAAATGGGGTCTGTCAGAGGGTAATAATTAATTCTTAATAATGTTAACTTCTCAAGGTCATTTTGCCCTTAGGTTTTTGAAGGGTTCTCCATAACCAAAACTGATACTGTAAATAAACAAATCTTGATTTGCTACACATGTGGTACCGGTATGTGTCTGTATTAATGAGCTCAGCTCCCCTCAGAAGCAGGCATGTCATTTTTTGATGCTCTGGCTACTGCCCTCCCACCTTTTGTTTGCACTTACTTATCTGTTGTACAAATGGCCATGTTGACTCATGTCACTGCAAAGCTACCCAGCCTCTTCAGAGCCAGGACTGATCCATAGTCTGGGTCTGATGCCTGCAGCCATTGTGTGGGTGAAACGCGCCCATTCCGCTGCTTTAATATTCTCACTTTTAAAATTTAAGTCTACTTTGTTGCTGGAAGGGCCCACAAGAAGGACATGAAATGTTAAAATGAGGGGGCGTTTTTTAAAAGCTATCGTAACACCAGGGAGAGAATGTTTTTTCTTTTTTTTTTCCTAAAACACTAATCTCTGTTCTGCATCTGTCTACTCATTTACCCTCTGGTAACACTGTCAGCTCCCCCTTTCCCAACAGTTCTCTCTCTCTCTCATGGAAAAACTGGGCAGGAAGAGGTCATTGAAAACATTCTTGGGGATTGAGGCTACCAGGGCTTGCTGCTGCACAATTACGCAAGCAGATCCTTTTGAAAACAACTTTTAAGAAGGAAATAGGGAGCTTATAGTGAACAAGTGAGAACAGTACTTATTGTAACTATGTGCCTAGTACTGACTTTCCGGTCTTATACTGTAAATCGGGCTGTGCTAAGGCGTAGCTGAAGGACATAAAATTGAAGAGAGAGAGAAAAAAAAATCAGATAGCTATCTTTATGTTTACCATTTTACCCTCTATTCTGTAATTTAAACTCTTAGTAGAGAAAGCTTGGAATTCTATAAAATATGCAGTTAACAGTAAAGAAAATGTTGCCATGTGGGCAAACCCCAGATTTCCACTTGTCATTACACAAGTCATTTTCCTGTGAACACTTTGGGATTTTTTGGTTTAGTTTTTGTTTTTAACGTGTGCTTCTTTCAAGGGTTTTGGAATGGTGAACCCAAAGCTGAGGTAGGTAAACACAGTTATGGATCCTGAGTAATCTTTCATTGCCAATCAAAGTAATGGCTTTCTTTCACTTGCCCTTTTTCTTTCTCTCTCTCCCTTTGATTTATACCTTGGAGTTTTGCTCAGTGATTTTTCAGAAACTTCAGAGAAGTTAAAATAAACACGTTTAGTGCTGAACAGGTTCATCTTCTCTTCATGTTTTTCCCTCCAGTTCTTTGCCATGTTCACAGAGCTGCCATGCAGAATCTCTGTCTCTGGAGGACAGCCTCTGACACCCCTGCAACCATGGCTGCCCCATGCAGAGATGTCCTTTTGGGGCAAGTTTCTCCTGTGGAAGGGAGGCAGTAATGTGCCCTTAAAATTGCCTGCCCTCTAGGTTAGGAAAGGTGTCTTATCTAGGTCACTGGTCAAGATATTATGTCTGTATGTGCAACCACTGAGGCTTGGCTGAAGGTCTGCCAGGGATAGCAGGAGGCTGTGCAGGGACAGGGTCCGGCTGCAAGGTCAGGGGCCGAGTTTGGGAAATACCTCTGCTATTGACTCTGCACTTCACAGATGCACTTCAGGGGAAAATGATATGAAATTGATAGCTCCTGGCTCTAGCATGTATTTATTAAATTCTCCTCTCCCTTTTCAAACTCTGTTTTTTGGTTTCATTTTTTACCTGTTCAACACAAGTTCACCAAGCTGGCTGAAAATAGTATTTCATGTGCTAGATCTTCCACAAGTTTCAAATATATGTATAGGAACACTGAAATTTTTATTTTAATGAGAACTATCTCATGTTTGCCAGTGATGGCTACAACTGCAACCCACCTTACTGTAATAAACAGTTTTAAGTCAGAAGGGCTACTTAGCATAAATGAAGGCAGAATTTTAAGATAAAAGCTTAAAATGATCACATTTTGTTTTAAATGCTGTTATGTTTGTTAAGTTATATTATGAAAATTCAGGACTAACATTTAGTAGACAGAGGGTGTGAGCTGCAAGAGTTGAGCCATTATTACACTGTATTTATCCAGTTCCCTGTAAACTGATTTTAGTTTAAGGGTTTTTTTTACACCACTGCCACTGTGGAAAGCAGGACTTGAAAAAAAAAACCCAACCCAAACCAAAACCCCTCAGCTACTCACAGCTGTGCAGATGTCCCTAACCAATGCTGCTTTTACGCTAATGACTTTAGATATTAGTACCAGGGAAATCTCCAGTGATTGGTTAGCTGCCACACACCCGCTTCTGTGGATGCCTCTCTCCTCCTTTTGCTTTGTCTGGTTTATGGCTCCTTCACATTGTTGCTCATTAACAGACCAGTGGCATATTGCACTCCCAGCTGGTACTGTGCTTTCCTGTCTATATGCCTTCATGTAAAAAACCCCACTGAATCGATGCCTTGCCAACATGTCTAAAGGTTGAAAAAACACCTTAAAAAATGCTGACGTGTTTGTTTTCTCAAAACAAACCTTGTGCCTGTAATGTTAGAAGCTCTAATTGCCTAGCGAATTTCTTCCTCTGGCTGTGTGAAAGTTGACAATAAAAAGAAATCTTACAGGGAAGTCTTTTTTTTTTTTTTCTCTTCAACAAATTGTTTCACTGTGAATCAAGGTTATAACTAGAATTACAAAGCCACAAAAGGAACCAGGGCTTTCACTCAGGCCTTTTTTTGCCCTGAGTCCTCAGTGCCTGGCCCACCTCCGGGCTTCCTGGGACATTCCCACAGTGACAGCTCTGCCTCTGGCAGGGAGGAATCCCCAGGGCCCAAGGACAACAAGGGTAGGACCCTGGGACAACAAGGATAGGACTGGAGAAACTGCTGCTGTAGGACAAGGCTGCTGGGGTTAGAGGTGCCCCGAAGTCTCGGGGTAAGATGCCTCCTTCCTTTTCCATGGGTCCAAAGCAGATGCTGGGGCTTGACATCAAGCAGGTATTGCTGCAATAGGAAAGAGGGGGAAAAAAAAAAAAGAGTATGTAAAAAAGCCTTCATCTAACCCTCCTGTATCAATTAACCCTGCCCTGGAATGAAAAATTTTCATAGAATCATAGAATCATTTAGATTGGAAAAGACCCTTAAGATCATCAAGTCCAACTGTTAACCTAACACTGCCAAGTCCACCACTAAACCACGTCCCTAAGCGTCACATCTACACATCTTTTAAACACCTCTAGGGATGGTGACTCAATCACTTCCCTGGGCAGCCTCTTCCAATGCCTGACAACCCTTTCCGTGAAGAAATTCTTCCTAAAATCCAATCTAAACCTCCCTGGTGCAACTTGAAGCCATTTCCTCTCATCCTATCACTTGTTACTAGGGAAAAGAGACTGACACCCACCTCACTACAACCCCCTTTCAGGTAGTTTTAGAGAGTGATAAAGTCTCCCTTTGGTCGCCTTTTCTCCAGGCTAAACTTGTCAATTTGTCTTAACCTAAACCAAAAAACCAGTGGGTCTTAGAATGATTTAACTTTCTGGATTGCATCAGACAAATGATTGAGACTAAGTGTGTATTGGCATTACATATGCCAACATGTATATACTGAAATAATATACACTGAAGCTTGAAAACTGGGCACCAGGGTCCTCTCCCAGCAGCGTGACTGTGCAGAGGGGGCTGAGCTGCAGTACCCCCCTCACCACAGACCAGCTCTGGGGCTGCTGGGAGCCAAAGCGCTCGGCAGCAGCCATACAGGCAGCACTGCCACCCCGGATCACCCCAGCCACGGAACCAAAGCCGCCATGGAAAATGTCCTACAGGCTCCTCTGGCACGTATAGACCATCCCTCCCTTCCACAGGGCATTGCATCTGAACCAGCGCTGGCCGGGCTGCTCAGCGCGACACAGAGAGCTGCCAGGTAGAGCGTGGGCTCGGTCTCAGCTGCTGGGTAATGGTGTCTCAGGCCAAAAAGTTACTGATATTTTATGTAAAGCACATGTGACCTCTTGTGATTTTATCTGAACTCTTTATCTGAGGGGGAAGCTTCTGTTATTGCTGGTACTTTTCCCATAGAGTCTGACATAAATCAGGAACTGAAAATGAGGTGGGATACCCAAGGCTTCTAACTCACTTTGCAAAAACAGTGTGTAATGTGCTGAAGTGGGAGTGTCAGGCTTTGGCTTTCTTATATTTCCTGGCTATTGTTGATTTGTATCAGATCCTCAAAGCTATTTAAACACAGTGTTTTTTTGGTATTTCCTTAGTATAAATGAGTGAAAGGGATGACATATTTCATGGAAGCTTATGTATGTATTCTTCTCAGAAAGACCCAAAGGGTTTTTTTGGCATCAGCACATCTATTAGGCAATTGTTGTTAAGATGCGTAATACATATTAGGTAGACTCTGTGGCTCCTAGAGGTTTGTCATGCTGTCTTCCTTTAAACAGATAACTATAGTATTTTGCATATGGCACATATACAAAATTATATGTATTTATACTATATACAAAACCACGCTCCATAAAACTTGCAGGTCTCTCTTATAAAACACTTACTTAGGATATATACCACGTGTGGAGAAAATTCTGTACCAAATTAGATTTTACAAGTTTTCATGCACACTCATTTAGATGATTTATCAACCTCACTATCAGGATCTTCTAAGAAAAAAGGATCTTTCAAAGCTACCAAAAGGAAGCATATACCATACGATTACTGCCAGGGCTTATTTTTAATTAAAACTGCCCTGAAATAAAAAAATATAAAGCATATGAAAATAAGTGCCTTCAGAGTCATTACACCAATTCTTGTATTTCTTTGTTCTTACAGGAGGCCAGTGACAATTCTGGGAGCAATTCACAAGGACATACATCCCTTTTTATCAGTTCACACTTGGTCTAAACTAATGGTCCTTCACCTTTTTTTTTCCAAGTGGTGATAAAAGCACAAAGGTCTGCAAGTGACAGCTGAGTTCAAAGCTCTGCCTTGGTGTCTGTAGACAGCAGAAGCTGGGCAGGAGCCCGGGGCCACGGGCAGTGCCCTCGCCACCCCCCCACAGTGACGGTGATGCTCCTCATGCCACACCAGCTTGGCCAGGGGTCAGTCAGGAGCTCAGTCCAACAGCAGGGGCTCAAAAGCGAGAAGGGCAAACCATAGCAAGTGGCTTGGGCAGACAGAAAGTAGACCACAGTAGGGCTTCTTTTGACCTCTGTCTTGCTCATCTGCAAAATCATCTTTTCCAGAAAATTCCCCAGAAAGCACTGCATTGGCATCATCCTTTGAGGCTCTGATGAGCAGATTCTCCCTCTGAAGAGCACCAGCTTTCAGCTCAGCTCCTTGCACGTGTACCTTAAAAATGTCCCAAATTACAGGCAGCATTTACAGGGACAGCAACGCGCTGATTCTGTGCAGAGTGTCCTCCCTGGCTGCCTCCAAGGGCTGCAATGAAGACTATAAATTCTGGGGGTATTTCTCATTTAAAGAGTATGGCAGCCAGATTTCTAAACCCAGATCGTGCCATTACCACTCACTGGTACCATTGTCAAATCACAAAGCCTATGTTATGCCATATTTTTTAAACCCGAGCCATGTGCAATGGTAAGTCAAAAAAAAAAAAAAGTCCAGAAAGAGCAACATGCGAAAAATGTGGGAAGAGGCTCTGTATTTCAGATATCTTTGTTCTTATACTGTTTTCTTCTTCATAGTACTAAAAATGAGATTTTTCTCACCAATTAATTCTATCTTTTTCAGGACATATAACTGAATTACTGGAAATACTATAATAGTCATTTCCCACAGTCTAAAAGAAGTAAAATCCAAGCCATTACAGAATACATCCAGCAGCTACAAAGAAGATGCTGTTTTGACTTGAAGGTGCAACAGGAATATTGTTTCCCACTGAAAGACAATGGCAAAGGCTAATGCATACCAGCTGGGAAAAAAAAATTAAAATTACTTGAATTACAAGGAAATATTGCTCTCTTATTTTAAAATGCATAGGCACACACACAGGAGTGGGGAGCTAGGGTGTACCCTTTTTGTAAATGAGGAAGATTTACCTTTCTCTAAATTGAACAGTACGAATCCCCAATCATATGTCATAGCCTAAATCTCAAATAGAAGTTGCATGGGTTAAACTGATAAGTTATTACAAGTTAAATAACCAGAGGAGAATATTAGTCAAAAGCTTGCTCCCACCAAATTTATGATATATAGTTTTTGAGAAAAAAAGAGACTGCTCAGTTCTGAAATGGGCCCTGGAGTCATTCGGATATTATTTAATAGGAAGAGAGTTTATCCTGGAACAGACCACGGTGCGTGAGTGACTGAGCAGGATGAAAGACTCCAACAGCAGAAGCACAAGGTGGTATCTATCACTCCAACCTTTTCATTTCCCAGCCAGACATATGGCTGGATCTTGTAATTTAAATGCAGATTATCTGTCCCAGCAGGAGTGCCTGAACATCCTGGAACCAGTGTCATGTTTCAGTAGGGGTGTCAGTGACTGTTTGGTGTTGCATCATTTAAAAATGTTTTGTTCCCTGCCAAATTTAAATGTTTTTCATGCTTTTAAAGGATGGGTCTTCTTTCTACAGATGCTTTTTAGTCTTTTAAGGGAAAAAGCATTCATTTCTGGTTTTCTTTGCTACCTGAAAGCTAGCTCGTCTCCTGTTTACACAGGAGGAATGAATCTCCCCATTTACAGTACCAGGATGGCTGAACTTCAGAGTGTTTGGCACCACAACCTAGGATGGAGCTGCACTGTACAATGCACAGCGGTGAGCTCTATGCCAAGGGTCTTTTGATGCAGACATGTCATCTAGTCATGTGAATAAATAGTGGGGTTTCATTAAAAATCAAAGTCAGTAGGTACATGGGTATAGGTGTATAGGTATATAGGTATTAGCACATGCAATTTTGGGCCAGATTTTTTTTGAGGAGCAGGCATTAGGAGCAACACATACACCTTGCAAAATTATACTGGGACTTGGACAAAATCCACATGCCTAAATCCCAGGGATCCAGACTGCCTACTCTCCAGCACTGTCTAACCCACTAGATGTTTACTCTCCAGAAACATCCTGGTCTACTGTCAGCTCCCTCAAAGAAAAGTTTTGAGCCAGCTCAGATGCAGCTCAGTGTCAGGACATGCCCCATGTCTTTTATTACCTAAGCTCTGTCGTGCTCCAGACTGACTGGACAAGATGCCTAACCTCTTCTGAAATTCCCAGAGGGGCCTTAACCTATTGGACTCAGCTTTCAGGGTCTTTGGTGTTATCCATCTCACCTTGGAAATCAGACAGGTTTTGAACTGTCAGGGTTTTAGGCTGCAGCTCCTAAATACCAAAATAATGCTTAAATCACAGTGCTGGAGATATTTGTAGAGGGAGTAGGCTCTGCTGCTGCTCAGGTTAAGCCATGGTGTAGGTGGCCCAGGAAAGGTTGCATGGACAGAAGGAACACAGGGAAGAGAAAGCCACTCTACCTCAGCAGCTGTAACAGAGTGGGGGAAGAGGGGAATGAGATGGACAATGTGGACGCGGGACAGTGGTTGTTCTTGGGGAGGTATAGATGCTACAGGTGGCACAAAAGGCTGTGTCTGATGTGAAGCTCCTATAGAAAGACACAGGCATCCCCAAAGGCACAGTAAGGGTATGGCCCAACAGGTACTTGTTCTCTAGTCACAACCGTGCCACTAACTGGGGCACAGGTCCAAACGCTAGCGTGTGACTAGCCACATATAGCTACATCGTTAGTGTGGTCTCCTGGTGTTACACTGGCAATTGTCACCTGGGGTAAGACCACATCTGGTCTCGGGCTGATGTGAAAATATGGTTGTTGACATGGCAGGGACAAGGAAGTCCCAGCTGCTAGGATTTATTTCCCAAGTGAAGGAGAAATGCCATAGAAAGGGCTAATTTTTGAACTGGAAGTAGGCAGCAAGTTACAATGCAGGACACAGGAGAAGTGACTGGATAACACAGCAGAGTGACAGAACAGGATTCAACCCGAGCGCTGTAGAGGAAGCCACACTACACACCTGATCTTAATAATCTCTGTATTATGAAATGGTGGACAGGGGAGACAGACAGAAACACACTGTGAGCTTACCTGGTATGTCCAATCAATGAAACTTCTGGTTTAGCTCATGGGCAATGAAATAATTAATTTAGATAGAACTGAATCAAACGGGACATATCCCAGCATAAGAAATACTCAAGCCACAGTGAATATATGTGCAGGGTAAAAGATATGCCCCTCAGGAAGGTTGTTACTACATTTATTACCTAGATTAGTATGTGTGCTACTATGGAGGGCAATTGCATGTGTAAAGAACTTACATCCCTAACAGGTACACAGAAATGCCACAATTTAAAAATAAAAACTTATTTCAAGCACTTGTGCTGTCTGTGTAAAGGTTCTTTGATTCTTCCTCCATTGTGTGCTAGAAGAGCTAAATCCTTCCTAAAAACTTGCATGCAGACTTATCAGTGAGCAAAACTGGAGACGAAGGTGAGAAAGGATAAGGTAGGTTTGGGGTTTTTTTTCTATTACTGTTCTTTCCACTGAATCTCCAAATGTCTCGTTAGCAAAATGTATTCAATAAGTTAGGAATCAAGGAGTGTTTCCACATTTTCTGATGCTCATTAGCAATTGGTAGGAGAGAGCAGATCAATGTTTGACAGCCTTCTTTCAGAAGCATATTCTTAAAATATCTTAAAATGTTTAGAAAGAAATATTGACATGCTCATTCTCCAAAACCCTGGCTTTTAGTTTTGTCTTTGCATATTTTGGTTTAAAATCTGAACCAAGGAAATCATCACTTTCTACACTTTGTAGGCTTTGATCCTTTGAAAGTCTGATCTAATGAATTCTGCCTTTTGTCTCTCACCTAGATAAACAGTCTTTTTAAAAAATAAACTAATGCCATCCACAACACTAACAAATGTCCTGTCTCTGAGCACAATTAGTAAGAAAATAACCTTAGTGGTGTTTAGCCTGCAGACACCCGGTGGAACTCTGCAACCATAGATTCTAATTAAGGGATTGACTTTTCAAGAAAGATTAAAATAACGAAATGCATTTAGCTTTGCTAAACAGTGACAGGGAGGGAATAGGAGAACCCTCAGCAACAATAAGAAGATTGTAAACACCAACAATGGACAAGAGCTGTTTAAAGGAAGAGAAAGAACACTTTCTTAGGCACGAAGAATAATAAGGAATAATGGATGCGTAAAATAGAACAAATCAGTTCAATGTTGATTATTGGTATTCTTATTATATTACCACTTTTGAATGAACACGGGGATGTTACTTGTCAAGGACAGATTTATTCACGACCAACGGAAATGCAAGGGCTCTGATTACCTTATTAGCACTGCCAAATGTAACTTCTACTTTCACGTGAGAGGCTGTACCACTGTATATCTCCCTCGTGATGAAAATGTTTGCATCAGGTCTGCTTTCTAGGTGGCCTTTGTAGAAACGTTCACGAGAAATAACATTTACAGAACTGCAAACCCACTTTATCCTTCAAAGGAGCAGTAGTGGAGTCACTACCTTCACGCTGCAGAGCTCCAAAGCCTCTAAGAAAACATAGCTTTTCACTCATATTTAAAAAGCCAAACTCAACATTGTTAAGTTTTTCTAGGTTATCAAGATTCAGGCTCAGGCAAAAGTCTAGTTGCAGTTAACACTAATGCTAAAATCTTTCATTAAAACCACTGTTGTGTAACCCATCATGTTTTCTGGGTCTTGATAGTGGAAGTGTATGCTATTATTGCTGGGAGAAGTAGGGTCTTCGAATTAACCTGGACTATGTCCATTAAAGTTCTTGTAGAAAAGCATAACTGCTTCCAGTGAAGTCTCAGGATCCAGAGATGGATACGGAGCCCATATACAGTTCTGGTTGTCCAGAGTGAGAGGCGAATCCAGCAAGGCTCTGAGATTGCCTTCTTCCTTGGTCACCTGGGGACAGTTTCTGATGGCCCCTCAGAGTGTTTCTTTTCAAACAGAAAAATAATCCCCTCCCTACTAACATTAAATGGCCTGCTCTTCCTCCTGCACGTGGGCTCGCCAGGTGAGCACCTTCCCTCCATTTTACAATGTGGACAGAGCTGGGGACGTGTACTATTGTATGTCATTCTGATGTGATGTTTTTATCAACATTTCCCAGCAGTTATTCAAATAGGAAGATAACAGGGATTTTTTTTTTTTTGTTCCACTGTAGAGGATGCACGCGAGTGTAGCTTTACAGCACCTACCATGCAATTGTGATGGCATGTGATGGCAATGTTTCCAAATAGTCTGTCCCACAACAAAAGGTCAAATAACCACTGAGACGGACACAATGACAGACTTCCTTTCTACCTGACATGCAATCTTCCCAGAAAATTAAGACAGAAATTACCGAGTACATTTGTAAAACATAGAATGAGAGGTGTGTGTACAAAACCAATTAAGGAAAGAATTGCTTTTTGCGGCTTTTTTCCTGGTGCACTCTTTTGGAAACTTACCTCCATATACTAATTAACCTTTGGGTGACTTTATGTAAATTAGATGGCATTCTTTGCAGTATTGCTGTGGTAGTGTAAGTGATTTAAAGTGATATAAAGTGCTTTAAAGGTAGCCAAAAAGTTTCTTTTTAATGTATTGCACTATAAAGATGTTGGAATGATCAGGCTCTCTTGGAATGAGAGACAGATGAGGAGAAGGAGGAGAAAAGGTGAAAAGTGATGTGAAACATACGGGAAAGATACACAGAGTTGATGGGCCACATCCCCAGCTTTATAAACATGCCCAGGATGTAGATGTTCAAATTGACATCACCTCAGGACCTGGTCTCATACACTGAAAATAGATATTAAAGATGTTAACTGGAGTTCCAGAGCTCTTGGTGATCTCAGAGAAGTAATTTCAGTAGATCACAGAGTATCACTTATGAAGCCAGGTGACTGGCTGCCCTTATGATGGCTTGCTGTGCAGGTAGTTTTCCTGTGTGTCCGAGACATCAGGGACAAAGAGTCTTGTGAGGGAATTTAACTAAGGAAACAGTGGCCAGATTTATAAAGATCCGTTGTTACGCCTAAAAGATTTCAGGGCAGAATTAGCCTAGGTGATCTGGTGTTACCCATCAACACCCAAAGCACTTGGGACAGCAAAGACATGAGGAGTGACCAAATCAGTGTCAAAAGAGCTGGAGTCCACACTAAAGCCAAGTGTGCTCCTGATGCCCACTGAAGCGTTTGGCACCACGAAGATGTCTGGCAATGCCAGTAAAATGCAGAAACCTATTTTAGGATGAAATGAGTCATACCCTAAAGCTGAGTATCTTTCTCCATTACAGAGAGTGCAAGGGTGGTTAGTCCTGATGTAAATGCCTACAGTCCACATCTAGTCAGAAATATCCCTGTCCCTCAGGCAAGCACAGCTAATATAAGGAGTGGTGCTGGGAGGTGAGAGAGGTAGGAGATACATTACCTAGGTGCCTGCTGTGTAGTATTATTATTATTCATAACATATATATTGAAGCATTATACATTAAAATGTGCTTATTACATATTGCATTACATATCAAATATATATTATTGTCAGGGTACTGACACATCATTTAAAAAAAAAAATGAGCTGATTCAGCCCCTGGAAAAGATGGCTAAGGTGCTCAGCTCAAGAGAGTACCAAGCTGTGACTCCCAACACCATAAAGCTACTGCCTTGCAGCCCACACATAGGCTCCTTAGGTGCTGAGACGGGGAAAATGCTACTGTATAACTGGTTTCAGTATTCTTCTGTGTTAGTTTAAGAGGTTCCCCACTCAGTGACGTGGCTGTGATGAATCCCAGGCACCTGATTCTTCCCGTGACATATACAGAACAGGTATTTACACTGCACGGTATGAATTCAGTTCTGGGAGTGTACAAGTGATGTGCGGTGAAACTCAGTATTGTCCTGTTGGCTGTGGATGTAAAGCCAGGTGTCTAGAAGTTAAGTACAGTAGCAGCTAGCCTGTAGGCTCACAAATTTTGCTGGATTTAGCTTGTCTGTGAAATGCTCAAACACTTGGAACAATGCCAAACAGCTACCTGGTTCACTGTCTGCATTGAACAGTGGATAGCCAGGCTGAGAGATTTACTTCAAGGCAGTCTGGGCAAAAAAAAAGGAAAAATTCAGAGAAATTAAGGGAAAATTATATCATCAATTATATCATCAATTATATCATAATGGCATTAGGCAACTTTGCATGCTGCTATTAGATAGGGGAGTGAGTTTTCAGGATGATGGAGAGCCGTGATAGCTGTGATGATGAGAGATTTCCTCCTCAGGGCATCCTGACCATCAGAGTCTCCCCAGTTAATTCTATTGGGAGAGCCACCTGCTTAACACCTCCCCTCCACCCATGCTTTTCCCAATAAACCTGTTCCTGGGCGAAGTGGAGGTACATACATTCCTGAAAGACGTTCAGAAATTTTCTAATATGCCATTTCCCTTTGCTACCTCCCTTTTGCCGAACAGAGACGTTCAGTCTGCAGGACCTTTGGCAGAGCAGCGCCAAGGCTGCCAGCAGGGCATTCTCCATGAGAGCCCCTCACTCCGCAGTGTACTTTCAAACCTTTACCCACCGCAGCCGGCATTTATTCATGCCTTGGTTGCAAGAGGCAGGTTCCCTTCCCAGCTCCAGCACATAGAAAAGGGGAATGGAGGTCCCTAATGCTGGGGCTGTGAGATGGTGATGCCTTGCAATCAGTCCTAGCTTTTCCAGGTTCGGCCTAACTTTGCACTGCTGCAAGAGACATACCAAAGAAATGGTGGCATAGGAGGGGCACTCCTAGTAATGCTTTAAAAATGAAAAGAAAGCTCATTCAGAGAAAAAATGCGGCAGACTAAGGAAAAGGACAGAGCTGCCTTTTCTGTCTACCCCACGACTGGCCTCATGCTCTGGTGTGTTTCCATGGAGGCTGTTGCTGTCACTGCATGGCTCATGCTGGAGTGTCACATTGGATGGGAGCCAGCTCAACAAGAAAAATAAAGTGAGTTTTTAAGAGGTAATGTGGTAAATGTTCCTCTCAGTCTGTCTACCAATATGTGCTGTCTAGCCTGAGGCACGCAGCACATATGGGTGAAGCTACTGAAGTTTGGTACTTTAAACTTCTCGAGTCACTTTTTACAAAACCAAAGGAGACACATTAGACTAATTGAGGGGGAAAAAAAAAAAAGATAGGTAAGGAAAGGCAAAGCCAGGCAACCTGATCTCAACAGACTGCCTCCGCCCATTTCTCAATTCTTATTCTGGGGCTTACAGGCTTTTCCATGTACCAGGAGATTTTCCCTGCTGCTTAGGCACCGGCAGAGTGGGCAGCTGTTCACAGCAGCAGACAGCCAGGGGAGCAAAGCACTCTGGCCATGCTGATGGTGCCCAGGCAGGTGATGGTGTCCAGGGCAGCAGCAGATGCTGGCATTTGGGCCACCTGCCTGGGGCAGCTGTAATGGTAGCCCTGCCCTCCTGCTCCCCCAGCAGCTGCTGGAGCAGGCAGGCTGGCTCCAGCTCCTCCTTCCTTCGTGGAAAGTCAATTTTACCTCCACTGCTGAGGCTCGAATAAGCTCTGATGCTGGCTGCTCTGCAGACAATTTGGTCAGCCCGTTTGGGGGGCTGTGCTAGAAAGGCCAACTTTTAAAGCAAAATATAGGTGATGCCTCCTCTTTGGAAATCTGCTCCTCTGTCACTTACGGTCTTTCAAGACACTTCAGCAGTCATTTTGCAGTGTGCCCCTGGGCTTCTGGGAGAGCATCACAACCTCCTCCTCTTTTTCCCATCTGTCAGCTCAGTAGTGACAATAGGGCAGACTGGAGTTTCTTTCAGCTCATTCGATTTCTATGATTAGCATTTGCCAAGTGCTCAACCATTTGTAAAAATCATGTCATCAGTTGTCATTAGAAAGAGAATTGATAACTGGTATTTACTGAGCTTTGCAGTCACTCAAATGAATTATTCTCTTAGTTTAAAAAACAAACCCCCCACAAACAAGCCCAGACATTAAGTAAGCAATTGCTACAATACAATGCTTAGGTTTTTCAGCTGTTAGATGGATACCGAGTAGCACAACTATAGTTAATAATCTGTGAAATTCCCCATTAAAAAAAACCCTATAACTCATTTTAAAAAAAAATTACTCATCTGGAATGGGATATGTACAACTGAGTCCAGATGAAGCCTCTTAATTCTTGTGAGCCATCAACTTTTGATCCAGAAAGCATACGATCCAGAAATCACCATGACCATGGATATGTCCATGATGCCCAGGTGCAAACCCAAGCATTTCAAGCTAACCTAATGAAATAACAGAAGTGTTGAAAAGAACCATTTTCAATGTTTCCCGTTTCCAATCTGATTCTTAGTCTTTTACATTCTTGAGGCCAGGTAAATATCTCCTGAATCCAAGAGATTCTGGTACTGGAAAAGCCAAGTTGCATGGCCTTGAAATCAAAACAGAAGTTAACAACATGAATGCCTTAGTAAGACAGGAAACCATCTGTAAGACAGGGTGGAAGATGGTAAAGGAGCAATGCTGTCTGAGTAAAGAAATAGCATCTAAGTGCTTATTTGTTTGGAGATTTATTCTGTTGTAATTTTTGTAACATTTCCACAGAGAAAAAAGAACTTTGCTGAATTTAAAACAAGTGTGAAACCCTAGAATTTCTTGAAAATATTTGTTGTACCTAAAACCTGTCAAGAAACGCATGAAAGATTGCTATGATAATATCTGCAAAGACATCCCAGATGTTTCTGGCTGCCTACTAGGTACAAAATCCATGAATCCATGGTACAGATCCATGCCCAGCTGAACTCGTTCCTTAGCTAACCTGCCTGCAGAACACTTCTCAGTCCCATGCACTAACCCCAACCATTTCTGACACATTTCTTCTGGCTTTGAAACTGCTCCTCTAGGTCCTTCATGTGAAGAACTTCTTTTGTAGCCTAGGGCTACATGCACAGGGAACAAATTAGGTATCACTAATTTTACAAAGACGCAGTGGAGCACAAAGTAACAGAGTCAGAGAGAACACAACACAGTGGGAGTTACAGGGAAAATTTGGAAAGATTATCCCACATGTCTCTATCTTACCAAAAGAGATGTAGTAGCTTTAAGGCTCCTATGAGAATACAGTACACCTCTCTTTATAAAGCACTGTTTAAGAGGTCCCTTTTTTTTTTTGTCTCCTAAACAACCAAACAACACAGTATTCCATATGAGGAGCTGAGATAATGGAATTGAACATGGAGTTTAAAGTCATGTAAGAAAATTGCTCAGGTTGATGTTTAGGTCCATAAATTCAGCCACAAACTACAGAGTTTTGAGATGAAAATCCAGAGCAACCCATTCCATTCCTGAGGTTTGAAATGACACCGTGTCCAGAGCCAGGAAGTGCCTGTCTCCATTTTTTTCATACAAAAACATTAACCAAACACTGGAGAGATGCAAAAAACAAAACCTCCTTTCCCAGAACATGTTCCTTAATGATTTCCTAATCCCTATTAACTTTTGTCAATGTCGGATTATATTAAATACAGAAGTGTCCCCCTCTGTTCTTCTGCTTCTTAAATAAGATTGTAACCCTTCAAGGACGCTGCTAAAAGAAGGCAAGTCCAAAATTAAAAAAAATAGTGGATGATCTCAGTCCAAGGTTATAGAAAGGGCACTGAGTTTTTGGATCAAGGGAGTGAAGCGTTAATATTGTGTGGCCCCACTTGCCTAGAATATGTGTCTTGGCAACATTGCTAGTCTAACTCTGGCAAACTGAATATTTTGATCTCTGTCCCTGGAGAAAAACATGCACCTATTATATCAGTTTATAATTTTCCTCTTTTATGTAGTGTAACTGAACTATTCTCCATTATATACTTTATTGTATCAGAGAGGCTGCATCGTGGATACTAACACTGCCATTTATGCACCGAGCTAGGTTGTTTTTGTAGGTTTTTTTAAAGGAGAGTGGGCTGAAAGGAAGAAGATTTCCTGATAGTCTAACAACAATTGGCTAATACAAAGTACAGAAGAAAATACAAATGTGGTATACAAAAGCTCTGATGTTCATAGTCAAGAACGTTACTGCTGGTGTTTTGAGTGAGTCACATGAACTATGGTAGCACTACTTGTTAGTTGTACTTCGACATTTAGAATGACCATTTTGGTTAATGGCCACCTAGAAGCTGACTAGAAACCCCAGCATTTGATGGCAGAGTGCTGTGTGTGTTGAAACACTTTATAAGTAGATTCAAAGAAACAGAAGCTGACGTCCTTGCCCAAAAAAGTCCGCAACCTCACATTTGATGGCGGCTGTCGGATAAAGGGGCAAGGCCCACATATTCATGTTGAGCTTAACACTAGTTTGAGTGGAGAAGGAGTGGAGGAAGCACTTGGCAGATGATCACAGGCTGGACTGCAAGACAGCAATCATACCCGAAAGGCTGTATGTGCTGATGTGGTCAATTCCTTGGCAAAGAAAACCCGTTTATTTGCCTGTGTCCAAAAGGGAAGGCTTGTGAAAGGAATTAGTAACACAATCCCTCAACTGCAGGTATTTGAATTGATTATCTGTCAACCCAAAGGTTTCCCTAAGTTCAGCAAATGAACACAATCTGTCTTCTAAAATATATCATGTAATTTGTTAAAGCTTTTGTCTAACCATGCATCCTAAATAAAAATGCATTTAGTTTTTGGTTTGGGTAGTAAGGTTGATTTTTTTTTTTCCAGTTTGAGTTAGAAAATTGAATATAAGCTGAAATGGAATAAACAATAGGTAACTTAAGAGTAATTTTTTTATAACTGGTGTTAATTTAATGACAAAATCTCTCAATATTCAGCACATTACTGATGTATTTCAGATGTATCTTTATGTGTTTCGGGCTCGCATTGTTAAAATATGCTATTGATTTTCTGTTTTCTTTTGTTCTGAGGTTCCAGTGTGCTCTCTGCTGGTGATGCCATTCACCATTTTGAAAAATGATCAATTCATTATGATTAAATTAAAAAAAACCAAGAAACAAACCAAGACTTAAAACATGCTTAAGTTAAAGGTACAAGTCATTAAATTGCTTTCAAGAGTATTATTTATTTGCACATTTGCTGGATTAGGATCTAAGACAAAATGCAAATAGGGCAATGGATACTGGGGAAGAATGGTGAAGAAAATTCTGTATCAGTGAAGGAGAAATATAGGAGAGGTGAGAGGCTAAGGAATGGTGAGATTTTATAAAAGCTTCTTTTTGGTAAGTTTTAAGAAACTCCATTAGGGGAAGAACAGCTACAAGAAAACTGGAAAGAGCCATCTGGGATTGTAAGTGATGGGTCTTGATAAAAGTGAACTAGTAGTACTGCTTTGTAAGCAATATGGCAGAAGTGGAGAAGGATTACGGAAAGAAGTCTAAAATACACTTGTCAAGCTTATGAAAAAGTAACCAAAATGTTCCATGGGCCGATTTGTTCTCCTGGCTTCCAAAAGTATGTTTTTCTATTTTTAGAATTGTATATGGCAATACACTGTTAAGAGCCCCGTTTCAAATCTAAAGATAGTTTCTGAAAAAATGGCATGCTGAAAAGTCACATTGATTAATAGGAAATGAGATTAAAGTTACTTCTTTCAAGAAAAAAATTAAGAAAAAAGAGAACTTTCTAAGTCTTTATAAATACTGAACGTTTTCAAAGTATTTCTGCATTAAAATGTAAGTCAGAACACATTCATATAGACAATGTATGCTCAGCATTGTTAAGCCAGATGCGAATGGAAACAGAGGGGTCAGGTATATGGAGTGAGCCAAGATGGTGATTTAGTAGGACAGGTTTTCCATAAAAGCATGTGATTGAGAACTACATTTCTCTATAAATCTGTGATATATATCAAATACTAATGTGTAATATCCCTACTTCTGTATCAATCTATTGATATATAATCATGTAATACATTTCTCCTGCATTGTAGCTACATATTTTTTGCTTTAGATACTGCCCTGCAAATTCATGCATATGGGTAATAGTTCTTAGTAGCAGGCAATAGACCATGTAAACAGCCAACATCGCACATAATGAAGCTCACGGAGAACAAATTTTATCACCAAATGTCAGTCAGCCAACCCCTCTTCTAGATGATTTCCTTAGATGTATTAGATAAATGAATAAAATATTACTAAGTATGACAAAATAAATATTGATGTTTTTAAATATTTTATCTGGAATTCAATGGAAATGAGCTTCATCTGCTTCTCAGGGCATGGCAACATGTATAACATGATGTTTCTCTCTTACGCACCTTATCACACTGTCTACATGCAATCTTCCCGCTATCACAATTCATTTTTCATGTGCCAAGTATTCATTAATCCTTTAACCTCAGTAGGTAGAAACCAGTTTTTCTCTGCAGAACACTCAGCGCTGGGAAATCGTTGCTCCCTGTTCCAAGTGGTTAAGAAGGATGAATGTTAATACTCGTGTCTTTTATTGATAAATCTGAATATAAGCTGTGCACCTATCGAGGGAATGTTTCCAGCGGTGTTCTATAGTAGACTGCTTCCTATGGGATTGCATATTTTATCTTTTAAAACAAGCATTACAACATTAACTTTTGACTTGGGTAAAATCTTCTGAAATCTAATGAATCACATATGTAACTTATGGTGAGTTGTTGGAACTGGTTCTGTATCTAAAGTAGTAATGCAAGGAAATGGCGTTGCTTGGGTCATTAGACTGTATTTTAACTCTATGCTCAGTTTTCTCCAAAGGAAATGATTACACTAGAGGCAAAATTATAATAGCAAATCATGCCTAATCCCCTTTATAGCTTGTAGAGACATATATTTGTATAGACTGCAAGGTAGACTTCTGTTTATATCCATTTTAATATTTCTTATTTGCTATTCTGCCTTTTTTTTTGTTGTTTGTTTAACCTTGTGGAAATAGAGGTAAGATGCAGGGACAAATAGCCAGGCATTTATGTTACCTAAACTGTTTATGCCAAAAGGCGACAGAGGACCAGTTAAAGGGAGAACAGAGGAAGGGATGCATAGATGTGTATTTCAGGCGGTCAGCATGAAATCCTCTATGGGAACAAATGCTGGTTCTGGTTCTTCTGGCTTCCTTGGTAAATACTGTGTAGAGCAGCAAACATTAGTTTGTATTTACTGAAAGTAATAGCATTTTAGTGGTAATTATTTACCTGAGCTCAGCCTGGCTTGCTGTGTAAATACACATGCTATACAGGCTTTTACAAACACACTGACACGATGGGCCAACCTACTAGAAAAGGGATCCCTCCTTTTGCATTTTATTTACCAAATCATTGTTAGGAGTGGGAACCGCTGGAGCTGTCGAGCTGAGCTTGAATTTGAGGAGGATGAGGGATTGGGACTCATAAAGAACTTGCTATTTTGTACCCGCTCGAGGGTCCAGCATGGCACCCTGACTATTCACAAGGCTATTAAGCTTCCTTAAATTGAATCCCACCTGAGCACTGCCTGGAAACCATCTCGGCAGTCAGGGCTGGTCAAAGCTCACCTGCACTCTGGCCACATGGCGTTTACTTCATGCAACAAGAACCCTAGGGGAGGAGGCAGAAAATGGCCACATCAGCTTTACATTAACAAAAGGCTCTCCGAGCCAAGGGAATCCCTAGGTAACCCGTCGGGCCAGCTTAATGGTCTTGACACTGGTCAGGCATGGGCCAGGATCTTTCCACCAAAATATTTCACTGTGTATGTAAACACATACGTGTAAGAAGGCTTTTGAAAAGACATAGAGATTCGCTTCTTAAAATTTAACACTGACCCTCAGGATTTCTGTTTTTGTTTCCTAAGGTTTTTGAAGCTCTTCTTCTAAAACATCCACGTAATAAAAAGAGTTTACGTTTCGAACAAACTTTAAGATTTTGGAAACTGTTTCGCTGTGTATCGTCGTTAAACCCTTTACAACCCAGTATCTGCAGCCCCTAGGTGTGAAAAACCTTCCCATGGAGGAAATTCTCGGTTCGCAAAGGCGCGACTCAGGCTTACGCGCCGACCTCCACGCAACCCCCCCACCTCACATACCCCTCACGAGCTGCGCTCTCTCCATGCGAAGGGGAAAAGAAAGAAAGAAAAGAGAAAGGTTTGCAGAGCTCGCCGCCCCAGATCG
>JANZLQ010000008.1:16842137-16854951 GCA_026212715.1 Elanus axillaris
AGCCGGCTGGCATTGGCTCTGTCAGACACAGGGGAAGCTTCCAGCAGCTTCTCACAGAAGCCACCCCTGTAACCCCCCCCCGCTACCAAAACCTTGCCAAAGAAACCCAATACATTTTCATAATTTAAAATGTAATTTTCTTGAATAATTTAAATAAGAGTCAGAATTTTTCATTAGAATATATAATAATGTTACAGAAAAAAGCCATTTCTTTACCAGACAGGTTTTGGAGCACTGTTGGTTAACCTGCTTCTTCTAGGAGTATTAAACATTGTCAAAAGATAGGAGCAGCTGTCTATTCTAATTTTGTGAAGCTGCCTATGAAAATAACTTTTTCAAATATTTCACTTGTTCTCAGCTGATGACACTGACACCTCATTTCTCAGGTGCCCTTTCAGACATGTCTATTCAGTGTATTATATCTAAAGTATGAAATAGGATGCTTGTTGGCTAGAGGTACCAGCAGAGCAGAATTGTCCAGGCTCAGTGTTTGGTGTGCTGACCTTGTGCTGTAGTTCTCAGACCTTTCTGTCTCTTGCTCGCTCTGCTTTTTCTTCCTATGATTTTTAAGGATCAGTCCTCTTACCTGGATACTCCACTTCCTCCCCCCCCCCCCCATAACTGCTGTTCCTTAATCATACCAGTTTTAAAAGAGTGAGTAAGAATACCAGGTGTTTTTGATGAGCTCTGCTCAACTTGGGGAAGTTGTGATCTTTCACCGTCACCTTACTATTGAAATCCTACTGGTACTCAAACAAACCGGAGCCTTTTCCTGTAATTATTTAATCCTTTGTCAAGAGTTTCTTCCATGCCTATATATCTACTGCTCTATTTCCTCAGTCTTCTCACAGAGATATAATTATGTAAATAAAGCTTGATTTCTACATATTCTGACTTCAAAACTGTAATCGTAAGTAACCTTATTTTATAAGGAAACCAAACTAAAGATAGGCCTTTCTCCTTTTTTTTTCCCCTGCCTTCTTCCTGACTTCTTGAAATAGGAACTAAAGGCCAAAGCAAATTTTTAAAATTTTTTTTCCCCCAGCTTTTTCATTTTATAGTTTCGTTTGGTGTGATAACTACATTTCTGCTTGTATTTCTCATGGAGCTGGGCAAAATGAAGTAGGATGCAGAGTTATCAAAAATATTACAATTGGAATCATAATTCCTTTCTTCTTTTCTCAAAGAGGGAAAGGGAGCTTTGCTGGCTGTGTCACTTTCTTTTTGCAAGTTGACGTAACTAGTGCAGATCCTGTGAGCAGGATCAGGGTTGGGAACGAGGACCATTGTGTGGTGTAGCCCTGTGCAGCAAGTCAGGAAACTGAAAAGTGGTGGTCAGAGGAAAGGTTTTACTAATGCTTCAGGCTGCCAGAGAGGAAAGTGAACCAGGTAAGGAGCACTAGAAATAACACCCAGGCACAATGGAGAGACTGCCAAAATAATATCTCCTTGTCCTCTGGAGAAGTCGAAAAGGGTGTTTACTTATCTGTGCTTATAAAAAGGAAAGTGAAATACATTGTAAAGCTCATTGTACACACATCTTGTACACCACTGCTGCAAAACTAATTGGTCTGTGGGGAAACATCACGTTTCTAAAATCCAGTCAACCTCTGGTCACTTGTTACAGTCCCAGCATTTGCTCCAGTTCCTCCTCATGACGACAAACTGTGCTCCAGTGCACACTGCAGTGTCTTGGCTTAAGCTTCCAGTGGGGTGCTTGAAGTGGGCTTGTGCTTTCCTCCATTTGGCTTGCTGCTATTCATGATTTTTATGTTCTTTATGAACCACCAGTTTATTAAGAAATAGCCCCTTACAGTCCAGCAGACGTGTATGAGGCTCGTGAACAGCTCTCCACGGAGCTTTTGAGCTTTGTCTTCTGAGTACAGCTCTTCGCATGGCAAAGAAGTGTGAGCCTAAAGCGTCTGCAGTCATTAACTTAAAATCCTTTCTCTGCAAAGGCTAATAATGATTTCATTTTTTTACTGAAGTGGAATTTTTTGATGATGTTTGTTGTTCTTCACCAGTAATGTTGCTCTTGTTTTCTCCACGCAATGTCTGTTAGATGTTTTATCTTTTTTTAGTTTCAAGTTGGGTTGTTTGGTTTTTTTAAATGCAGAATTAGTTTCTATTGCACACAATTCTAAATGTGAAAAACAGCCATCCCTTAATTTATATTTTCATGTTATAGATGACATAGCATGTTACAGGTCCCTGAAGCCCTGAATTTCTGGTGAAGATTTATTGCAGTGGTTCCTGAAAACACTGTGGTGAAGCAGTAACCCTTCGGTTTCTGGGTCAGAGCAGGAGGCAGCTGGAGCTGCACATTGTGTTGTGTCTTGGTGCTGGCGTCTCACGTTACCTTTGGGAAAACTTGTGGTACCTCACAAGGAAAGCAACTCCATTTCTTCCTTGTAGGTCAGGCTGTCAGGTGCGTTTTGTGTCCTCGGCTTCTCTAACTGGGACATCTGAGGTGCGAGGTGACCGTGACATCTCCTGCAGCCCAGCAGGATGGTCCTTCGGGCCTTTCCCTCTCCCTGCGCTCTGGAGGAGGGCTGGCTGTGGTACATGTCCTCATGTTTCTTCTGGCTCCAGGATCTTGGGAGAGTATTTCTGCTCTTTCCCGTCTGTTTCCCAGTTGTGCTGTCAGACTCTGTGCGAGTCACCTTTCTCTGGGATGAAGGCAGGTTGCAGGGGAGAGAAACTACTAAATTAACGGGTGGAGGGAGGACACAAAGGGTCCAAGAAAAGTAAACGTACGTGTGTGTGTGTTTTGTTAGTAAGTGGTGGCAAAATGAAAGCCTGTTGTTGCTACGTGGTAACTTAAGAACTTCTGAAAACTTTGCTGCTGAATATACTTTCCATGTGACATAGATTCCTCTTATTCTACTGGCTACTGTCCGCTGAAGATCTTGTCCATTACTAATATCTCAGTCATCATCTCTGGAATGATATTTCTTATACTGCAAATGACTGAGATGTTTTGTAAGACAGAAATTGGTTTTCACTGCTTGCCACAGAAGTTTATGTAGCTAATGTGATACCTGGTACATTATATAAAGTGATTCTGTTGTAATGGGTTAATTTTCGTTGTTTGAACAATCCTCTGTTGTAAAGTCAAAAGAGTCCTCTGGCTGCTCCTTCTAGGCTTGTTGAGAAGCTGTGGCTTTATTTTGTGTGTTGTTCTTGAATGTGGGTCTTTGTAGGTTGCAGATTCGTGCTAGGTGCAATAAATTTTGTTACAGCCAAACTCCATGGGCTTCGGCTCGATGCCTGTTACATCAGGAGGAGGTTGAGGTGCTTTCTCGAAGGGCTGGTGTTTCTGTTGTTACCTTAAGCCACCAAAGATCATTCATGTCTTAACAGCGTTTAGTTTCTCTGAGTAAACAAAATGCAACATCCTGAGGAACTTTGGATATATGTTTTGTGTATTAAACAGTGGTCAAGGGTATCTTGTAGGTACATGTGAGCAGATGTGAGAGCGCAATGTGTATTTTTCTAGTCTGGATTCTTTTGGTGAAAATTCAGAGTCTTTGTTTTTCAGCAAGGATATTTGGACTCATAATGCTCTTTAAGTATATCTTTTAAAAGCACATTACCCGGCTTTTTGAAAGCAGAAGTCTTGCAGAACTTCTAACAGAAAGGAAAATGGATTTCTTTGTTGCTTTGATCTGCCTTCAGTGTGCAAGAGCGCAAAAATACTGTTGCAAGCACTTTGTTTTAAAGTTTTAAGTCTCCGCATTAATCAAAGTGGGATTTGTTATTTCTACTTAATGTCAGGCTTTACTTTTTCTTCCTCTCTTCTTCAGGTAGAGATATTATGTCATTGTTGCTTTGCTGATAATATTGCTTTTTCCAAAGATCCCATCAACAAAATTATTTCAAGTGTACTTTGTGCTCCTTACCATTTATTTATGTCAGCAGGATGCAGTGAGCTAGTCATGCCTTAAATTGATTTAAATATCTGTCAAATAAGAAAAATCATAGAAAAAAATAAGCAGCATTCTATTATAACGTGCTACTCTATCCCTAGATTTGGTCTCTATCTTCATTAACATTTGAACTTTACCATGAGATGCATAATACATTTTTAGTAGAAGCTGGTGAGATATTTCCAGACCCCCATAGCTGGTGTACTGGCTGATAATTTGAAAGGAATTTAAGAAATTTTTGCCTCATTTTTGCATGTGCAAAATGAATGCAATGCTGTTTACCCCAGACGCTTTTAGATCTACCATTGGGAAAAATACGTAGGAAAGCTGAGTAATAGAAGGGTTATTTTATGTGTGCTTCAGATGGCAAAGTCCACAGGGTTTTCTGTAGATGCTTGCTATGTATGTTGCTTCGGTTGCTTCTGCAGGCTGATTTTTTTTTTTTTTTCAGAAGATCTAAGGAAAAGTGTAACTTCTTTCCTTTTGTTAGACTGCGAATAACTTCTATGAGCCCTGTAGCCGTCAAAAGTATATTGAAGGAGGCTGTTTGCAAGAGGTATTACCCACTTGGTTTCCTTGGAAACGTGAAACATGTTTTACAAATATTGACTTGAGAAAGCTGCAGCTTAGAAGAAATCCTGAACTGTTGGTTCAGGCTTTTAAATTAATATCTCTGAAGAGTTTAGGCTGTATTGAAAGTCACTGCATGTCCATGAAATGATATTTATAATAATTCTGGGTTTCTGTGTTTCTTGGTGTAACAGTTAATTCGGGATGCTGGAGGACTGGAGAGAATCTGTGAAAGTTTTGCTGGATGAGGAGCGCTGAATTGGGATCCTTGGCTCTAGTTTCATTTGTGTTAACCCAACTCCCGCTGGAGTTAACAGATCAGTGCTCCTAAAAATCAGGTTGTTAGTTCCTTACTCACAACTGATGGACTGCAATCTGCAGTGTTTTCTTCTTGGTGGAGTTAGATGCTGTAAGTCATCATTCATGTCTTCTAAATGTTTCTAAACTCTGTGGAGGGTGGTTTGAATGCTCTTTGTTATGTTTATGCAAGAGACTGTGTGATAAGCCGAAGTAAATTATATTTGCTGGATAACTTATTTTTATTGTATAGGAATTTTCATACACACTTATTTTTGAAGGCTGCTGATCATAATTTGGTCTTGCTGGGCTTGTTAAGGCTTTCAAAATGAAAGCTCCTTTATCCCTGGAGCATGGCGTTAGATTCATGCTGGGGGTGTGGAAAGGGGCGTCCGTATGGGAGGAAAAGCATACAGCAGTGTTACGTACATGTTAACGAGTGCTGAGTTGTATACAGAGTGGATAGAGATCGCTTCTTTGCGCTCATTAGCAAAGAACAGGCCTTGGCTCAGTCAGTCTAACCGAGGTGCTGCCAGCTGTGGTTTATCTGTGCTTCTGTTAGTGTCAGTGCTGGCTTATGCGGTCCCTGTGGCCACCTGTCTCCTGTGGTGCCTGTCTCTCCATCGCTTGTACCACTTCCACTGTAAGCGGACTGGATTGGATCCAGAAACTGCCCTAACTTCTTGGGTTTTACCGATTTATTCTTAACTCAGGTTATTTTCCCAGTTCATCCCCCAGAACAGCTGTGGCTGTGCAGGAGTGGACCAGGTGGTTGGAGGCCACCAGTGCTGCTGGCAGGAAAGCACCTCTAGCCATTTCCAAAGTTAGGAGTGTGACAGCCTTACTTCCCCAGGGTTTTTAATCCAGAGGAACACCTCCAGAGCAGAGATGAGATCTTGGATTTCCCCAGGTAAAAGCCCATCCCATGTGTGTTTGTCTGCTGGCTGTAGTGCTGGTTGTTTCATGGCTGGGAGAAGATGGCAAGGCACAGTTTTTAAGGAGGTATGATGTATTATGATGAACAAATTATGTACTTGGAAAGAAAATGAGCATGCAAGCCTGTACTTCTGTTTTAAACCTGGATAAGACTTTGTGTGTCTCAAATCATTGGATTTTACGCCCTGAATGTATTAAAATTTTTACGCAAAATATTATTATTCCTTGCAAACTGTGCCTTGCTTGGTGATTATAAAGGTGTTTATGGTGAGTGGTGTTTATGCTGAGTGGCCCAAGGTAGCCTTCTGTGGCTACATTAATTAAGGCAGGATGAATCTAGGTCTGCCTACGTCAGGGGGCTGCAGGAGGATTTTTCACTGGAAGTAGGAGGTGGGATGCAGGCAGGCAGCTGCAGAGGTGCTTGCAGGGATCAGGTCCTAAGTGTCCAGAGGCATTGGTAGTGTAGGCAAGCAGGGACCACTGAAACCTGTAGGTCAGTATGTCATAGATAAGACAGCTGTATCTATGGGCTATATGTCTTGTGGGACTTAACATTAAGAGCAAATAGGAGACTACAAAAGCCCTCTGTGCACGTGCCAAGTGATGCTGCTTTTCTCATCAAGCCAGTTTAACTGAGGAGAAAGGCTTTGTTTAATGCTTCTGTAAATAATGCTTCACATCCTGAAGGTTACAAGGATGTTTGATGTGGGTGCTAAGGAAGGATTCAGCTGTATTGTTTTTCAGTGGCTGGTTCTAGCAGATGAAAGCAGCTTGGTCTTGACTTGCCACCTGCAACAGTTATGAATTACAGTGGCAGAGGCTGAGAGATGGCAGAAAGATAAATGAATGGGAGGAGGGAATTGGGGACCTATTGAAAGAGGAAAAAGTGCATATCTAGGAAAGACATAGTGGAAGGTGTCAGTGATGCAGAATCCCACGGAGACTCCTGCTGTTGGCAACTTGTGTACAGAAGTGTTGAGCTGAAGGGGAGGTCAGTAAATCAGGAAAAAAGGTTTCTTGATTGGTGTTTGCAGAGGGAAGACTGAGAAAGGGAAGTGCTTCATGAGTCTTAGGGTGGGGTGGGTTTTTGTTTATTTAGTTGCTTTAAAGCCTGCAGATACTCAAAGCAGAAGGTAGAGTTTTGTATGGCTAAAGGCAGAACAACAGGTATACAGAGTCATTCATTGAGGATCATGAACATGCATCAAAAAAAGTGAGTATGGCGGTTTAGGATGCCATGTATAGATACTAGCAGAAAAAGGAGATAATTATGTCAAATGAACTGTGATTCTTTGTGTAACCAAATAGACTACATGGATTACTGCAAAGTCAGTCAAGATAGGAGCAAGGATTTGCAGCATAAGAGTTCTGCTAAAAGTATGATTGTTTTTCTGTGAAACCATTGTGCCAATACAAACTGACTTTCATACTGCAGGACTGATTGTAAGATAAATGCCTCCAGATGAAAGCTGGAGAGAAGTCACTGCTCTTTACTTAAACTTAGAAGGAAGAAGGGATAACTGAAGTGAAGGTGTATTCTGAGAATTCTCTATACGAAAATAAAAGATGGAAATGTATGAAATGGCAGAGTGCTATTGCTTTTATTTGAAGAGAGAGGATTATTCTGGGTTCTTTCATCTCATAATACGATGAGTGTCTTCTGAATATCACTCAATTTAAGTCATGAGAATAGTAGCCATATAAGTAAGGTATGCAGCCTCTAAGGCAGTAGTCAGGAAAAAATATACCTTTAGACCTATTGCTCTTTTCAAATTTCTTCTGATATTCCAGGGTGTCACCACTAAATTGGTAGCTGCAAAAACTCAATCCTGTAGAAACATCAGGGGAACTTTAAATGTTCAGAGTTTTCTGGCAGAATATTGATACTATTTTCAGATTCAGGTTCCTCGTTGTTTCTAGCAAGTATAGGCAGATTTTTAGAAATAGTTATGTGATATTTATTTAGCTGTTGCTTGTATAATACTGGAGGCTCAGAGCATCTCTCATCTTTGTGATGGCTCCAAAGTAGCTCTAACGCAGCATCAGTGTCAGTCCTTGGATAGGTTGTATTGACTTCTGGGAGTAAGGTGATGAAAGAAGTGAGACATGACATTAGTCACAGATAAAGGGAAATAACAATTCAAGTAGAAAGTAAGTATCTCTTTCTTACCTTCAGCCTCTAATGTGTGTGAATCTTTGTCAGCTGGTTCTCTGGCTGGGCGTGAGAGCTACAAGGTGTTAAAACTTTCTGGTCAGAGCACTTGAATTCTCTGTAGCCTGATGTGATGAAAGAAAGATTTATTTCTGCTGGAGGAAAGACGGAGACTGCTGTTTTCAGCTCCATGACAAGATATCCTTCACATTGATGCTGAAATCACCACTGGCAGTGTTCAAGGCCAGGTTGGATGGGGCTTGGAGCAGCCTGGTCTAGTGGAAGGTGTCCCTGCCCATGGCAGGGGGGTTGGAGCTAGATGATCTTTAAGGTCCCTTCCAACCCAAACCATTCTGTGATTCTGAATGGGAGAAGTTAGTATGGAGGTAAGCTGGCGGTGTCATCTCCTTCAAATCAGAAGTGTCTCTTTCATCTCTTCCAGTGTGTGTTTGTCACAAAGCCGTCATTGCCACAGGCTGCCTGGGGAGGTTAGAGCCAGTGGGCAAATGTCTTCCTCTAAGAAGAGGAAAGGGTGAGGAAGAGAACTGATAGGTGGAATTGGCAAGGCCCACAGAGTCCTCATCACTGACTGAAAGGAACTAATTATTCCAGACTTCTGTGTCAGATTTATTGGTCTGGATTCAAATCTGCACCCTGTATGACTTGAAAATAAATTCACCAAACAGCAATATAATAGACTGGGCATATGTAAATGGTGAAGTTCCTGAGAACATAGGAAATAATGCATTTAAGAGGGCACATGGAGTCTCGTGAAAAAGCCTGGTTTTAATGTACTCTAAAACCCCCTAAAAATCTGAGATACTGGCAGGCATCCTCTTCAGTTTGCAAACCGCAG
Source organism: Elanus axillaris (assembly GCA_026212715.1). Lineage (NCBI taxonomy): Eukaryota > Metazoa > Chordata > Aves > Accipitriformes > Accipitridae > Elanus > Elanus axillaris. The sequence continues at coordinate 16,850,878 of JANZLQ010000008.1, forward strand.
AAGCATGTCTGTGCAAAATGAGAAATATGTTTGCTTGGCCAGCTTTTCTGACTGAAACATTAAAGGTGGTGTGAAATACTGTAGAATGTATAAATGAGCATGTTGTCAAGAAAATCACTTTGCAACACGTGAAGGTTGCACATAGAATGCAGCTGGGGTGGCTATAAAAAACCAAGAGTGAAGCTGGTTAAGAGCATTTGGCCTTATTTCTAAGAAAGGTGACTTTCCTATATATGTAATTACTTACACCCTTCTCCAGGCTTACTAGAGGCAGTTTATATACTGTGGTGCACCTCGCTTAGTCATAGTCACAGTCCCGAACTTAATGAATGTTGAGATTTTGGGGACAAGACTTAGGAATCTGTTCTTAATTGCATTGTTATCAGTATTTTTCTGTGTGTGGTGGGTTGAGATGGAGGTGGGAATGGAGAGGAGGGAGGGGGAGCATTTGCTGCTTATTAAGCTACAGTTTTTGTTTTTTTTTTTTCTGAACTGGATTAGTCATTGAACTAAAGGGGGGGGAAGAGTTAGGGAAAGAGCAAAACCTTGGAAAGAGACGAGCAAGCAAGAAAGGGGAGCTGCAGGAACTGATGGAGGACCAAAGGAGTGGCTTTTGGTGTGGGGCTAATAGGAGGTAGAGTGGGCTGCGACATCTGGAGGCTTCCTAGTGAATATGAGAAACTGGTTGGGTGCCCACCTGCCAACAGGCTATTCAGGAGAATACAGTAACAGAGAAGACCCAAGGACAGCAAGACTCAGGTACACTCACATAATACCAGGGAATGAGGGAATAAGGTTGCGCCTCTCACAAGAGTTGGATTATTACAAGAGCTGCAGTGGCAGTGCCAGGGTACTGCCTGCCCTCTGTGCACAGCAATACCGAAAATACCCATTGGTGGGTTTCGTAATTCACAGCCGAATAGTGGGTGCCTCTGCATGGGTACGCCTGTGTTGGTTGGGTCTAAGAGCAGCTCTTTGCCCAGAGCTGTGCACATGTGCAGCATCGTCCCTTTTCTCCTGGCTCCATCTCCCTTCCCGCTTAGTAGCAGCAGTAGCTCCATCCTTGCAGAGGTCTGGAGGGCACGGCTCTCTGAACCAGAGGTCCTCGGATGCTGGAGTGGAGGTGCCGTACAAATAGACAAAAAATTGTGGCATGGGAAAAAAAGTGTCTTAATCTTGGATTTACTGGAAGTTTAAACAGTGAAGCTCTCACTGTTTACACAGTAGATAGACGAGTATCTATTAAAGGAAATAAACCACTGTATGTCAAATCTAAAACAGCCACTGAGGGTTTTTTTTGAAACAACTGTGCTTTAAAAAAGTCAGGTCCTTTAATTTGCAAGCAGCAGGGTGATTGCATAGTGGAGTTCAACTCTTGATACACGTGGATATCCACTTCTGTCACTAGAAGGTTTTTGCATGGGGAGCGTGGTGTTTCAGTCAGTGTGTCCTGAATGTCACTGTAGCTAAACTGAAGTTGTTCCTTCATAGTTTCATCATATTGTTTGGCTTTATAATACTGAAAAATCCTGTAGTTTGTAGACACTCTGGGGGCCGCCTTTGCTGAGGTCTTTTCTTAGATGCTTAAAGGTAACTTTTCTTCAGGGTTTTAAAGACTTGGTGCTTAGTTACGTGTAGTATAGAAGGCTGTACACATATAAATTGCTGATTTTCATGGTTTACCGTTGTGTCTGGACTTCAAGCTAAAAAAGTTGATTTTTTTTTTCCTTTGACATACTTGAAAATTTGAGCTGACATTGCTTCCTCATTAGTAATCAAAGCGCAGCAGGTAAATAGAGGCCTTCATTCACATGTGTAACTGCGCTGTCTTAAAAAATGCAGGTGATACCAAAGGAATGGAACACAGGCTGGTGCATTGTCTGCTTTCATTTCACTGTGTAAGAGAATAGGTAACTTCAATGGGAAGAAAAAAAAAATCCTGCAGTAGGAACTGAGCATTGTTCATCTTATCTGAGTATAATATATAGAAGAAACTATTGATTCAAGCTTACACTTGCATTCTGTATAACACTTAGAAGTTCCTTCTGTCTTGTTGCCAGCTCTTCTCTCTTAATTAGTCTGTGTGTAATTTCTTTCTCTCTCTTCCCCCCCCCCCCTTTTTTTTTTTTAATCTAACCAGGTAATTGGGCAACAGCCTTCTTCAAATTCACTTACCATTGACTGACTTCTCCTGTAGCCCTTCTTTCCCATCTCCGGTATAAATTAATGATGCAATAGCATGCAGAAGAAGTAAACACTGGGAGCATAGGAGTATAGATGGGGGGCCTTTCTTTTCCATCACTGGTACGGGTTTTCTGTCTGAATTTGGGAAATGGTCTTAGTGTTCATTCTTCTCTTACTCAAATACTGATGATAATACTTGAGGGAGAATAGCATTCTCATAAAGGTACTAAAACTGGAGGTTATATTATATTGGCTTGAGACAGTCTGAGTGCGGTCTAGAGGTGCAGAGTTGTTTCAGCTCATTTACTGTAATAGTAAAGTTACCCTGTGGGTAAATTTTCAGGCTATCTGAAGTTGGGTACTGAAAATGTGTGTCTGCTTTTGAAACAGTTCAGCTACTAGTATTAGTTTTCATATCGAGACACTGAAAAATGGTGTGCATATATTTGTAAATAAACATAGGATAGTTACGAGAAGCATTCTTTATAGATGGCTATCCTTAAAAGTTCTTGCATAAGTAAGTAACTGGAGACAATTACTACCCTTCTGTATCTGGGAATGAACTGAGAGGCAACCAAAGAAATTGCTAGCTTTGCATCCTTCGCCTTTTTGCTGACAGGCATAAAGCTTGGTTTAATGTCAATTCCAGGGAAGTAGTAGTTACCCTTTTTCAGAAAGTGCTCCCTTCATTATCGTCTGTACAAACTGTGAGTGGTATGAGATGTACCTCACATCATGTCACTTTAAAGAATTATGAATTTTACTTGGATAATGGTTTCAAACAGATGAAAATGCAGTTTGTGTTTTAATTCTTGCAAATTGTAGCGTAGCAGTGACAAGGAGCTGAAATCTTGGAGAGGCTGACTTTGGGGAGTAGTTGACTTTTGTCAGTGATTCTACTAGAATGAAGAGAGGAAGAACAATTTTGATCCTTCTCTCCAGATACCAAATGCATGAACAGTTACTGTATTTGTGTTTAGTACATCTGTACTGTGTTAAACTGAAATTAGAAAAATGAAGTTTTAAAAGTACTTTTTTTCTGTCTTTATACTGAATTATGTCAGAGTTGCAGTGCATCCAAATGGATTATTGCTGTTCAATATGTCTTTCAGAAGGTTGTGAATACTATGATCAAACCATTTGCTGAGATCTTTCATACAGGTTTGTTATAATTAAAACTGGTACCCAAAGCACACTTCAGTTTTGCTAACAGTAGTGCCTGATCAGATGATCAGAAGGCCATGGAGAATAACACACAGTACATGGGTGGTCCCTTTGAAGAGAAGCTGATCTCCTCTTTTGGGTCTATCCAAAGACTCAGTGACTATAAATGTTTAATCTACTTGGAGAGCACCAAAGCTATTCAATTATGTTAATCAGCAGTTCAGCATCATTGCAGAGTTGAGCTGTGCTTTTCTTGTCCTGTTGGAGGATATTGTCCATGAATGCATCATAAATGTTTCATTTTCAAATAATTTATTCATTGTACAAGCCTTGGTGATAGGTGAGGATCCCCTTATGTCATGGTTTAACCCCAGCCAGCAGCTAAACACCACGCAGCCGGTCATTCACTCCCCACCTCCCCGCAGTGGGGTGGGGGAGAAAATTGGGAAAAGAAGTAAAACTTGTGGGTTGAGATAAGAACAGTTTAATAGAACAGAAAAGAAGTAATAGTGATAACGATGACCCTAATAAAATAACAACAGTAATAATAAAAGGATTGGAATGTACAAATGGTGCACAGTGCAATTGCTCACCACCCGCTGATCGACACCCAGTTAGTCCCTGAGTGGTGATCCCCTGTCCCCATACCACCCAGTTTATATACTGGATGTGACGTCCCATGGTATGGAATACCTCGTTGGCCAGTTTGGGTCAGCTGCCCTGGCT
>JANZLQ010000008.1:16855051-16865982 GCA_026212715.1 Elanus axillaris
AACTGAAAACATCAGTGTGTTATCAACATTCTTCTCCTACTGAACTCAAAACACAGCACTGTACCAGCTACTAGGAATACACTTAACTCTATCCCAGCTGAAACCAGGACACCTTATGATAGGTGGTCCACAGACAAACTGCTGGGAGTCTTAAGAGTGAGACAGCTGGCAGTAGATGGATACAAGCAGACTAATCAGGGAACACATGGGAGAGCAATGAGAGGGATACTTATCACAAGGAATGAAAAAAAAAAACCCCAAACCCAAAGAAGTCAAAATGAGTGGAAAAGTAGCCGAGATCTCAGCATATCAGCATCATGGAAAAGAAAGTTTGAAGGTAGACAAATCCCTCTTGTAAGTGTCCACAAAATGCACTGTATCGTGTGTGTGTGTGTGTGTGTGTGTGTATATGTAGCTATTCTAGATATATTTTAATATATATAAATACAGTCTTTTCTGTGTATCTCACCCATCCTTCATTTGATTGTTGCTGTGCTGTACAAGAACTGCTTTGCTCTTTCTTGGGTGTTTATGTCATTTCAGTACAACTGGTGCTTGCAGAGCAAATGAGCCCATAGCAGTGATAGTTCACAGCTCTCACTGGCTCTTTGCTCTTCTTGACCTACTCTTGTTTCTCCCTTCTACTCAGAAAGCACCTCCTTGTATCAAATCTACCTGACATACAATAAGATAACTTTTCCCTTACCCTTTAAACCCCTTTACAACCCTTTACGGTGGGTGGATTTTTTTGTTTGTTTGTTCCCTGCCACTTCTTGTCCATATTCATGATGGCCATTCATTTTCCTCCTATTTCACCTTACTGGTTGGTATCCAGCCCAGAGGATACATGCATGCAGATCTGTCATCTTTGCTCAAACTTTTTATTTTTCAAGGAGATAACTTTTTCTCTTATTGTGTGATGAGCATCTTTTGGTCTCCGTGTCTCTCTGCTGTACCTGTCTTTGTAGACTTAGAGTTGTCCTGGGTAAGGACTTAATGTGGAGTTGGGCTTAATGATGGGTGCTCAAATAAAACCCACCCAGCAGCCTGCTAACCAGCCCATCAGTAAGGGCATCGCTCCCCAGGTCCACTGAAAGTGAGAGAGCACATCAGCTGTGCCAGTGGCAGCCGCTGGGCTTTCGGCTCACTTCTCGTACTGGTACTGGAGCCTGCTCTGTAGGTGGGCTTGGAGGCAGGATTGGTCCTGCTGGGTTTGTAGCCCTGTGGGCAGGAGGGGAGGGAGGTGTTTGAGCAGCTCTGTCAGGTGGAGGAGAGGGCTCCCAGTGCAGCACTGCAGTGCAGCAGCAGTGAGAGTGGGAAAGGCGAAATGCGATGCTCTCTGGTTGGCAAACGAGATTAAAAAAAAAAAAAAAAGAAAAGAAAAAAGAAAAGGGAGAAAAAGACAGCATTAACAGTTTAATGGCAGCCGGGAGGTTTTTGCAGAAGTCTGGGAAGTTTATGACATTGTTAAGAGCATGCAAATCCTCATGCTTAACAAAGCTTTAGTAGGCTATCAAGTGACATTAGCTACTGATGTGGTGCTTAACTCCTATGCCAGAACATGTATAGCTGAACAAGAAATGTAAAAAAAAATCAGGCTACTTCAAGTCACGTTTTTGGCTGAAAATGCCATCAAAGAGGTTAAATGCTTCCACTTTTTTTTTTTTGTCTGTATTACTGCATGTGTAAGGATATTGTCAGTATCATCAGGCAAGACTGACTTGCCCAGGCCTGGTTCCACAGCTGAGGCGTTTCCTGTGATGTGCTGTAACGGTTTGGTCCTTGTGGTGCTGGTGCTTTGTCTGCTGGAGCTCCCGGCATCCTGCGGGGCGGCCTCTGCGCAGCCACGCTTCAAAGCTTGCTCCTTCCCCTCTGATTCACGCGGCAGCTGGGGCACTGAAATTGAATCCCGCTACGTTGGAAGTAAAAAAGAAAGTTGGTTGTGGGCTGTTTTTAGAGAAAACATCATGGACAAAGAATTTCCTTAAGGAGCCCTGAAGAGGATTTGGTACTTCCGTGCATCTTTGGGGGAGGGAGCGGGGGGAGAGAGGAGGCAGCATCGGGTGTGTGAGGGCCAGCATGTATTTCAGGGATCACTTATACTTTAACTGATTGTAATTAATAGCTTTGTTTTTCAGATGCATGATTTGAAAACGAGGGAATCTGTTTCCTAAAATTGCTGAGATAGTTTCAGAAGTAAAACTTGTTGTGGGGTAGGCAGCAGCTCTGCTGCACCTCTGATTTTCGCCTCTGTTCTTCTGTGCTGTTCAGTTGAGTTATGTGTGTGTGTAACTACAAGTGGGAATTAGAAACTTGGAAAAGTTCGAAGTCTTAACTTCTCCAGAACATGACCTCTACCATCTCAGGCATGAGCAGGCTCTGGCAGATAGATATCTTAACTTGGCAATTACTTCTGCTCAGCAGTAACAAATGTAGCAAGGTACTGAAGAGCTTTTAATGCTCACTTTGAACAAGCTGATAAAATGTGATGGAAAGAAGCCAGAGGAGATGAATTGAGTGCAGTTTGTTAATGGTACTGCAGCAAATCATGGTAGTTTGAGTGTTGCCATCAGCCTCGTTCTCCCCTCTTCTGCTCAAAAGTACCCCTGCCATGCTGCAGAGAAGTGGAAATACTTTGTGGGTCTGATGGTACATATTTCTCCTTTACCTTCCTCTATGCAGTTTCCACCAATCTTCATCATCCTGTTACACAGAGTTTTTGGCAGCGTTCTCTGAAGGCTTTGTGTTGTCAGTGGCGATCAGTTGGAGCCAAGTCCTCCGGTCGCTCCTGTGCAGACTGCAGGAAGGTGTGCTGGTGGTGGCAGATGTCCCTCACCGTGCTCTATGTTCGTAAACATCAGAAAAGGCATTAGAGTGCCAAGAATGCTTCGCCAGGAAACTAGTGAACCTATTTGGTTTTTACTTAATTTTGACTTGAAGAATGGGCCTTAGGTGTAACTGTGAATATTAAAGATCCTACCACTAGAGGTCCTTGACCTGCATCTGCATCCCCCTCTTTGTCCTCCGAGGAGTTAAAGATGCAAGTATTTTGTGCAAATGATACTTTCTCTAGGTTGTTCTCTTCCAAGTGCCAAGTAGTTCTGTCACCTTGCAGACTGCAAGGGTAAAAGCTATTTCCCCAGTGTTCAGTAACTGCAGTTAGGCGTCTGGTTTAGCTTGTTGCCTAGATGTCCTCTATCAACAGTGGTAGACAGGCAGGTCTCCAAAGGGTGTTTCCTCCCACTAGTCACAGAAAAGAATCTTAAAAGAGGATAAATTGCTGTCTGGAGGTGGTTGTCTTTTTCCTTGACTACAGAGGGAGCCTTGGGCTGTTAGCTTCAGTTAAAAATGTTTAGATAGCTAACCTTCAGTGAGCTGAAATCCACTCTTAGTTTATGGCACAAGTTGAGTAGTTGAGGTAGCCTTTTTTCTGCATTATCCTCCTCTTGGTTGAGGATAGTGCAGAAAATGTTGAATAAAAAAAAAATGAGTGCTACAGTTGTAGTGTTTGATATATCCCCACCACAAGCCCTGAGTAAAGGATAAAGGTTTCTCGAAAACTGAATTTACATAATATGCAAGGGATCGTTATTAAATCAGTCAGGCACTGAGGTAGTAGCATGTGAACATGCACATGTAAATCTTCTCTTTAGTCACCCTTTTCTTTCCTTTTGCTCTGAATTCCTGACCTTCTGTTCCATGATTTAGTAGAGTTATTCAATGAAATACTTACTTGCTTTTTTCTTTCTTTTTTTCTCTGAATTTCTTTCCTACTCCTTCTGATCCATCTCTTTCTAAATGAGGTTTATTCCCTCTCATTTTCCCTTCACTCACCCATAAGTGTATTCATTCTTGAGTGGGAAAGGGGCATGAAATGGTTGTCTTCCTCTCCTCCCTCTGAAAGGTTTATCTGACAAGTTCATGAATTTCCTTTATACCCAAGAGCAGCTCACAAAGGATAGATTTCTTCTCCCAAGTGCAGTGAATGTGAGGTGATGGCCAGAGCATTGTTCTTCTCAATAGCTTATTTTTCTCTGTGGATGGACCCTCCTATGCAACTGTTTTTAGCGCACTGATTAAGTGTTAATTTGTGTTAGGCTTCCCTGAAGTAGCCAGTAAGGTAATCCAGTACCAGTTGGTTGATGGGTTTGGTATTCTGGACAGAGCACCAGAAAACTCATGCACTGAAGTTTAGATGAAAACTGTAACCCAAGTTTTTCTTGGAGACTGCAAGGAAACCCTAGCCCATCCCTTCCTCTGTGCAATGTCACCAGTTTTCAGCTGGGCTGTTTCAGGTGGCAAGGAGAAGAAGGTAGGTAACTATGCTGAAGTGATTGGATCAGTATACATGGTTCATGTGGGACTTCTGTGAGGCAACTGCATCGTATGTCTGGAAGCAGGGCTGTGCTGGCCCAGGGGTTTGGGTGATCAGAGCAGATGGCTGTAGGAGGAGGCAAACCAAGAGGCTCTGCCAAGGCTAACATTGCTGGACCCCCTCAGGCAGAGCACTCTGTTCAGAGCTGGAGAAATGAGACCTCTGGAGATCCACTGTCATCTCCCCCAGCTCCTCCAAGGCATGGGGTACATGTTTTGTGCTTCTCAAAGCACATGGAGATTTTGGTGTGTAGGCTGGGCAAGTTTGGCCACCCAGACTTGCTGCCTCACTGAGGAACTCCATTCCCTCTCCTGAGTGCTCTTGCTCATTGCATCTGCCTTGCTTCCCAGCTGCTGCTTCTGTGTCTCTCTTCTCTGCTGTGAAAGGCTTGTAAACCTTGCCACTGACCTCTCTCCTTTCCTAGGAGCTTGATACATCTCCAGCAGAGTCTCTGTGCCCTTGGAAGAAGTGTTACTTGCTTTCCTTGGCTAGTAGCTCTGCATTCAGTGGCCTAGTTGCAGTGTCAGACTGGGATTGTATCACTGGTATCCATTTGCACCACTGTGCCATTTCAGTGGGCTGTGGGTGTGACTGGTGTGAAATGACTCCTTAGTGGGCAGTTCCCAGCACCTTTGCAGTGTTTAATTGCTGGTATCCCTGTGTGTGTGTGTGTGTTCCTTTAGTAATACTTTCTAGGTGATGTACAAAGCTTGCTTCACCTTAGTCTTGCAGTGATCTGGTGCTGCTCTGACAGCCCACGTGGCTGGAGACACTGCATTCTGGGCTGTGGTTCTGCTCATCTGCAAGTAACCCACCAAATGAATTGCTGCTGAAATTTCCACCTATGCTGTTGGGCTGTCAGCTTGGGATTAGTTTCATTTGCAGCACAAAACTCTCAGAAGTATTCACAGAAAAGGTACAACCTGTGAAAGCGTTCACAAAAGTCAGTTAGCAGCTATGCAGAAAACTGATCTCACAGCGTAGCCCTAAAGCATATGGGTAAGTAATGGTTGTTTTGTGAAAAGCAGAAATATCTCCTCAGGAACCCTTCCTTGCAAGGTTTACCTGTAAGCACAAGTCGAGGTTGTTGCTCTGCTGAGTTGGGTTTGTCTCTGCTTTGTGCAGGCCAGATGCTTTAAAATACTAAAAAAGGATTTCTTCCCAGAAGTTCTTCCAGGTATGATGGGATTGTACTGAGTTTAAGGGCTCTATCTGCTTTTCATTCATGCTCTGGCCTATCTCCAGTTTGCAGTTCTGTACTTGAGGGGATCTTCCCATTTACTGAGTTTTCTTTGTCATGTGGCAACCTATCTGCTTTATTTGGTTTATTTTGTTGGAGATCTACAAATGGCTCATCTGGGGCAGAAAAGACCCCTTTGTTGTGACTATCAGCAGTCAACAGCAACAGACTTGGAAGATGGCCCAGATCCCAGCTGGTCAGGCCCTGATGTGGCCAGCTGCCATGTGCCTGGCACCCCACTAGTCTTCTGTGGACAGATGGCTTATGCCACAGTTGCAGCTCGGTGCTGGTAGACCCAGACCCTTATCCATGTCTTGCAGTGGTCACTAGCTCTGTTGTGCTTAAGTGTCATCTTTCAGCATGAGATGGGATGTCCAATTTTTGCTAGTGTGGGGGCCAGGACCTCTGAGCTACTTATGGTCAAGTTATTGGATTGTTACGCCCAGTCTGTATAGCAAAACAAGAGGAAGAAAGTGCTGTCCATGGTCGTCTTAGTCCAATTTGCTTTAAGATGAGTATGGTGTAAGGGTTGTTTTTGGTAGGAAGGAGTATGAAGGCCTATGCAGCCATGAGATAGGTGACTCTGACACCCTGCCATGCCACTGTGATGGTGACTTTCTGGCATGAATGTCACAGCTGCTCTTCAGACCAGTTCCAAGTCCAGTTCCTTCCTACTTCCTGGCTTCTCTTGATGGATCTAGGACTTGCTTGGGTTCTTGGTCTTTCAGTGGTGCATTCCTCAGTCCTTCACCCTGAAGAGGTCCTACTTTCTCTTACAGCCCTCTCCCAAATGCCTTGATTCCCTCTAAAAGGAAGGTTTTGAAGGGTAAAGGATGAAAAGGATTTTGTGTTCAGAAGAGAGTTCAGAAGAACACAACACAGTGTTACCAACTACAGGACACAGGCAGCAAGCTCCTACCCAGATGACTTACAGTCCCTTTCGGTGTCGGCAGGAAAGCTTCAGAGAGTAAAAACCTAAAGATCAGACAGGAGATGGGAATTAGTGATGGGATCGGTCTCCAGGTCTGTCCTGGTTCAATAAATATGTTCAGCTTCCTCTCCATAGTAAAATTGGTGTCTCCATGTAACTAACGTGTTGGATTTTAGTCCACCACCTGTATGTAAAAAAAAAACTCTATCTTAAAAATGAACAAAGTGCAAACCACAAAAAAATAAAAGTATTTGGAGCTGATGCTCTTTTTCTTTCTTTCTCTGTCCATCACCAGTCCTCCTTTTGGTGTAATTCCCCCCTTTTCTTCAGAAGGCTCTTCCATTGCAGCTTCAGACTGTTGATGGCAGAAAAGTAAGCTATGCTGCTGCATTGCAACAGGCTCACAGACACTCAGTACCATCTGCTGAGGGGATATGCTCAGAGCATGCTACCCCTGAGATGCTGCTAGTGGATGTCTGTTTTGGGGGGGAAGCAGGTTGGTCCTCTTAACGACATTCCAGAAGTGCCTTTTAGGAGTGATCTCTTGTGTATGACCTCCTTACTAAGCATTTATGTGTTGTTGTACCAGTTTGAAGAGAGCTGTCAGAAATAAGTAGATTTGTCTATTCAAACCACCATGTCTTTATTTCTGGATATAAATAATGAGTTAAAATTTCTGAAAGCCTCTTAGTCATTTTGACTTTGAATGAGAAATGGGCTCCAAATCCTAGCAGCTTTAGCAACGTCTCTGAAGCATCTGAAGTGGAGAGATGATTTGGAAAATGACCAGTGTGGTACTGAGATGGTTAATTAAGGTTTCTCAGATAAATTCAGTTCAAACCTTTTTGCCTTATGAAACCTACTCCTGTACCAGCACAATGACCATTGCCAGAGCAGCGATTGTTTTCTGTGTCGTGACCGCACCTGGGCCCTGGTTGAAATCTTACGCAGGTGACTCACGTCCTTGCTAATCTGATCCTGAAAAGGTGTGGAGTGGTCATAGGCCACCTGATCTGTAAACACAATTCCAAGTGGCTCCTCCAACTTGCTGTGCCCACGGGAGGTGCTGCCATGGTCCTCTGAAATGCGGCTCCTGAGCTTGGGCGGTTGGGTAGGGGTGCAGCTGTGGCAGCCAGCGCTGCTCTTCAGGCTTTGCCTGGAGGCAGGGCTCTGAAATTGTGGTGCATCACAGGCGCTTGCATTCGGCATCCGATTTGTGCATTGAGATGTAAAGCACTGATTGTAAAATATCCCCTGGTGATTTATGGTTTTGTTGGAGCAAAGCTTACCAACACAGATGTTCTTTTTAAGTTTATTTAAGAAATTTATTTAACTTAAGTTGTGTTCTTGAGTATTTTGCACTATTTAGGAGGCTGAATCTCCATCTTCTCCAACTCTGGTGTGCATCACAGGTGTTTTGGGCACTTCCACTCTTGCAGGCTTTTCTTAACTGTTCTGTTGGATTTTGGTGTGCCCCATAACCCTTTACTTTACCTCTCTTGCTAATCTGCCTCTCCAGAGTCTCCCTGGGTTGTGGCAGAACAGCAGCAGTGTGAAATTTAGGCTTGTTTGTCAGTTTTGCTCTGAAGCGGTGTAGCAAGGTACAACAGTAGCACTGGGAATGTTTCTGTAGCTCATTACCTCACGATACACTTGCTAGCGTTTGTAAAGTTATTTCTGCAGTCCTAACTTCTAGGTTTCCTTTTTTCTGATAGGGAAGATTAGGTTCTGCAGAACCAGATGACACTTGTGAAGGTTTCCTATTCGCCAGGTGTGTGCAGATGTGTGGATTTTTCAGATTTTGTGTTCAGAAGAGAAATTCTTTCTTTCATTTTGACTAAAGAGGGGCAAAAAGTGAACATTCAGACCTGGGGGTGTGTGGGGGGGAAGAAATATTAAACCCACCCTTTTCTACCCAGGAGCAGACTGCTGCTTCTGCCAACTGGCCTCTTCAAGAGAGCCAGTGAAGTTGTCAAGCCTGTCTATTTTCATCTACTGACACAGTGCACCAAGGCAGCTAGAGGTGCAGGCACATACCAAGCAAGCGAGGGAGGGATGGTGGGGTTTATTTTTCCTTCCTTTGCTCCCCCAGCAGCAGAAATCTTTTCTTGCTGATTGACAGCATCACCGTTTCAGCCCTGTTGAGGTTTTGGTAGATGGAGTGATCTGAAGGGCTGGAACCATCTCAGCCAGAAGTACTGAAGGGGCACCTCAACATTTGTCACCTAAAGAAGCCGGTCGCAGCCTCACGTGTGTGGGTTGGTATCAAGCTGCTGTGATGCCATTGTTGAGCTGACCGAGTCACTGCGGGTAGGTGAAATGGTGACCATGGGGGGCTGCAGGCAGGATCCTTGATTTAAACAAGGAAATGGAGATTTTTTGACTAAGTAAAGGTCCGAAATTCCAAGGCTGCTGTTAGCTGACTCAATCCTGCAGGAGATGATCAGAAAAGTGTTACTACCAGAAGTAGGACACACATAATTTATAATTTATCAGCATATAGGAAAACATATTTAATGTCCTGCTGTGCAATAAATGTACCCACCACAGGATCACCAAAGAGCTGTAAGATGCTCTGCTTGTTCTTTAATTCACCTCTTTTCACCTAGTTAAAAAAAAAAAAAAAGTAGTTGCTTTTGTTCTTTACTGTTCACTTAATCAAGAGTTTTATCTTGTGTGCTTTAATCTGCAGGGTTAGAAGAGTGAATGATGCATAAGATCTTGCCTTGAGGATTACATATTTGCCACCATATTTAAAGGTGTACCATGAACTTCATATTGTGAGCAATTAGTGAAAACTGTTATTTCTGAAACATGAAAATACTGACTATTAACTGTACGCAACCTGAAGGAGCATGCTGGCAGCCTCTCAGCTGGCTTAGGGAAGAGGCAGGCTGTTTTGGAGGTAGGCACAGAAGTGCTATCTCACTGTGATGTATAGTTAATGGAACTAGACAGAGTTGTGGCATGACTGCGTTTGGGGGTCATGATGGTGAAGGATGCCATGATTCATCCTGATGTAGCAGGGGAGCCTTGGCAGGAAGCTGCTGTGTTTATAAGAAGCAGGGTAACCACAACTGCCGGCAGCCCTGAAAGATTCCACGGTGGCTTTCGTTATGAATTGCAGGCATGGCTGCTGAAAACTCAGATTAAAAAAAAGTTTAAATACCGGTGGGAGACATCACGTGAAGGAGACATGAGTTCTAGCACCCAATAACAATAAAAATTTCTGGTTCCGCTCTGTCATGGTTGTTGTAAGACAGGAAAGGATCAAGGTTCAAATAATTTGAAAACACCAATTAATTTTTTTAAAATATCAAATTGGTGTTGGGGAGGAGTGGGGAGACATGAAGGCCACGTTTTGGTTTGTTTCAGTACAAATGGAGAGGATGGGCTCCTTGCAGTCCGCTGCTCACTTCACTGGGTTAAAAGACCTCTCCTATCAGTGGTTTTGTTCTGTTGCAGAAATCAAGTGGATTTGGTTTTGGGTTTGTTTTAAAATGCTTTGTGAAAATGGCAGGCTGCATTTGCCTGACTCTGTTTAAATAATGTCTGGTCTTAATCATTTGAATGCCACACAAATACATGTCACTTGCAGCCTGACCTGGAATTTAGATTGAAGCCAGTAAAGAAGCTCCCAAGTTCTGCAGTAATTTTTATTTCATACAAGGGATGCGTTTTTCTGTCTAAGGGAAGGGAAATCCCTGGAAGTTACACACCTCAGTCAAGGTTGAACTATCCCAATGTGATGCATGTTTTCTAGTGTAGGTGGATTATATTTATGCATAAAGAATCAGAAGTGAAGTTCCCAGTCTTTGACTGTAATAACAAATGAGGCATATGAGCCAGGATTTTTGGCTGACGTGTTACTGTGAAAGAAAGCATCAGTCAGTTTTGCCTCCTTAACATCATTTATGTGGGGAAAAAAATGGTTTAAATTGCCGAAGATAAATGAAGAATTTTCGGCCAAGCTTTTCCACTGCAAATCTGTTTCTCTACTGTGGTGGAGGCATGGATTTCGCTTTTAACCTACTATATTATTTCATGTAAGGGGTGGTATTAAGTCACCTTTGAAACAAAGTTTTGTTTTCTTTGTTGGCTTTTCATTCTGGAGCCTATTAATCTCTACTCTTTCTAGCCTTGCATATCTTTTTCTGGTGCGTTACTGTGAATGCTTTAAAGGATGCTGAACCTTTGTGGTACCAGTCTCAATCCTGCCTGTTGATTCTTCCAGGTAAGTACCGACTTCTATGAGATCTCTGCCATTTTGTAGCTCTGAGCTGGGCTTGCCTTGGTCCTTGTAGGGCCGGCTTGCCTTGGTCCTTGTAGGGCCGGCTTGCCTTGGTCCTTGTAGGGCCGGCTTGCCTTGGTCCTTGTAGGGCCGG
>JANZLQ010000008.1:16867348-16898024 GCA_026212715.1 Elanus axillaris
CACCCCCCCTGCCCCGTGATACAGATCTGAAGCTGCTGGGTTGGAAAACTTCGATATTGCAGAGCAATGCAAATATGTAGAGGGCTGTGATACTATTAAATCTATTACAACAAATTAGTCTTGTAATGTCTGTACGGAACAATTAAAGTTCAGAGTGCCGTTTTGCATTGACACCCACGCCTCCTGAAAGCCACAAGAGTCTTTTAGGTTTCTCAATAATGTGCTTCCCAGCCTTAAAGACGAGGTTTAAGAGAGCAGTAGCACACATAAAATCTAACCGCTTTAAGACGTCTCAAGTTGGATGCTTCTGAGAAGCCCAGACTCCTCTGAAAATCCTGGCTGACAGTGCAGGTTTTGTTTTATTTTTCATGTTGTTGTTTTATTTTTTTCTTGGTCTGTAGACTCCAGCAGCTGACAAAGCTGAGGCCAGAGGATTTGCAGTGGCCCGAGAGAGCCCTGTGAGAGAGGTAGGGGTGCCTTGGGGATTGGGCCCCCTTTCTCCTCCATGCCTATGTCTGCCCAGCCCCCAGCACCGGGGGTTTGGTGGAGCACCTTGTCTGGGTGAAGAAGCCTGGGTTTGCTTTCTTGTTGCTGCGGCACAAGTCAAGCAACGTGTGATTGCGTGCAAAGACCTGGTGGCATTTTGGATCGGGGGAGATGAGAAATCAGCAGGACTGAAGGACAGATCTATTTGAGAGACAAGGAAGGGTTGTGAGTGGGTGTGGGAAATAGGTGGTGGGGAGGGACGGGCATACCGCTTGGCGTGGAGGTGTTGCACCCTCTCACATGTCTAGACACCCTTCAGTGGGAAGGAAGAGGTTTGCAGTCCCTGCGTGCTGCTGCTCTGACCAGAGCAGGTGACAGCTGCCTGTGAGAGCATGAACCAGTGGTTTTTAGAAGTAGCAGATACCCACAAGAGGTTTTTCTTTCCTTCTAAGCAAAATTTGTCACGTTCTCTGATAAACTTCTCTTTTGGCTGCTGCCATCTACCTCTCCAGAGCTTCCCGTTTTGGAATTTAGCTTCAAAAGGCATTTGAGAGCTGTTGAGGGTCTCAGAGATCTAGAACTTAAAAGCAGACTGATAGACCAGAAGAGGACTTAATTTTTGGAAGGCCAAAGTGAATTCTACCTTTCCAGAAGTCTGAGGGCAGAAATAAGACCCCACATACTGATGAGAGCTACAATCCATTTGAGAAACCAAAGAGCAGGTGGCGGGAAGACAGACAGAAATACCAGTAAGGAAAGCTGTGGGTTATGAGCATAGTGATGTGAGAAAGTTTACCAGCACAGATCATTACATAAAATGTGATTTGGGGGGAGGGGGATCTTCGAGGGCATTTTGATGGTGATGGTGACAGTCATGATGGAGAAGAGGAATTCAGTTCTGGACATGGTTACCTTTTTGCCTCTTCCTATGCTTTGAAATTGGGCAGAAAGCTGTACTCTTTGTCCTTTCCAAACCAAACACTGCTTTCCAGGCACAGGCCAATCATGGAAAATCTGGTTCTGAATGGTAGGAGCTTCCTTCTGGAAGTGACCACGAGAGAGTTAGTGTGGCAATGCTTGTGTGACCCTACAGTTAAGACTGTCCAATTTAACACTCTGTTGTGAAACACGTTTCCCGCTTTCCTTTTTGAGTGTATTCTGTTCTGAAGACAGGGAGATTAAACTTTTAATATTACTTGGTGACCATAAATATCTCCTTTCTAGGTGTTTGATTCTGTGGTAAGATAGCAAATTAATAGTTGTGTTATTTTTAAATTACCTACCTTGCCTGAAAGACAAAGTGAAGGCTAAGTGACCCCCTCAGGTGATGCTGGTGTTTGTTAACAAATATGTTGTGGTTATGTCTTCCTGTTTGGGGCTCTTTCCTGTTTGAACATGGCAAGGTTGCGGAAAGACACTTCTCCGACCTCTTTGTTGGTTCACAGATCCCAAAGAGTGGGAATTTTGGACTATTTTGGGAACGACAAGAACACAGGAGGGAGACAGAGCATTCCTTGTGCAGTAGGTGGAAAACAATTTAAGCTCAGAGCTACGTTTCCAGATACCCAGGTTGTGATTGCCTTAAAAGACTACTGAAAGAATAAGGGGAACTGCTTTTATGGTGAGAGATAGTTGAATTGAAAGGAGCATGCTCAGGAGACTAGACCTTATGAGCTTTAGAAAAGTCTGGAAAAGCTGGATCTTGCCAAATACATTCCTTTTAACTAGGCTTTCAGAAAACTGATGACACACATACTGTGTGTTAATTTTTAGACAACAAGACATCTTGGGTAAGATGAGATGTATCTTCTCTTTTTTTTCCCCTCGTTTCTGACTTTTCTCAGTTTCTTGCTACAGACCATCTATTTCCTTAATGATGCTCAGACTCTTCTAGATCTTGCTGCTCAATCCCTCTTCCCCAAGGTCATTCTCAAATCATCCATGTTCTCATGACTAAGGATAAACAAATGTGCAGGTGCATGTGGAGCACAAAAAGAAGAATGAAATAACTCCAAATCCCCCAAACACTGTGGTTTTTCTGAGGAAAGATTTGAGAGACTAAGCTTAAGATGACAGATGTTAGTTATGTTTCTTTATGTCCTTTTGGAAGATGCTCAGATACTGTGGAGCAAAGGATCTGAATTAATTCCATTGTTTAAATATTCTCGTACCTTTTACATTTTGCTTTCTTTACGGTTGGTGGACCTGAGATTGTTTTATAACTGTGTGATCTTTTTTCCTGCCTGGGGCAAACAATTTAAATATACTAATAATTCACATAACCCTTTTTGAGACTGTCATATTTTTTTATCTAGGAACACACATAAAAAAAAAAAAAAGCACCAGAATGTTATGAGAGGCTTTCTTCTTAGTGCGTTGGTCTCTGCAGTTGTGAAACTCTTTACAAAATTATCACCTAAAATTTCTGTGACGACAAAGATTTGGCTTCTTAATGCCAAAGTATTTCCTAAATTTAGTTGTTACCTAGTATTTGTCAAGACAGTGGCATTTGTTTTGATTTCAGAGCAGCTCAGTTTTCATCTGGAAGAAGTCTGAAGCTGTATTTTTGATTCAGGATGAGAAGCTGAAACGATAACAATGCATTCTTCCTTCTGCAGCAGGCTTGCTATAGGAAGCTACTGAAGCGCTCAATGCTTCTGCCCCTCACTGTGTGCTTTAGTCATTTGAAATGTGAATGCTCTGGAAAAGATTGCTTTGGAAATTAATTAAATTTGGAGATCTTTACTTGAAGGTGGTCTCATGCAGAGTTTTTTTTTTTAATATACCTAAATATGTAATATTTATTTATATAATATATAAACTAGATATATATATTTAATGCCTCATATTTTTAAAAACTATTTTAACAATGAAGGGTACTATCCAGAAGAGAAGGATATTTAATTTTTAAAATTAAAAAACAATCTTACAAGAGCAGCTTACAACTTGTTCTTCATAAATTTTATGTCTTGGCTTTTGAAATTCAACATACATTAGTTGCAGTTCTTCTTATTCTGAGCCATTATTGAGGGACATGATACATACTCCAGCGCAGGGAGGTGATGAATAAGAGCTGGTCAGGCAGGAGCAAGTCCAAAGTCTTGTTTTTAAAGCTTCTTGTGGTTTATAAATGATTTTGGTCAGAACATTCCACATACTCTGTTTTGTTCTTCCTGTTGGACAAAATGATTTAAAGCAAAGAACATCTTCAGACCATCAAGGTACAAGTTTCTGTAGTTATATTCACAAAATAGTAACAAGAAAAAGCTTGCATTTGACAGCAGGTTTTTTAAGAGGTAGGTTCTATGTATTGCTCCATATAAACTCCAGATATGTAGTGAAGGAGGTGAATGGAAAATAAAAAAGAAAATGCTTTAAAGGTAGATGAGGAATAAAAGGAATATAGGATGTTGTCCTTTTAAGTAAGATGATTTAATCAATAAATCTATAGGAAACCAGTGTATAACAGTGCTATAGCCATAAAGCAAATACTATTATTGAAATATTAATCTTGCAAGTGGGAGAAGTATCTTGCATGGTGTAACCCGGTGCTCTTTGTGGTGGTATTTGATGCTCGGGCAAGGGCCACCTACCTGTGACGACCTGACCTGAACTTTTCCTTTTAGGGCTAGTCCTTTTACCAAGCATACCTGGAAGTTTGCTGTGAGATGTTGTGCTCAGCTCTAGAAGCCTTTCTTCCTCCCCTTGGCAGTAAGGGGAGCCTTGGGTGATGGCTTCAGATGTGCTGCTGCCCAAAGGTACCACTGATCAGATGCCTACATTTTTGATCAGAGGATGTCTGTGAAGTCTAGCAGTGTCCTCTTTACATGTTCCCAGGACATCTGCTGTTACTTCCCTGGGGCAAAGCTGCCGAATTCTTCAGCTTCGGTACTTCAGCCGTTGAGCTCCTTTTCCATGATTTTGTAATTATTTGCCAACTAACTTAAATGTTCTGTCCACATGGAAAATAGGGGAAGGTGGTTCAAAGAAGCAGCAGGAGTCAAAGAGAGTAAAGGGAACCATAAAATATCCAACAAAAACTGATTTGGTAATATTAGCAAAACATATGTCTTATGTCATGCGGTGTGCATTTATTTTAAATGGGATTTGAAGCAGTTGGAGAATCTTGAAACTACCAGATTTAGACTTGTCTCACCTAATGATGTGCTGGAGGCTATGTCTGCATGAGCAGGTGATCTGGAGCAGCAGAAGCAGATGGAAGCGATGAGAGCAGTTGTTACTGCAGACCCTTATGACCCTGCTGGGTGTTGGAGTGCATTTGGTGTGCAGCTGGAGCGGCGCTTCTGGTTTAGCTTCCTCCAAAAGCAACCTGCTTTGCATCACTGTGGCTCCCTTGGGAACCAGGGTAAGGTGATAGCTCAAGCCATCATGATGGTAGAGAGGTGGCCTCCACGTAGCAATGTCCCTCCAGAGACGGACACATGTGCAGGGGCAGTTCAACTCTTCAGACTCTCTTCATTTGAAAGTGAGGGTCACCAAACTCCTAATTAGGGTAGTTTGGCATTTAGAACTTGTGGAGCAAAGCTCAACTTCACTGCTTGAAGAGTAGTAGATGAATGGCTCCTTTTGCCACAGAGTTTGTGGTCCTGTGTTATAACTTTCTGTTCTCAGTTACTGCTTCAAGGAAAGATTTGTTGCGCACTAAATTTTCTGAAGTTTAGAGCAGACCCAAACTCACAGAAAAAGGCTTCTTCCCCTTCTCAGAAAGGGAAGAGGTCTTATTTTATTTATTTACTCTGCACTTGGTTTGTGGAGTGATTGTCTCTTTATCTGGCATCCTCATTTGGCCTGGATATTCCTCAGGGCACAATGATGAATCATTCATCTGTGCGTGGGGCGAGACGCTTTCTTTTTTTAATGAATAATATTGTGGCAGAACTTGCACTTTTTTTTTTCCCCCTTGGGAATTGCTGCTGCGTAGAAAATCAACCAAATAGGATGTAGCTACATAAAAGATGAATCGCCCCTCACTGCATACTGGAGGATGTCACTGTAGGAGTCGCAGTGCAACGTGCTGTGCAGATGCTGTCCATTTAGGATGTAATCATATAGAGGACCATTGGCCCAGGTCCCTTGCTTGGGGGCTTTGTCCCTTTGACACCTGCAGGGTCACTTAATTTCCTCCTTTAGTTTTCCCATAGCCTACAAGCAGGATGTGTTGCCTTATAGTGAATCTTGAATAGGTAATTAGATTTTTTAGATGTGATTTATAATTTATTTATCTGTTGATTTTGTCACGATTAGTCAGTCTCCTTTCCTTTGCCAGTCTGAGAAATGAGCCATATAATTGTGTAACTGTTGGCTTACACTATAATTCATGTGTTATCTGTGGCTCTGGACCAAAGGGCTGGGGAAAGACAGTAATAACAGTCATGAAGGGCTTAAAATAGGTTGACTTAAGTCAACCACCAAACAGTTAATGCTCCAAGAATACTGGAATAGGAATACATTCTAGGTTTTTAAATGCATAAGCTTGGAACATGGCTAGTTACCTTAAAATTCAATTGCGTATTACACACAAATCAGTGTTTTTGTGTGCCGTGTGAGATTTTTTTAGTGTGAAAGAGATTGATTGCCAAAGTGGATTAATGGCTTTCACATCTGTAAGTCTTAGTTCAGATCAAAAGTGAAATAAGCCATAACGTGTTCAGAATGGACATGTGTGCACATCATAAATACTGCCGCACAGGCTGGCCTGGTTTGAGAATTAAGAGCTCCTTTTTTTTTTTTGTAGGAGGGATGCAGTGGTAAAATATTAGTATTTCATAAGCACCACAGATTTAGCCTCAATTATTTTTTTCAGTTATTATTCGGATTAATCCCCAAATCATTCTCATTGGAAAATTTCCAGTTAAACTTTTTTTTTTAATTTTATGTTACAATTTTAAAGTTTTATAGACACGGGATTTGAAGGACTGCAGTTGTCTGGCATTTTTCTACCTAGTCCAGCTGTCTTTAGAGGAACTGAGTAGTTCGGCGAAGTGTGATTTGGGCTCTTTTTTTAAATCCATTACTGAGAAAGTGAGAGAAACAGGCAGTAGCCGTGGTGAGGGCTTTATTGTGTGAGTACTTCCCACCTTTTCATCTTGACCTCCCAAAATTTTGTCTTCTTCCACGGTTTTCCTTTTTTGTGCCAGGTTTCCTGAGGGTGTTCAGGCACGGCAAGCCTGGGGTTGTTACTCTGCTGCTTTCTTGGGAGCTGTCCTGAGCGTCTCCGGCTAACGGAGGGGTCTCTGAGCATCCTCTGGGAAGGCAGGAGCAGCCTCCTCATCTTTTGGTCATAATGTGGGAGAGGTAGGATTTCTGAGACTTGGTAAGACCGCTAGTGAGTGTGGGACAGGGGCTCCCAGGTGCTTATTTGACATGGCTTCCTTGGAGGTATTGGTGAACAAAGATTAAAGCAAACAGTGAGCTGCAGGTGTGGACACTTCAGCAAATGCAGGCGAGAAAAATCAATTTTTCACAAATGAAAGAGGAGAAAAAAAATCAATAGGGAAAGGACTGTTATTTTCAATTTAAAGCTGGAGGAGTTGGGGTTGATCTCTGAGTTCATGCTTTCCTGTTCTCATTCACATGTTGCGCAGCTCTGTTATTGGAGAACTGTAGACTGTGTCATATAGAGATCATTAAATATAAATGGCTGAAAGAATGTTGAATGCTCCCCATCCTTATTTATTTATTTACTTGTCAGCTTGCAGATATTTCTCCCTCTGTGGTTAGCTCCTGTGGATGCTAGTTCCCTGTACAGGAGTAGTGGAGTGCATCGAGCTTTCGCTGTTAATTCCACCAGCCTTTTCTTCATGCATGTTTTGACAATATTTAAAGCACACGAATCAGACTGTAGTTATTGATCTGTGTTTGTTTCTTTTCAACAGACTGTGATTCCATCTGGCTACCTGATGGTGAGAGTGCCCTGCAAAAACATGACCAATATTTTAAGCAGAAATACAGAATTTGACTTTGCAGTACTATCTGCGTGAGGTCTGGTAAATACGATGTGAGGAGACCCTGGTGGGATGCTGAAGACCCTCTCCTCTCCTCTTGGTGCAGCCTGCTGTAATGGCAGGGCAGAGTGCCAGTTTTTTATGTTAAAAATGAAGTAGTATTTTTGGCTGATTCCTATTGCTAGATTCCATGTTGCCAGACATGTCTGTAATAGCATTAACTGTGTGAGCTATCTTGCAAATCTGTTTGTGTGGAGACTTAGCCTGGTAGGTAGTAGGCAAAACCATGTACCGATGAAAAGACTCTTTCCTTATTAAAGCTCTGCAAAAGTGGAGGGCTTACTTGCAAACAAGCACTTGCTAGGTCTTGGCTCTGTTGGCATCTCAGGAGAGCACGCAGAAGTCATCATTAGGAAGGTACTGCCAAGTTCATGAGTGATCTGCAGAACAACACCTCTTTATCACTGTCTTCAGTCTATATCAACTGTGCTTTCTAGTGTTTTTTTTTTTTTTTTAATTTAATTGGATTAATTTCTTTGCCGTGTATGACTCCAGCTATGCCAGTACAAAAGGATGTTGGGAGATGCACCTACACCCACTAAAGGTTTAGAGGTTTTGTAAAGGTAAGGGAGAGAAATAAGAGTCTATCCTGACTTGGATCAGTAAATTTCTTTGCAAGAGCAGCTTACTGCATGAGTGCAAGCATGCCAAGAGCAGCTGTGCTGAAGAATGCTTAAGTGCACGTATTTATTTATGCATGTCTGTATGTACATATACATGTATGTTATACACAGATATGCATATATGTGTATATATGGATATGAAATACAATAAGGGAAGGTGACCTAGGCTTATTTCATTTAACACCAGATGGAGACACTGTGCTCAGGTAAAGGTGTAGTTGGCACAATGTTCCTGCTATGGTCAAGGGAGAGGTAAAAAGCCCTTATAGATCTCGGGTGGGCTCTGACAATCTCCAGAGGTGCCTGTCCCCACGTAAGCTGTGTGTAGGGAGAGTCTAGGACACCTCAGGTCCCCATCTGGGTACTTTGATTAGACGTGTAACAACATTAAGGGGAGGTGGACATAGATCACAAGGGCAAAAAATAATTTAAAAGGTAGTATTTCAAACTGTCTGAATGACCGAGACAACTAAATGTGGCTCTGGCTCTCAATGGGTTGTGTCTGAATGACTGCTGGAAATCATTGCTCCAGTGGCTGTTTTTGGAGGTCCAGAGAAGGATCTGCTGTAACAGTAGAGAAAGGCAAGGCCACCTGGAGATGATGGTCACACAAGGCATGCGTGGGGCTGGACCTGAATGAAGGACATCAGTGACTTTCTTCAGGGAGTACCCAAATGCATAAACCAGCTCTGGGAAGGTGGGAGCACCCTTGGTGCAAGACTGGTCATGCTGTCTTTTGCTTCTTGCTGCCTTCTAGAGAGCACACCTCTTGTTCCTGGATGGGAGAAGCTGAGCGTGGATTTGGGTCCTGGTGATCCAGGAGGAGCAGCGTAGTCCTCTCTGCCACTCCTGACAGGTGTGGAGAGTGGTGCTGACCCCTTGTTGCTGCTGCTCTGTTTCAGCCAAGAAGAGTGAAACATTGCCAGCTCTCCTCAAGTGAATTATGTTTGTTCTTCTCTGGTTGTGGGAGCTGCAAATCTAGTACCTCATGCAGAGGGTTTGGGTTTAAGATCGGCCTTTTTTGGTGCATTAGCAGTTTACTAATTCTGGTCAGCTCTTAAAAGTGTGGGTGAAGGCTTTGATCCTGCTGTGAAATGCCTCTTTCTTCCCATGCACAAAGTCCCCTTCACGGGCTTCTGGGTGGTGGAGCTTGAGGACCAGGTGCCTGTGAGCTTGGAGCTGCAGTGGGGGATGTGTGGATGCTGCCGTGTACTGGATCTGATCTTCAGGTCTGTAGGTACCAAGTAACACTCAGCTTCTGCAAACTGAGTGGCTGTCCCTTGTAAACATAGGAGTTCATGGTACCTTTTTGTTTGTGGTTCTGGTATTAGAATGTTGGTATTATGAACAGCTGGTGTTGAAAAATCATTGGGACAAAGTAAAAATCAAGCAGTTTGATCTGTAGTTTGAAGGGTACTTTGTTTGAAGAAGTTTAAAAAAAAAAAAGTTTTTAAAATGAAAGCCAAGATAAGCACTATCAGTGAAAGGACCTTAAAAAGGTTGCAGCCAGAAGTCATAAAGATAGGACATGTATGGAAGTGACTGTAGATAATGTTTTACCTTGAACTGTTAATTTCTTTTTATATTCTTACAGTAAAGGTTTTTGATAATATTAAAGTAGCTGAAAACCCATATTTCTTTTACCATCTCTAGTTAAATATGTTCATGCTTCCACTGGAAATCTATATCTTCAGGGCTGATAATTCTCAGCTGTAAAAACATGTTCTGAGCAGAAACTTAGCATAGGATATCTCAGCAAAAATAAAATCAGAGTCACTTCAGGTATAAATTATCTGCTGCCTGTAGAAAATAAGTTAACCGGACTGGAGAAGATACATTGTACTGTATTGCAAAGTTGTCTGCTGTATAATAGAAATGGCAGATTGACCAGAAAAGAAAGCTGATGGTCTGTATATGGCTGGAGTTAAGCTGTTGCCCAATAATAGTGGTAGCTTTGAATTACCTTGGAGGGCTCAGTTTTCTTAAATAAAATGTCATCTGTAGAGACTATGGCAAATTATTCCTAGATGAACGTAGGAACGTGTGCTCTGTTGGCTTAACAGCTGGGTCCAGGATGCTTCTCTCTTGCTGGACCTACAAGCAAATCTTGGAGGTTTCATTGTAATTTTTTCTTTTGCCTCTGTAAACAAACACATAATTTAAATATGCCTTTTGTGCTGTCTGCTGTGAGACACCGTGCAGGTAAAGATTGGAATATGTTCACTTGTACAGAAGAAAAGTACTGAGAGTCATCACAGTGTATCCTACCTCTTGTCTCTGACTGGCTGGTCTTTGTTAAAGTGCCCATTGGCATCATAGCTGACAGTTAAATAGCACTCATGGGTTAATTTAATTTTCTTTTGAAGCTTGTCTGTAATGCAAAGAGAAAGAGTGTTGAGAAATAAAAATACTCCTGTGGACTCTTCATCTCCTTTTTATGGAGAGTTCTCTTTATGTTTCGCTCACTGTTTTGGGAGTGCAATTACATTAAGGATTGATCCCACTGAAGTTTAATGAGAAAATGTATAGCTCTGTCAACAGTAGATGAGTCCTGAGATGATTCCAGAATTACAGGAAAAATGAAATGGTTATGGGGACACACAACACGATACTACCAGCTCTAGCTGTTGAATTCCTGACATCTCTGTATCTTGATAAACCAATTAAAAGTGTTGTCTTATGTTATTTAAAAATTCTGTGCAAAATTCATGCTGTTATTGAAGAATGTAAAAATTCTGGAAAGTGTTCCAGTTCCACAGTAACAGTCAGCAGTTTTCATGTTGTCCCATTTGTCCACCAGATATGGTTTTGATGGGGCAGACTTAGCAAACCCTGCTCCTCACTATGCCAGAAGCAGTGGTTTCCATCTCCCCTTCTCCTTCCATTTGTGCTCCCTTCCCTGTGCTGGCTGCAGTACTGATTTGGCCTCTGGGCAAGTAGATTCAGTTCATTAATCTGGCTGAAAATTAATTATTTTTAGAAGTCAATTGTGGTTTTGCCCGTTTGGTGACCTTAGTTCTCCAAAGTATTCAGATGAACATCAGAGGTGGTGAACCTCTCATGAACCAAGAGTCAATGAAGTAAAGCCAGAGTGGGGATGGGGGAGGAAAGAGCTGGTGGCACCACGTTTTTAAATGGCTTTATCTGTTTTGATTAACTGTGTCCTCCACCAAGAAATGTGACTGTCTTCAGGTAGAGTTAGTGTTCTGCTTTACAGCTGAGGAAGCTGTGGCTGAGGTGCACAAAAGGTTTCCTAGGTGGTATGGCATGAAAAAAAGGACTACAGTTGGGGACTACTAGTGCTGGGTCTGGATTATTCCTTAGAAGGACTTGCACTCCTTGATGTGCTTTTATTTTTAACTTGATAAAAAAAAGGGGGT
Organism: Elanus axillaris; assembly: GCA_026212715.1. Taxonomy (NCBI): domain Eukaryota; kingdom Metazoa; phylum Chordata; class Aves; order Accipitriformes; family Accipitridae; genus Elanus; species Elanus axillaris. The sequence goes on from JANZLQ010000008.1 coordinate 16,878,863, forward strand.
ATTAACTTAAGTATGAAATAAGGAATGCAAGAAGTAAAATACATAATTAAACTATAGTTATTATTCTCAAGTACAGCTTTTATCTAATAGGTACATCTCAGCTTATGTCAAGATTGAGAAACTGTTACTGCCACAGTCAAAATCTATTTTTGGGTAAATTGCATGACAGCAGTGATTTTATTAAAGGACCTGATGCTTGGAGACAGTGAGTAAACCTTTGCTGGCCTCTGAAACAACCCATGCTCCCAACTCTAGATGGGTGTGCAAGGCACCTCGCACAGTCAAGTCACGTATTTGTGTACAGAAGAAGGAAACACTAGGTCTGTACCATTACTAATGTGTTATCTTGAAGGATTAGCTACAAATTTATGATATTAAAAATCTGAGCTAGACCGATGTGATTTTTTCCCTGCCTCAAGCTATATTTATACAGTATAGTCATAATCAAAAGTGTCATAAATCTGTCTTTTTTTTTCTCTTATTTTCAGTCAAAGCTAATACGTAAAAGTGTGCTTGCTGTACTTCTCTTAATACTTTTATGACTTGCAAGTATAATAATTAACTTAAATCCCCTGTGTTTTGCACTGCAAAATCCACGAGGGTGAAACTGGCATTGTGTTTTACAAACAGCCGTGTAACAGTGAATCTGCATCATTAAGCCTTCTCAGGCAACACGTATTTATCCTTCCTCCTTCCATCCCTCCCCTAGAGAATGTGGGTTAGAAGTTAAAACATCTAAGTCTTGTGACTGTAGTTTTGAGAAGGAGGATGCTTTGCTTTTGTGGTGGTTGTTTTGTTGGGTTTTTTTTTCTATCCTTTCTTTTCCTTGGTGTGTTTTTTTTTTTTTGTTTGGCTGGTTTTTTTCTCCTTCAGAGCTCTATATTCTCTTTAGTATGTGATCTGATCATTTAAACAATAATACAGTGTTTCTCTTTGAAATTACAGCTATAGTGCAAGGATGGTTATGGGACAGAGCTAGATATTTGGTGTGAACTGTTGGATTTTTTTTTTCTCTTACTTTATCCATTTGGTACTACTGCTGGTTGCTTGGCTGCTGCTTGTTTTCACAAAAATGTCGAATGCTGAGTATCCCTGATATGATACAATACAGGGAGGAAAGTATGGTTGCTCGCCCTTGGGCTTTTGCTGTGGGCACCTGATGGTGTAGTTTGTGGAGAGCTGTGCTGGTGAGCATCCATTGCTGAAGGTGGTGGGGGCTCTGGAGAGATGCCTGGAGGTACCGTGCGCGTAGTGAGCCAGACCAACGCAGAGCTCCCTCCCTCTCTTCCAGATATTTCCCAAGGATAGGTATGTCCCATGACTTGAAACCAAGCATGACCTTTATGATTTATGGTTGAAATGCAGGCAGAATTTTCCACAGTCTGCTTTTGTGTTCCTTCTCTCTGCTTTTATATGAAATTATTTACACCACTGCAAAAAAATTATTACAGATGTGGCTGAAAACCACTGTTGTAGTGCGGCGTTAAGTATTTTGGAACTGAGACACAACCTGGACACTTATTTTTCTAGAGAGGGGAAACAATATCATCTGAGGTTGCACTAATTTTGAAGGGAAAATGGAACTGGACGAGTCCTCTGAGTCCTCAGTACTGAGCACAGTCTAAGTTTAGCATCAAAGTATAATAATAATTGTGGATTCCATATGTAATTCTGCTGATGCAATCTGTGGAGTCCTGTGTGATTAATATCATGGATGCGTCCTGGTGCTTCGTTCACAGATGATAGGAAACTACAGGAATCTGTTCCTCCTTCTGTTTCATCATGTGATTCATAGTCTTAGTTTGTACATAAAAATCCAAAACTTAAAATTTGCTTTTGGAAGATATAAAATGTCTCAGATGAATTATAACTTTACATAAACCTACCATGTGTTCACAGAGGAAAAAAACCAACACCAAAACCAAAACCTGGTGGAATTATTATTGCTTTACTTTTCACCTCTTCAAAGTTAAAAAGTCTTTGTCAGAGCAGCTGATCTGAGCTACTGAAGTCCACTAGATGTAGTCTAACACTATGTGCTAGCGATGGCACATGATGTGGCACTCAAGTAAGGCAGGTCTTTCTTCTCAGCTGAAAACATATTGCCACTTTTCTGGTGTCTGTAAGCCGCAGCTATAGCTGTTATGCTAGTGGGCATCACATGGGAAGAATAGGAAACCCGTGACACAGGAACCGTGTTTTAAAATACAGTTTGCATTATGGGAAAGCTAGAATATCCCTAAACAGTGAGAATTAACTGTGTAAACTGTATTTCTGTGGTATAGTATTTAAATATGAAGCTGCTGGGGTTTTTACCTCTTCAGAATGCCATGAACAAATTGGAGGTTTCAAGGTATGTTAGCAAATATGTATATATACACAATATGTATTTTTACATACACACATGTGTATTCAAGATTAGGGGTTCTAAAGAAAAAACACATTTTTTTTTTGAACAGCTTAGAAGGAAAGCAGGGTTTGGAGTTTTTTTCTTTCCAGTCATAAGTATGCTAAAACTTGTGTGAACTTCCTAGTTCAGATTTTTTCCCTGAATTCTGGGTCTTACAAATTTGTGTCACTGGAATGGGATTTTCCTATACTCTCAAGAAACTATCTTGCCAAACTCTTAATGGTTGGAGAAACATAATAATGTACATAGGAGAAGACTCGGAATGGTAGACTAACGTAGGTTGGAGGAGATTTCTGGGGGTCATTCATTTGGTCCAGTCCCATGTACTGGTGCATGGAGTTATTCCTCCCCAAGTGCAGGACCTGCCATTTGCTTCTGCTGAATTTCACGATGTTCCTGCCAAACCATTTTTCTAGCTTGCTGAGATTCGTCTGAATGGCAGCACTGCCCTTGAGTGTGTTCACTGCTTCCCCACATTTTGTTACCTGCAAACCTGCTGAAGGTGTGCTCTGTCCCATCGTACCAGTTTTAATGAAGCTGGTTTTACCAGTATTGGCCCCTAGAAATTGGCTCCTAGTAGGACTTTGAGTAGCTGGTAAATAAATATATTCTGAGGCCAGTGGTCCAGCTAGTTTTCCACCTACTTTGTAGTCCAGTAGTTGGAGGTGAAGGACAATTTATCTGGTGTACATAATAAATCATAAGGGTTTCATGGTAGTAATATTTTTCTCTTGTAAGTCTTCCAGATTTTTTTAGGTATGGTCAGAAGAATGATTTCATTCTGGCACCCTCTGGTTCCCTTGGTCTTAAGGGTTTTACTTCAATCACTGCTTCAGTCAACCATCTGCAAGGTGCTTGTTCAGCTCATATTTTCATAACTCCTCACAGACCTTCCTCCCCTGTGTTTCACATACAGAAAACCTGCATGTGGGGTAGTTACAGGAGGGAGTCCCTGCTTTTAAAGGTCGTGGTATTTTGTTTTCTTTTCCCAATGCTTTGTCCTGTCCTCTTGTTCCACCATATGCTGAGACTTCTCCTTCTTTGCCATTATCTCCACTTTAGTCTAGATGGGAATTTTAACCCTTTCTCTTCTAGACCTCGCATCTGTTACCTTATTTTTCTGGTTTTCTTTTAAAATATAAATGAATATGAAAATTTCTGTCTTCGTCATGCGGCTTGCTTGCACCTCTCCCCACACACTGTTTGCAATTTTGGTGGCAGGGCTTCCTGTTGGTGTGCGAAAGAAAACCTGACTCTCGAGCTCGTTCACACAGGAAGGAATTGCTAAAAATGGCAAAGCCAGGGCACTGGTGTGTGAGCAAACAAGCAAAAATTCACAAATACACCTGTTTTAAAGTGAATAGGAGTGCACAGTCACAAAATAGCAGTCAGTTGCTGGACTCATCTGCTACTTCCCTGAAGGGATCTCATTAAGAAATACTAGACTTGCACAGAGAAAGGAACTGAGCAAAACAAATGTAAAGCATAGTTTTCCATTTGCTGTATTTTGCAGAGTTGTTCAGTCTTTTTTAAGAGCTACTGTGTATAACCCTAGTTTTACACTGTAGGGTTTGATGGATTTCTTCCATGGTGGCAGTAAGCTAGATGGTCTTCACTATCATTAATACTCCTCCATTTCCATTTCTGAGAAGCAGAGAAAATGCAAATGCAGTAGGGTGCATTGCAGTAAATGTGTATGCATTTCCCTTCTCTGCTTTTCAGTGGCATTTGAGTCTTTCTACTTTTTCCCTTCCTGCTATTTCCTTTCCATTCCTTTTAAGTCTGCCCTTGTGTTTCACAAGTGCGTATTGATGTTTGTTACCGCTTTTAACAACGTTGTGTTCTTATGTGACTGTAATGTGTAAGGGAAGATAATTAAAAGTTACATAATTGCTCTCTATAGGTGAATGCTTATGATAATAGATTTATTAATATCTTTTTCAGACAGTGCATCCCTATAGCACAGTACAGGAGTGAAGCGTTCTGTCTGACCTTTGCCCATTACAGCGTATCTAAATGTCCAGGATCCTTATAGCTAAAACTACATTAACATTATATGATCAAATTCTAATTAAAAAAAAAAAAGTAGTTTGGAAGATTTTGTGCATGCAGTAGAGAAAAATCCTGGTATTATTTGCAGTGACTCTGGGTGTGACTAATCGGATGTAACCAAATCCCAAGAGATCAGAGGTATTTAGAAGTCTCTGTACACATAATAACACCTTCTGCGTGTGGTTACCTTGAGTGTGTCTACATTTCTATGTGTCCTTTTACTGTATTAAAAAGATTATTATTTTAGTGGTAAGAACAGTGTAATTTTGAGGGCTTTCACTAGTGTTCATTACTGACATATAGCCTGTGTATGGATTTATGCTTACAGATTTACATTTATGTCTGTATGTACCTTGAGATGCATTGAAGTAAATATATATATATATATATATATACACAGACACACATGGACCAAATACTGACTTCTGTATTTCACTAGGGATCACAACCAATTAGATCATCAGCTCCAAAGACCTTTTTAATGACCTAGATGTGCCAGTATTACAGAGTTCAACAGTATCTGGAAACTTCATCTGACTAGGGTTAGCAGTAGCCTTGCCTCTCAGAAGATATTTAGCCAGGGAAACACAGACTTCTGCATGAAGGAACTGCCTTTTGCCATTCCTGTTGTTGTTTTGGGGGGACATGGATCATAAAGCCTGTGTACCAAATCAGTTTTTAAGAAACTGTAGGACTGATTGCTATTGTGTACTGGCTGGTTTTTTCCATTTAAAAGACTACTGTATTATTTGATATCATACTGAGGAATGAAAACGTATTTTTCTTGCGTTCCATTTTGTTCTTGACAGCTAAAACTTTGTGATAATAATTTATACTGCTTTTCATCTTTAAAACATTTTGCAGACATCATCTGTGAGAGTTGATCTGCAAAGCATCCTTAAAAGGCATAAAATTTATTGGAGTTGTATTTTGCGAAAGGTTTGATCCTAATTTTCTGTTGAAAAATGTTTACTTTATAGACATCTACAGGAACAACTGAAGTAAATATCAGAGCTCTTGGCAAACTCCCAGCCCACATACACTGACTATTTTTGTTCTGTTTGTGGTCCTGGTGGTAAGTTAAAGCAGATGTTTTGTATTCAGAGTAAATCAGGATGAGTCTTGGTGCTACAGGCAGTTTTTCTTTGCAGGTCTAGTGATTCTGTTCTTGAAGCTTGTCTGTAATATAGATACAACAGAGATGTAATGATTTTTGAGGTAATCACAGTGGTGTGAATTGCTAGGGAAAGACTGGATGATGTCTTGAGGTTTCCTCCATCCTAATTTTTTACGATTTGTGTGAATTTTCCATTGATGACTCTTTATGTGGCAACAGAAAAAACAAAGCTGTGAAAGCAGGGGAGGGCCTGGTGATGAGGATCCTGATCTGGCACACCCCTGGCAGGAGTGGAGGAGGAGGAGGAGGACAGATGCTCTCCTGGCTATGCCACCCCGTCTCACTAAACTCTGTCAGTTTGGGAACAGCTCAGAAAATACCACGGTCTTGCGGGGTCTTGCCTCCAAGGGCGGTTGTAGCTTAAGCTCAGGCTAATGTTGATCAGCTGCTTGAAGGTTAGTATGAGTTTCAGTGAGTGTTAAGGCCCCCGACTTTTATGGAGGAGGTGTTTTTGTCTTGGCGTAGCTTGGGAGGTGGGAGGGGAGATGAGGGGAGAGGGTGACTGGGGCGGGAAGTTGAGCCCCGCAGAGGCAGCAGGGCAGTGGTCTTCTGCTGAGGTCCATGGCAAGCCTTCTCCAGTGCGGGGCCCTGTCTGGCTTTCTAAGGCCCATGGTTGACTTTTAGGATCCTCTATATGGAGCTTTGTGTTGCTCCATCCTCCTTACCTGCTGCTCCCACTCCCTAACAGAACTCAACATGGCTACTTCTTGTCTTCACTGACCTCCTCAGGAGCAGGGGAGGGCATGTTATGATTGTCCGTTCAGTCTTTTATCTTGAGAATTTATTCTCCTTTTCTTTCCTGAACCCAGAAATGATGCTCGTCTGAGAGCGCTGGGTACAAAGTGTGAAAAAGCTCCGAAGATGCGGCTGGCACTGCTGTCGCCATCTCTGGCACGCTGGTCTTCAGGAAACTTCTCCAGGGCAGCTTCTATGGAACTTTTCCATCCCTGGTACAGCCTAGAGATGTTTGTCTGTTTTGAAGCCATGTTTGTGAATGTAATCTCTGGATATTAGTACAAGTGTGCTTCTGTATTTAGATAATACGCTCCTCCTGAACTCATTCAATGTAGTGTTTCCTCGTGGGCTCTTTTCAAACCCTGGTAAGAAAGGCAACATGGAAAAAAATACAACATTATTTCTTTCGGTATGTGTTTAAAAGAGCGTACTTTTGTATTTGCTGACAAACTGCAGGTTACGATGTTTCCAGTTAAGCTTGTGGCTTTTTAGTGAATTTGCTTGTTGGGAAGCCAGACCTCACTGCTTTTTCATTTTGAGATGGTGCTGGCTTGTTCTAATCCTTCTCCGTGTGTCAAAGCCCTTTAAACTGCTGGCCCTGGTCTGTGAGATTTTTCCTTGCAAAGGCATGACTTACCATATTTGATACCCTAAAGATCAGGGGCCTGTCAAGATTTCCTGACTGCTTGACACTTGTATTTTAGCGTGCCTGCTGTGAGCAGCGGGATGCAAAAGCGGACGGGCAGATAAATCACCGGACTGATCTCGTGTTATTGTCACTTGGTCAGTTGATAAGGGAAAGAGAGATGAGAAAAGTGGGCTTCCTCTGTATGTTAGATTGGAAAATGCAGCTGGAAAAGCAAAATCTGACTGTAATGCATCAATGGGACTAAGAATAGAAGTGATGCAGCTGGTGAAAATGGCCCTTGAATGCAAGAAACCTTCCCCTGTTTGCCCTCCCCAGCTGTAAGTCTTTGGTTGGGTACCAAGACCTAATGGGCCAGGGAGGGTTGATAATAGGCCTGTGCTGAATATAACTCTGGTGGGAGCAGTTTGGATTTTAACCCTTTGATATGCATTTTTTATTTTTTTTTTTTTTTGGAAACTAACCCCTGAAGGATCTAGAAGAGCCTGATCAAATATGTAGATGTTGTTTTCACTTCCATATTTTTTCTGGTATTAACTTCAAGGCTGTAACACTGATTTTTGTGTTTTTTTTTTTTTTAAAAACTGTAGATGTACACTTCTGGGGGTTTATTTTCAGTGGTTTACTTTTTATTATCTATAAAACTTGGTCTATGTAACCAAAATTTATGATTTTTATTTTTATTGACTTATATTACTTTCGTGTACATTAAAGTTGGTTTGATTTTCTTCTTCCCCCTAAGAGACTAACATTTGTTTTGTTTTCTAATCCTTAAATCATTGTCTTACAAAAATCAGCAAGCTACAACCTGCTTCATAAGTCTGAATTGCAGTTAATTAAAAATAGATATTTGTAATGGGCATTTTAACAGAATCTTAATTGTGATAACTCAACAGGATGCAACTCCAGGGGTTATTGTTAGGATGATGACATTTACCACTTGTGGAAGTGTTAGTTGTTTGCAGTATTCCTTATGTTTATTACAAAAACTATTGCATCTACCTCTGCTTTTAATAAAACTGTTCTCAGAACATCTTAATATTGCAACATACAGCGATATTTGTTGTTTGCCCCTGGACTGCTGTCGTTACTTCGATTGTATGTGGTGGTGTTACTAGCTGAAGTTTGTTCCTGTAGTGATGCTTTTATAATTGCTTTGTCTTTGGTAACAAAACCTTTTCAGTAGGAGAGCATTATGTGAGACAGGTTCTGTTTTGGTGGTGTCTTGGCGTAGGGTAGCACAAGTCACCTGTGCTGCTAGCAGTGAATTCAAAATATTGAAAGCTCAAAATATGGAGAACAGAGAATTACAGAATCACGAGGATATTTGTATCTAGTGAATAATCAGGAGCACAACTTAGGACATAGAAGAAATAATTCTTGTGTATTAAAAAAAAACCCCTCAAAATCTGCCTTGGTTAGCAGTGGATTAATCAGCAAGGTGGAGTCAGAATTTGCCTTTTTAATGGGAATAAAGCCAGTCTCAGTGAAACTGAGAGGGTTGTTGGAATAGTGCCGGCAGATGAGTGGACCGCAAAAGAAGGAAGCTCAGGGAAGAGGCTGAAGCAAGAGCTGTGGTAAGAGGGAGTGACGAGGGTAGGTGGGAGAAGTCGGGGAGCAGTTCTGCATTCACAAACTCTTCATCGCCTTGTTTCAAATTATAAACTATTTTGAAGCCACTGAATGTAAGGCAGCGGGGCATGAGAGCGCTCGCTCCCTGGGGGGAGACCAGGGTGGTCTGGTTAATGGCCCTCCACCGCTGACGTTTGTGGCTGGAGGTGCCAGCTGCGGCACCAACACCTGGGTGTGCACGGGGCACAGCTGGCTCGAGCTGGGGGGCTGCTGCCTTGCGACACCAGCTCGCCTAGCAGAAGCCTGCCCTGGCAGGGGTAGGTGGAAAGGCAGATCCAGCGGTTGAGAGGGGAGGAATTCCCTGCCTGGGTCAAGTGTCAGGGGGAGCAGGGTCTGGTGGTGGTGGCTTTGTCTCAAGGGTGGCTGTAGGGATGGTGAACCTGAGAGAGATGGGAGGACACTTGAGGCTTGAGATTGGGACAGCTGCGATGTTCCTGCGCTGGGTAACGTGGAAAGAAGAGCCTGTGTAACCGACAGGAGTAGTTGGGAGAAAGGGCTGGGGGAGCTCTCTGACACTGACGGTAGATGAGGGGCAACCACTTGAAATCAGTATGATTGTCACAGCAAAAGCTGTGTTTGCTATCTCTTACTTAATCAAATTACAGGAATATTTTTCAGTAGTTTGGGTAGTTTAGGAGCTTCCTCATAATTTCAAAATACCGGGTAGGTGTATTCCTGGCATTAAAATGAGGATGGGTATAGCCCCAGGTGCATCTTCAGCTAACGCATTTCTCCTACTGCCAGTTAGTTAAACTGCTTTGTTAAGCAGTTTATGTACCATGTAAGGTTACGTGCAAATCAAAAAAGTAATCAAAGAGAATTGACAGAAGAACAAAAGCTTTGACTGGCAAGGAGTTGCTGATCTTGATGCTCAGGGAAGTGGTGAGTGTAGCTGTTCATGTCATTCATGTTCTTCTGAGTCAGGATGGTTTGTTACAGGTTGGGGGTTACAGATCGTAGTGGTTAGCCAGGAATAGTTTTGGGTGTCTTGGGTAGAAGTCTTTGGGCCTTGCCAGAGGTATGCTTCGTTCAAGACAGCATCCATACTGTCACGTCTATATTGGTTTTCTGTTACACCTGGAATATGGGGGGGGGGGGGGGGTTCTTCTCAGTGGTAATCTCCTCTGGTGTTTGTGTCTTCTATTGTTATTAAATTATTTATTAATGCAGTTTATTAATTTATTTGTTGTACCCTCTTCCCTGAAAGATAATTAAATACAATGAATCCACTTGCTAGCTTGTAATGGGAGTGGCAGGAGCATACATTTGGGATTGATTGCTTTCTCTGGGGTGACAGAGTATGGGACTAGCCAGCCTGGCCAACTTCCAGGAGCTCCAGGGCAAAAATCCTTGGTCTTTAAAATTCTGATTTCCTACATGCAATACAGGATTGTTTCTTTGGAGTGCTTTCCTCTCTAATTTTAATAAACCAAGCAAAGTGACTTTGTTACCATCCTTAGTGTCTGATTTTTACAATATTTTTTTATGGTGGTGTCCATGTAACTGATGAGCAGTGTACTTGACATTAACTTCTCTGTATCACCTTGGTATGCAGGAAGCTTAGCATGGGTGGTGTTGCCAATTGCCGCTTGACAGTAGTATTTAACCATCTCAAGTTACTTTTTTTTCTCTTTTTTTCTCCAAGCTCTTTTAAAAATGGAATGCCTTTCCAAGTCTGCCTGGCTCCATTGAAAATGATGGCTTCTAAAGTCTTAAAAATTGGAGGTTTTGATCGAGAGAACAAAGGAACACAAGACTTGTTTAAAAAAACCCAAAGCTCTTAAAACTTGTAGTACGCTTCACTCTGCAGGCAACCAAGCACCATTAAAATACTTTTTGGTCAAGAGCAGTTGCTGGACTGACTGCAATGATAGTGACTCAGGCCCTTGTGCTGCCTCTTTCTCTCCTTTAACTAGAAAGCCATGAAGGGCAGCTAGCGCAGGTGTAGGTGTCCGTAGGTAGGTGAGATGAACCTGCCAACTGGCAAGAGCTTTATCTGCCAAAATTATTCTTCAGGTTATAGTTTCTGGGCTGTGAATGTGAATAATTGCTGAGCCATGGTTAAGAGGATGGTTTTCCATGTTGGTCTGCAGAATGAAACGGCACTGGCTTATTACATGCAGATGGTGAGTCCTGCAGGCCGGTGCAGTGATCTCAGTAGGAGACCAGAAAGTACAAATTACCTTTGGAAATCAGGCTACTTCTGGGTTTTGCACTTAAATATATAGTCAGATTTGCAGATTAATTCTCCACACCCCACCCCCCCTGCAATACTGAATGAAATAGTACATTGAATTACTCCTCCTGAACACCGCTCTGCCTTCCCAAATGTTAAAGTGATGGGGGAACTATCAGACAGGGGAAAAGCAAATATATTCCTATTTAAGCAAGGACTGGAAAATAACCAGAGGAATTGTGTCTCCTGTCAAAAATACAAGGAAAGAAATGATGAGGGCTAGGGAAGTGGGTGGGATATGGCCAGGGATGTATCAGGTGGATCTCTGAACAGATGCACCTTTTCCTAAGGTTAATCATGGCTTGAGCTGAGCTTTAGAGTGTGTTGGTAATTTTGAAATGCTGGGATGGAGAGTTTCCAGTGGAAATTCTCCGGGAACAGTACTGGGGTCAATTTTACTCTCCTTGCTCCTCCCAAGACATCAAAAACATGAGTATGCTTCAGTAACTTTCTCTGGATTTCAGATTATTATTAAAAGATTTGTAGCTACTGCATCTGGTAGTGGAGCTGTTTCAAGCTGGTCAGTGCCTGAGGGGAATGGTGTATACTTAAATGTGGGATTTCTCCCTTTTCTGAGCTTTTTACCTACAGTATGCTGAGGGGTAATTATTATTAGTAATGAAGCTAGTCTGCACTTCTAAGAAAAGGCAGGCTAGGAGAAAAGACATTAAAAATTACTAATGGAAACTCTTGTGGTCAACTGATTGATTTTAGAGAGTGTACCTTCCTATTAAAATAGACACTCATCAGCCACATTTGTAGGATGCCAGCCAAACAGACTCCTTAAACTAATTAATAACATCACTACCATCAAGTAGTGCGCCTCGTTTAGAGCCTGAATAAGTACACACACATTCACGTGCATAGGTATTGTGCTGTTTTTTTAGAAAAGCATTTTATTGGTGCATTTCTAATGGAAAGCAAAAGAAGGGGCCTAAATTTTAATGAATGCAGGGATGAAATTTATTGTGGGTTGAGCAAAGGCAGGAGTAGGAGCTGAACATAACTACCTGCTTTGTAGAATAGGGTGCATTCAGCTGTTGACTTCTCTTTTTTTTTTTTTTTTTTTTGGAAGCATAACTCTGAGCCTGGAAACGAGGATGGTTGGATTTCTTTGGTATATATCACAACTTGGAACAATGTTTTCTTGGTTTTGTTTGTTCATCTTTCCCAGCTTTGGGGTAAATTGTGGAAGCCTGTCTTCTCAGGTGCTGTGGCTGTGCTAGCTAGAGGGGTCAATGCTGCCTCATGCTTATTGCCACCTCTGTTTTGGAGGAGCAAAATAGGTTGGTTTGAGCAGTTTGATGGGTTTTTTGCTAACTTGCCTTGCGCTGAACGATGCGGTGAGGTGAGACTTGCACATGTAGCTCAGTGGGCCCTTCTGAGGTGGTGACCATCTCCAGGCTGGGGCTTGGCCAGATGCGGTGTTGGCTCTTGCTGCCTGTGCCAGCTGGGGGGGGGGCACCAACACTGATTTTACAACCACCTTCTGGTGATGTTTCAACTTACAGCTTGTTTAGCTTTCTCTGCTGCTTGTGGGAATGATTTTGTTCCCTCTTAAAAGAAGTTTAACAGGCACAGCTTACTCTGGTTTTGCTCATTCTTTAAGTGGTTTTGCTGTGAAAGTTGGCACAGCGCACTCGTCACTGTGGTAAGGGAAAAGCTGCTTGGTATTTCGTCCGTGGTGGGATGATGGTTACTGCTGTACAACATCTTGAATGGCGTAAAATGAGGAGACATGCCAGGGTTTATATAAGCTACTACATATAAACAGTGTTACATTTTTTCCTTCCCGCTACGATTTTTCCATTGTCCTGGTGTTCCCTCCGAAGGCAACCATGAGGAGACTCCCTACAAAGTTTTGAGCCGCATAAGGGTAGTATTTGCCATCTGAAGCAGAATTAATCTGTTTTAGACATTCATGTGTTTTAGACTTTCTTGTAGGCTAAATCTCTGATACCTGTGCTCTGTTAACAAATCATGGGATGCTCTCTACAGCTGGGTTGGCCGAGGGCAGATTTGGGGCACAAGTCTGCAGTGAAGTTGTGCTTGTTCCTTTGGACTTGTAGCATGGAGCCTTAGGTGTTTAGCCACCTTCCCTTAGATCAGGTGGTCTGGGGGTTGCCATCACCACAAGAAACATTAGATACATGGTCCGCACAGAAACTAATGTTCCACCGAGTGTCCTAAGGAAACTGGTGATCTCGTCCTTAAGCTCTGGCTGTTTCATCTGTAACTGCATACAAGTGCCAGGATTGTTTGTTCTTCTGATGGTCTCTGGGATTCAGCAGCCTCTTAACAGGAAATAAAGAAAATCCTTGATTTATTTTTGAATGTGTTAGAACATAAATGAAGATTATCTTGCAACTTTGAGAAGAGAGGGTAAGTACTGCTGCCTGTACTGCAAGTAGAGCTGGCTTGATTCTGGACCGAGCGTATACCTGGTCTGAGTAAAGGTATTAAACCAGAAGAGGGGGAGTGTGTGATAGCATTTGGTAATGCTAATCCTTTTTAGCAGGGCAAGATAAGAATATGGAACCTGTGGGGTTAAGTCTTTTTATGTGGAACATCTGTAGTCAACCTAGTCTCTTGATGAAAGATCTGCCGGAGAGGTTGGTCTTTATCCCTTTCCCCACTGTGATGGTGCAGAAGAATCACTGGCAAGTCTCTTCCCTCTTACTCTACTTGGAAGCATGAACACTTTTCCTGTGAGATACCTTCCTTTTGGATTTCACACTTTGACTTCATTTTTTGTACACTTAATCATATTTGTTTTAGATGAAGTGCAAATAAAATGTAGAAACACAAAATACATGATACCAACCTGAAATTTTTTAAATTTTACTGTTTTATAATTTTTTTCAGATGCTTATAATAAGCTCTTATGAGTAGAAGTCTTGGATAGTCATTAGCTGGAGAGTAATGTACTGTTTTGCTGAAGAAAGTCTGAAAATAAGGGGGGGGAGTTTGAAGATAAGGGGAAAAGATTACTTTTTAAAATTCCAGTTCTTCATGGGTTCAGAAACATAGTTACATTTTACAGCTTGGCTGAAAATCCTGTGTTGTTTTGATGATACATTAGGAAGTATGTTTTTGGCAGATTCTTTAAGACAATTATTTACAAAAAAAATATTTCATCAGTTCACCGAAAACTCAGGGCTGTATGTGTGTGTGTTTTTACATACATATATGTGTATATATGTGGTGTGTATAAATATATATATATGTATAAAGCTGCAACTCTTGTAACAAGTAAAGGCCCACTAAGTCCTTTGACTTTTGTACATGGGCTGGTAAATGAAATTAACTAATGTGGCATTTGAACTGTGTGCGAGGATAAGGTGGTGGACTGAGAGACCTTGTGCTGAGTGTGTGCACTGTAACATGAACATTTCCTTATGTCAGAGAAGCTGTCCAAAGTGATGTGTGATTGTATTTATCAAAATTTTATTTTATTTAGAGCTAGCGAAAACCAATGCCATTTTATTTAAACCAGAGTTGTGAAGGGAGTATCAAGGTTTCAGAGCTATCCATTCAAAAAACTGAGAGTGTCAAAGATAACTACTTTTAGAATAAAATTTCAAGGAGGATGCAGTATTCTGCTGCCTTTTCCTCTGCTCTCTGCAATTTATTGCAGTCTTCTAGATTGACCACTGATGATTACCTAAATCCAGGCATTTGAGGACTCCATTACTTCTCCAGATTTTAACTAAGTCTTTTTTTACCTTTACAATATAACAGCGTGCACACATTTTCTAGTTTCATTTGTGTATATTGATACAGTTGCAGGGGTTTTTAGATATTACTGAAAGTCATAATCTTGCCCAGAGTAATAATTCTCTGAAATTATAAAATGTAGCATATTTATATAAAATTTTTTTTGTCAAACCAGACCCTTAATTTCTAGGTAGAACAAAGAGTTTTTGAAATTCATCTTTTAAGTCCCAGAAGGTCTAGGACTTATCCTTGAAGCTCTTCAGTTCAAAATAATTCATTAATGTCAAATAAAAGACCCCATAAAGAATAATGTTTATTCCTCTAAGCCTCTGCTGAAAGACTGTGTAAGCACTCCTTGAAAGTTTAATCACTGAGTAAACCTTTTAAAGGGAGGAGGGGGAGGAGCATGGCACAAAGGTTGTATGTTTGGCTAATGAATTGTTCATCCACATCTGGCCAGCGGCATGCTTTTTCCTATGGAAACCTGTTATCAGAAGATGATGATTTGGGGAAAAAACCCCAAACAACAGAAAAACAACACAGGTGTACAGTCAGGTGAGCGAAGGATGCATTTTCTTGTGCTGCCAAGCGCTCAATGGCATTGAGATTGTTCTGTGTTGGCATAAAAGTATTGGAGGCATCACCCCATAAGATTCAGCTGAAATCAGGGTAGACATTTAGGAGAAGCTGTATTACCCCCTTGCCATCCTAGACTGCAGCCTCCTTGGCTTAGGTACCCCAGGGACTGAGCTGGTGGCAGAGCTGCTGCTTCTCACATTGAATCATGATGTACTTCAGTAAGTGCCTGCATCTCTTTCTTTCTCTATGCTAGATGTCATTCTTTGTGGGAGTCTGGATAAATATTTCAGTCTGTAGGAGTTCAGAGAGCTAGGTATCTCCTAGCAACAAGCATCCCACTCTCTGCCTCCTGCTTCTCTTTACTTTTATTAAAATACTAGTGAAGACCAGAAACTGAAGCATTAAGTTAATTTTCAGAAATATTTTGAGCAGATTAAGATATTTTTGTTATGACATTACGTCAGAGCAACAAAGATGTTGGCGGGGGGCTGGCATCTTAAAGCAAGTAATTCCACCTTGCCTTGTTTGAACAGAAATCACAGTCAAAGACTAGCAAAAACTTTAGCTGAGGACAGAGTAAACCTTATGATCACAGTTGTTCAGTAACAGAATGCTTAGCAAGTGCTCATTTGGTCCTGTGTAGCACTTACACTTAACCTAAACCAAATGTATATTAAGCTGTATTACCTAATTCATCTTGCAGCTTGTGGTGGCTGCTGGTGCAACAGTGGCTTATGTTGGAATTTAAAGTTTTTCAACTTTTTTACAGCCAACTTCGTGGCAAAGTGTTTTGGCTAGTTTCAGTTGCAATGGTACAGAACTCAGTTTACAAAGAACCCGGGGGCTAGACCCCAAGGCAAGAAAGGTAGGCACTCAAAGTACAATTTACGTAGATTTTTGTGCATGCTGATGCACTGCAGTGCTGCACTGAATTTCAGCCTCCCCTGTCCCTTACTGATTTTTAAAATGTCAAGGACTGTTGCAAATCTGTAGCTCATGGTTAATATATATTTTATGTGTAGCTTCTGCAGAATTTCTGCTTTATGGAGTTTACAAATTTCCTTGCAAGAATCAGAAGCACAGGAGAAAAGGGGCAAGTATGTGATTCCTGTTAATATAAAGGTAGCCATCCTCAACATTGGGTTGAGGATAATCTGTGTTATTCTGTCTCCAAATGCTGCTTGAAACCATGCGTTCACTGATCCTGCCTTACCTGATGTTCAGGGTGGCCTTCATGAGTTCGGGAGAAGTTTCACTCTGTCTTTGGAGAAGTTTGGTGTGACTCGGGGCCTTTGAAAGGGATTGCAGAAGTGTAAGTGCAGATTTAAGGGCTTTCAAGAAGAAAAAGTGCATACTTTTAAAGTAAAATAAATGATGCAAGAAGGTGATTAAGAAACACAATTATGCCTAAATATGGGGTTTGCTTTCTAGAGGGAAGAGTTAGTAAGTCCTGATTCAGCCAATGACTTGACTTTGTGAATGAGTTGGTCTTTTCCAAATGTATGCTACCATATCTGTCTGAATTAGAAAACGGGACAATAGCATGAGGAATAATTTGTAAGTTACTAATGCAAATTTATTTAACAGCAGTATGTAAAAGAGATGTGAAGGTGGTACCAGTATGAACGTTTTTAAAAATTAATTAACGTGGGTTTATATGTTCAAAAATGCTCTATTTGTAGAGACAAGGGCACCTGTACACATGTAGTAGCTTCTGTTTTTCTAGAAATATGGCCAGCATGATTGTCCTGAAACCCTTCTCATGTTCCTTACTCTGGTCTGTGATTCGTGCTCAGCTCTGCCAGTGAGTAGAGATGCTGGCCGGGCATTTATTCTGATCAAGACAGGTTTTTCAAACTGGACTAGGTATTGTAATTTCTGTTTGGTTTTCTCTTTCTTTAGGGGAAAGAATCTAATGTTTGGCAGCATTCATAATCTTTATAAAGTCCTGGGGTCTGAAAACATGATTTTAAGATGATGGTTAGCCTTTGGCTGGAAATGGATGTAATTCTGTTTGCTACTTACATTTTTTTCTTTAGGTTGAAACTGGTGGTTTGTTAGGTGCTTTGCTCTCTGATTACTTAAAGAGCCCTTTTGGCATAAACGTTTTGAATCAGGAACATTGAGCGGTTGTCTTGTTGGATAGATTTTCTTCTGGCATAAAAACTACTTGACACAAATGGACGATGGTTCTATTTGGACTTTCATGTCTGTTTTCATGTTTGTGATAGTAGAAACTGAGATTTCTGCTGAAAACCAAAGTCTAGAGCAGGTTTCATGGCAGTGATGCACTTGGCAGAATGGATGCACTAGATCTGTAAGGATGGACAGTCCTACCTTTATATGCATTTTGAAGTCATTTCATCTGAAACCGAAGCTTTTCAGCTCTTCTGAAAATCAGGCAACAGATTTGTGGACTTACTAGTTGAACACCATTTTCAGATAAACGGTTTACTCTTCATCTTCACCCCGAAAGCAGCCTGAAACAGTTGCACTGACTAGGCCTGTGGCCTATATGGGTGGCACGCGTGGCGAGTGTGCATTGGCCACCAAAGTCAATGCTCTTGGTCACCCTGTTGATAAGTGCTGGGGCCAACCCCTGTCCCACCCCATGTGCCATGGTGGAGCGGCGTTGTGGGGTGGTGGCACTGCTGGAGCTCGTGGTGTGCCTTGCTGGTGTGGGGCGGAGGACGAGCAAAAGCCCTTCCGTGGAGGAGAGCACCCCAGCGGTGCAAGGACGTGGGCAAGTCAGCGCTTGATAAACTGTGCGGACCTGAAGAGAATTAATAAGCTAATCCAATTATTTGTCATTGCTAACAAAGTAGCTTTTTCATGGAGAGGGCTGCTGTACATGATTTTCACAGTGAAACCAGCTGTGGCTATTTGGGTAGTGGTGTGTTAGCTGTTTTGAAACATATACCCATGTTTGCTCTGTCACCATAGCCACAGTAACTTAATAGAACTTCAGTGTTTGTGTGTAACTTGAAGCTAAGTTGCATTGTAGGAGTGTGTGTCTGTGTGTGTGTAGGGAGGAATAATGATGAGAAAACTTGAAGAATTGGAAACAACTACAGGTCAAACTCTGTCTTCCTCTGACAGAGACCTCATAAAGCTTTTGAATATATTACATTTAATTTTAAAGAACTTGATGACTATGTCATTTCCTGCTCAGTTTAGATAGCCATATCATGTAAGTCCAGGATATGGAAAACCTGGTCCACTTGTCCCATTTTTGGACATTAGCACAGAGAAAGAGCAGCTAGAAACTCAAAGGTGGTTCTTCAAGTATGCAATTTAAAAAAAAAAAGAAAATCTGCTTCATGAAATGGAAATTTTGAAGCAGTCCAAATAATGCCAAGGGAGATTAAACAAGAAAAGGAATGAGAGTCTACAAGATGGATGGGAGATGGGGCAAATGGTCTACAATAGCTAGCATGCTCTTAGCCTACAGGATTTAGTTACATTTAGTTAGATCCATGTTTGCAGTGATTTTGCTACCTTTTATGATTCATATGGATATTTGGAACTCTTTTCTATTAGTGTTAATATTTTCTTAGAAATCAAATTAAGTGCACGGTGCTTAGTTAGCATAATAGTAGCACAGTATATGAACATTTAATAATTTTACATGCTGAAGGGAGCCTCTTGTTGTGTTTTCAGTGTAGAATTTGCTTAGTGTTTGGAAACCTGTTAGTCGTGTTGTTTATATAGAGCAGTAGTAATACTGGGTTATGGTTTAAAAGCAGGCAGGTGATGCTCCACTGCTATTTTGAAGGATGACCTTATTTTGAATGATATAAAAATAACAACAGATTGTTTATAACAACTCTGACAGCAGATTTAGATCCTTGACTTCACACCATTTCCATTATTAAGAGACATATGTAAGTAGCGTTTGCTTCCAGATACATGCATGTATTCTGGCAAGAGGTTTAAGACATACTGTCTATTATTTAAATTGTGGACATCTGAAGCTCC
>JANZLQ010000008.1:16898040-16911499 GCA_026212715.1 Elanus axillaris
CCCCAAAAAAAAAGTTAGACTATTGGATTAGTGTATTTTCTTAAACCTGAAGGAGCTTCCCAAAAGTATAATATGTTATTTAAATCTCAGTATACATTTTTCTTTTATAGATTCACATGGAAACATAACTAAAATAATCATGTTTCCGTAGGAAACCTTTCAAGGAATAATTATTCAAATTTTGTAGTGGTCTTGCACAGTTATTTCCCATGGCTGGAGTATTGACTGAGCTCACTAATCAGTGTATTTTGGCTTTTAGTGCGTTATTATCCAGATCTCGCATAGTATTTTTGGGAAACACATTTTGAAATACCAGTAAAGAATATTTGCACTCGGTAACTGCTGGGAAGTTTACCTGTACAAATGCGGGGTACTGAAGTATACTGGGCCCTGAAGACTAATTAAAGCAGTTGGGATTTAGCGTGCTCAAGTAGCAGCTCAGAAATTAAAGACACTGAGAGCGCTGACTGAAATCATTAATTAAGAGGAAACATAAGGCTTTCTCCAATATACTTTTTGTTGTATTTATCCAGTTTTATTTAAAGTGCTTATAAACTTACTGCTCCTCTGACCTTTGTTTTACTTTGGAACAGATGTCTATGGTTAGGTTTTTTATTTACATATGCAATAATATTTGAGAAATTAATGAACCTCTAAGAAAATACATCCATTAAATTATTTCATCTTTTCTTTTTCAGGATTGAAGTGGATCTAGGGACAAATGGATGACTGAATATTCATATGAAGAGGAAAGCCATAAAAGTTGGTTGACATTTTTACAGCCATATGCATTATACATATTACTGCTATTATAAAAAATTTATATTGTGTTACAAAACATAATAGATTAAATAACTGGTCTGAGCTTCATACGCTGTATTGTCTTTCAGTCAGGGGAATACTATAGCGTAACACAGCTGTAGCTTAATGCAACAGTTTCTGACCAAACCTGAATGTTCAAAGGAAAACCTAGTAGTACATTAGGGACATAGGTAATTCCTTTGCAGCCAGGTATTTGAATGGGCTGATGCATAGTGGTGTTCTTATTCTTATGTGCAAGGATGAAGGGAGAAAGAGAGAGGCATTGTATTGCATTACAGCTGCTGGCTACAAAGCTTGTATGTCGTGGAGTGGCACTCAGATGCCACATTGACAGATGCTCTTTAAGAAGTTAAATAGGATATGATATCTTCGAAAGTATCTTGGTGCTTTGTTTTCTTACAGCGAAATGGCTGTCTTACAGCATGCATTTTCTGCGCTAGTTAAAAAGGAAGAAGCTGTTAGTGGGCTTCCGTGCTTTACTGACTATATTGTCATGCTTTGTAAGATGATGAAGTTCAGTAGGCCTTGACATCTGTCAATCTGACTTGTTGGTAACTGTGAACTACAGGCTTTGGCTGAGATGCTGTGTTAACCAGTTCCTGCCAAGGCTGTTTAAACAAAGCTGACTGTGCCTGTGGGTTTGCACTGGAGCAAATAAATTGTAATGACAGATGCAGGGTGCGGTGCAGTGGGATACAGGGCACAGTCCAGCGGGATGCTGCACGGCAGTTCAGTTAAATAAGGCATTCTGGAAACTCTATTAGTCAAGGAGGGATATGTTATGGTGGAAAAATCTCTTTCCTTGATAGCCTTCTTCAACCCCTGAGTCTCAGTCAGGGGTGGGAACAATCAAAAGAACCAGCAAAACCCCCAGAGTTTTTCAAAAGTGCAGTGTCAGTTCAGTATCAGAAATGTAAGTCTATAGTTCTGTTAACTTGAGCAAATAAGTTCAGGAGGACAAAGATTCTTATTTATTTTAGTGATAATTTGGTTTTATCAATCTTTTAGTGGTTCAGAAATTTTGCAGTTTATCAACAACTGACTTGGATACAGAAGAGCTTCATTCCTTCTCGGGTATGCTTTTTTAGTGTTTACAACAGGTAGTGGACATGCTGATCCTAGCTAACACTGGATTCACAAGCAGCATAAGACTTGAGGAAATAATCCGTGTCCTTGAATCCAGTCTCCCAAAATAACAGCCAGTGAAACAATTTTTAATTCAGAAGCATCCACAGAACATCTGCATTATACACCACAGGTCCCAGAAAACACCTCCAGCTTCCAGGATCCAAATTTAAACCCTAGTAGAGACCACTAGTGAGTGGTATTAGTAGCTCTGCAGTAATGTACACAATTTCTCTATGGGATCAGACACCTGTATGCCAGATAGGAACCAGCAGCTGTTGCCTGCTAAAACCAGCAGATAGACTCTTAAGGAATTTCTCTTTGGTTTGATGGCTATGTCGGTGGCTGCTGTCCGTACCAATGTCTGATAGCTCAGGATGGACTTGCATCATGGGAAAGCAAACACTTACCTGCTCAGACCTCCTGGCTATGAATAGCAGAGTGAAAAACTGATACTGTCCAAACCTTGCTTGCATCTTCCAGAACTGCAGTGATAAAATCCTGTACGTACAAACTTGGAGGCTCTTTTCTGGCAGAAAGCGTGAGAGGGTAAAAAGACCAAAGTAATTATCTGTAAGCTATCTCTGGATATCATTATGTTACGGTGGATTCTTCATGCTATCCAGAAGAGAGCACAAGGCAGTACTACTATAGCATGGTAATCTTTTGCATTGAATTGAGGAGAAACTGGGTTGGACTAGAGGACTGTCTTAGGTAGTTGGCTTGGGAAGTGACACCAGGGCAGAAAAAGTTAAGGATTTGTCAGATCCTTGAGAGGGGCTGTAGTAACCAGAGCCTGCGCAGAGGATGGAGGGCTTCCAGATCAGGCAAATGCGAAAGACTCTTGCACTCATGTGGCCTTTTCCCAAGTTCCTTGGGAAAGACTGTAGTTGTATGAGAGATGCAGCACTGCTAGCTTTGTATCTCTCTTCCTCTCTCTGCTTTTGCCTTTCTGGTTCAACACAAAGTAGTGGCAGAAGGAAGGAAGAACAGGAGAACAGGGTGACCTCTTCCTTGTCGAGCCATAGTTCCACTCCCTCATGTCCTTCTGATGACATCATGCAGTAAGTGTGAGGAAGCTGCGCAAAATATGTGAAAATAAGGAAGGAGATACTGAGTAATTTCTTATATGTTTTATGTTTGGCAGTCTTTGCAAACATAGGGCTCTGAATCCAGCTGTTAATCTTTTATATTGGGAAAGTACCATGATTAAGTCAGATCACTGAACAAGAAAAAAATGTGGTTATGTGGAGGAATTCAAAGTCTGAGGCTAAAAATTCCTTCTGTGGGAAGACTGATTCCAGAAAACTTAAGCAATAGAGGTGGAGAGGGCTCCTCTGTGGTCACTATTAAGATCAGTTGATAAAGTTCTGGCTCTAGTAGGAAAGAGATTGGATTCCACCCAGCACCCTGCCTCAGCCTTTCACTTTATTGCTGTTTTGCTAACCAAGTTTTGAAAGCTTTCCATTGCTAACATGAGTATGTTGGTATATCACTGGGGGTGTAAACAACTTGGGTTGCATAATGTGTATGTTATATTGGTGTATTTTAGGTCTTTGTTGGTCTGCCTCAAACCATATAATAATATATGTAAACGTGGTTTTATATAAATAAGTGACATCTAAGCATATATGAAACTAATGAAGGAAATACAAACATAAATTTTGCTGTCTCAAAATGAGGTTAGATGAATCTTTCACAGAAAAATGAGAAATATGCAAAATAAAACTGATAGCATACATGTATATTGAATGCATGCAGCTTACGACGCTTCTATGTTTTCCATAATAATGGTGACTGAATCCAGAGGTTCAGTTCTCTGTTGAATCTGACATTTGAACTTTAAATTTTTCAGTCTACAGTGATTGAATGTGGGTGTATGGAGATGAGACCAGGGTAGGAGCTGGTAAAGAAATGGGTAACTCACAGGGAGGAACTCTAGCTCAGAAAGTCCTGGGCAAAATAAAGATCAAGACTTTAAAGCAAAAACAAATGGGCAGGGCTGAAAGGAGGTCAGAGAGTGGAATTAAAGGGGAGATGAGGTTCCTGAGATTGGAAAGGCAGGTCTGGGTTGTACTTAACGAGTGGTCTTGGGTGCAGTCTCCCACTCACACTGTGGTTTCACAAACAACTTGCAGAAATACTACTGGGCAGTTAATTTGATTAGGTGTAATGATGTTCTAAGTTACTTAATGCTCAAAAAATGATAAGCAGCACAGAGCTGTATTGAGTTCAGTGGTGTTAGGAGATGACTGCTTATTTTCTAAAGAGTTCTATGTGATAAGCCCAAGAATATTGCTGTCTCACAAATGTAACCTGTGTGTCATCTCTTAAAAAAAACAAAACCAAAAGGCAACCTTTGGCTCAGCTGTTGAGAGGGAGGGATGCAATACAAGGGGGTGTTTCTTGAACTCTCCAGAGCTCACCCCATCTCAGCGGTCTCCGAGCCTCTGATGTGCCCTTGCCTTACCTCCTATGACTCCTGTGCGGAGCAGGATGTAGGAGGGTGCTGGTCCTCTGAGCTGCTGGCTGTGCCTGTGATGCTGCGCAGAGGTACCCAGCTCATGCAGTGAGGGCAGGGCTGCCCTTCAGGCTGACCTCGGCAGCTGGAGAAACAAACTGGCAGGGACCTCATGAAGTTCAGCAACTTGAAAAGTCCTGCACCTGGGGAGGAACAACCCCGTGCTCCACTGCAGGCTGGGTAAGCCCCTGAGTTGACTCATCTGACTTTGGAGCTACCCGGGTTTTGGATGGAGTTTGGACTCATGGGACAATCAGTCTTTACCTTCTTCATGATTTTAAAGTCTGGTTTTGATAATTCTAAAATTTTTTTCTTTTAGTGTATTTGAGGGTGTTTTGAGGAAGTGTTGTGTTTTTATTTGCATAGTCGTAATATTAGTAGCACTGTGGTGATAAGTTTGGGTTTTGTTGTCAGCTGTCCGCTCTGTATCTATTGCAAACAAATGTAGTTTTCCTAGAAAGTGATTGCTCTTAAGCGATCTTTCACATCTAATGTCATTCAGTGGATTCTTGGAGTATAATTATGACTAGAAACATCAACAGGGTAAAATATATTAATCTTAAGGGAGTTATATTGCACTGGCCATCAATCTATCCTTTTTGTCATGTGCTTTTCAGTTTAGATTAGTCTCAGGCAAAGAGGCTGTAGTCTGATGTTTTGTCTCAATTCATTATTATTATAAATATCTTGGATAAAACAATGTAACAAACGACCACTTAAAAATGACTGATAGCCCCATTCATCAAGGCAAGGAGACTGAATTTCTTTTGGTTTCATCTGTTGTCTAGCATTTATCAAGATGGGTCCCTTAACAGTCCATTGGTGGTTGATATTTAATGAATATTTCACAGTGTAAATAGCAGGCTATTTGTTGTCTGGAGCCCAGTCATATTTATAGGACAGATCTGCTTTTACTTAGTCACTGAAAAATGTAAAACTTATGTTGAAACTGTAGAGTGGGAGGAAAACTTTTCCCCAAACCTTATATTCAGGAAAGGGAGGAGCAGCAGAAATTTTCTTTCCTTTTCTGTTGCTTACATTGACTGCCACATACTGTGCAGTCTCTTGCTCCCATCCTTTCCTGGCACCTGATGTGGCTTATGGGTTGCTGGTGGGATGTGGTTTGTGAGCCCTGTAGCCCCCAGCTTTGCTTATTGCCAGCTCAGTCCCCCTGGGAGTGGGGTGAGGTGGACTTGGAACTGATCCCCATGGCTGAAAAATTGCTCCAGGCATTTCCAACACTGATCTTTTCCAAGGAGAAGGCATTTAAGATGCCTGCAACGAATCTCCACGTTTGCATTGCATATGAGCTCCGTCCTTTTCCCTTTGCCTTTGTAAATTTAATGAGTGATTTATGGGGAGACCTCAGCATTCCTGTTAGGCTTTCTGTACGAACAGCAGTACAAAATTTGTTCTACATCGCTTCTTTCTTCATTTCTGCTGGGCAGTTGCTTTCATAGCCTAAATGGTTTCTTGTTTATGGGTCCTGGGTCTTGGCTCCATTCCATTAATTTCCCAACTATTTTGGTGTGTTTATACAGTGCTCTTCAGCAGCTGGCTTGGGGCGGGTATCCAAAGCGCACACACATCTATACACACACAAAATCAGTTCATCGGAGTTAGGGCCAAATCATATTTAGTGCTTGGCTTGTGATCTGACCTTCTTTAAATCAAGTTGGATTATGATTTTGAGGGTTTTCTCCTTGTATTTTATTCCTGCCAGCGTGGATCGGGGGACAGACATCTGTAGAGAATTGTAACCGTAGCTTTTAAATTTCATATATCAAAAATAGTATATTTCAGAAGTGTTATTTTAGTGGCTGAAGGTAACTGTGGTCTTTCTGCACGCTCACACTTCGGAAGGGTGATGGATGTAGGCACAGGGTGTGTTAGATTTTGCCTGTCAAAGCCTGGTCTACTGCAAAAGCCTGAAGCTTTGCTTTAAAATCAATAAATACGGATATCTTTATATATAATAAATACAATTAAATTTTCAAGTAGTCAGCGCAGAGCTGCCCGAGAGGCTTTGCTCAGCATCAGGAGAAAGGTCTGGCCCAGCAGCTGCTCAGCAGGGGTGCGCAGGGTTTGCATCCCAGTGGCTGCGCAGATTTCTGCTCTGCTTGAAGCTGCTGTGGTATATTTCAGTTGCATTGATTTTTGTAGTATTTCTTGAATTAAAATCCTATTTATTAAACAATTTTTTGAAAAAGGAAGAATGGAGAATTGCATAAAAAAGGATGGCAGCTACCTTCATGTGAGGTGGGGGAGGGAAGTATGATGGCCTACATTGTAGTGCAGCTCACAGGAGAGTAATTAGTCTAGAATTGACAAAATGTGACAAAAACATGGAATATTTAAAATACCAGAGTTCTTTTCACAGTTCATGTCATTAAAATTATTAAATGTCATTGTAAAGCAAAGGTAGATCTTGCTGGTGTTGCCCAGATCACTCCCCCACTAAGAGATGAGTGGTAGTGATGAGCCTGTAGTTAGTAAATTGTGGATGTAGGTGACAGCTGTGTTTAAGGGTCTGCTTCAGTGCATATTGACATAACTCAGTGCAGTAGAGTGCCTGTTAAACTGCTTGTGAAAGCTAATAGATATCCCCTTACAATTTTAGTTAGTAAACGTGTTGGCATCTATCATTTGTATTACTGCTGTTGATTGTAAGGCTTGGTGTGTGATTACTTAACTTTTTTTGATTAATTTAGGTCATACAGAGCTTAAACTCTTCCTGTGATTAGTGTCCTCCTGTAATAGTTGCTTTGGTTTTTAAAGATTGGGGATTTTTTTGGCTTTGGGGTTTTTTTGTTTGTTTGTTTTTTTGAATTTGTTTTGGGAGTGAAAAAAACCATCACCTTGAAAAGTTTAGCCAGAGCTGAGAACAGAGATAGCAAAAACAAGCCTGTGAGCATAAAATGACAAATTGCTTTATAATGCAGGCACAGACATCCTTGGTTCCCATTTCTGGTATTTGAAATGCATGTTGTGTCGGTATTCCTGTGCTGAGAGGGAGAGAAGATGCACTACAAGCAGAGTTCCTGCTTGTCGGGAGAGGCAGAAACGGATGCCGCTACCTCTTGTAGTTTCCAAAATGCACATTGTAGACTATGTAAAATAAAATGATGGAAGCAGCCTGAAGATCTAGGTGGGAAATTCTGATGTGAGTATTTCCTCAGTTCTGGATACAGCTGTGTCTAGTACCTCAAGACTGCCAAGCCTAAACGTAGGACCTGGCATACCTGCCTTGCTGAGTGCATCCACTTCAGGGAGCGAGCTGTGGCCGTGGCGTGGGCGATGCCAGGTCCCTGCATGCCCACCAGCCAGGGTTAGCTCCCTCCATACTGCGCTTGCTGCAGGTGTGCTACTGCCTTTTGGAGTACGGGTGTTCTCTGGTACCTTTGCGGTGCTCCTGTTGCTTGTTATTGTTGTTGTTGGAAATAATTGGAGGCCTATCAGTGTCATGTTTCCATGGTATGAAAGTATGCATTGCGTGTTGTGGGCTCTGGTGTGAGGCTGTGCGCAGAGGTCTCAGGGGACAGGCTTGGAGGGCTTGGTAGGACCAGTCAAACTGGTAGAGGTTTGTCCACACTGTGACTAGAAGAGCCTGGAAGGATCAGTCCCCCAAACCATAGGCCAGTTTTGGTTTTGGAGGATGCTGGCTGGAGCAGTCTAGACTAGAGCTGGGAAGTGAGCAGACTGTATTACTGGTTTAGCTTAGATCAGGAGATGCTTCCGTGAATGTCCTGGCCTGGTGTACTTCCTTTTGCCTTGTAGCATAGCCTTGGGCTGCGAAAGCTAGATTGGAAGAAGCCAAACTGGGAGGTATGCTCCAAAAAGGTTACCTAATATACTCTTGATTTCTCAGGGGCTATCAAAAGACATAAGCTGTCGATGTCTTCAGCTAAACTGAGAAGATCCTTTCCTGTTGCAACAGTGCTGCCTGTGGAGGGAGATGCAGACTTGCGGTTCTGCTAGGTGAACGCTTAGGGACGTCCCGGTTGAGATTGCACAATGTCCCTCTTTCTTTAGTGATGTTCCCAAACCAGCTTCTGTTTCAAACCAGCTTCTTTGGTTCCTCTTGCAGCCTTGATACCCCTGGTGAGGACTAGTCATAAGTGACAGGACGTAGTCCACAGGCAGATAGATCTGAAAGGCCTGGATCTGTTCCTTTCACCTTTGGTCATTTTGCTGAAGGCTCCCATCTTCCACTACTTGGCAGACAGTGGTAGGCATCTGCAGAGGGCAGTTCTTCCCATGGGATTTCTGTGTCCTCCCTGAAAGAACAGACATCTCCTCTGCCTGTACGCTATGCTGGTGCAGACATGGTGAGGACACCAGGCTCCGCTTTCCTGGACTCACTCTCCAGTCCTTCAGTTTTCAAAGCATCTCTGAGCTTCCCTGCTCTTGCAGCCTAACCTCTCCGATGTGGCATATTCTTGTGGGAATGAAAGAGCAGTCACCGAGCTCATTTCACCTTTCATTCCTAGAGCACTTAGAGAACAATTATACTAATTCTAATAATGACTAAATTTGTACTACTCCAGAGAGGGAAGCACAAGGCATTTAATTTCAAAGCGGTTTGACAAGACCATTTTGATGTGTGTGTATTTTCAGAAGTATGACACAAGTTTCCAAAGCACCTAATGGGGAGAAAAATGTTTAAATTCATACTCTCATGTTTTTGGTTTCCAAGAAACTGAATACTGTTCAGTTTTGTTGGGCATGATACATCATAGAAAATGAGTTTAACCCAGAGATTTACAGGACTTCCTGCTTCTGCTTGTTTCTTGACCTGTTTCTGGTCATTAGTTATCAGGATGGAAGTGTTTGCATGGAAAAAAAGGATGCTTCTGTTGTGGGAGGTATGAATTCTCAGTATCATGAAGCAGGACAGCTAACTGCATTTTAGAGTTAATCTTTATTTCTTAATGAGAAGGGAAAACCTCATGGTTTTTGGTCTGCACAGCAGTACTGATTAAGACACACTGAAACAGAAATTGAAATACTACATATGCTTTCTTGTTTTCCTTTTCCTACATATCTGACAGTAAACATTTAGTGCTAGAAAGAAATGCATTTGGATTTTAGTATTTTTGACATGCCATGGAGAGAATAATGTCAAACAATGGCAATTTGTCACTTATCATATGAAGGCGTAGAAGAACATGTTAGAATGCAGTAGCTAGCACATAAGGAGAAGGCAGTTATTTTAATACTGATACCCACTGCTAACAGAACTGAATAATGATTCCACTGGATACAATATTTCATATACCCAAGGACATGCCTCTAAAAGAGAAAATAAGCTCCTGGTATTAATCTAAATCTTGACCCGCTCTTACGCTTCCTACATGGCGCTTCATGTGTATTCCTGGTGATTCATTAAGCCTTTCTTGTGCAGAGATTCAGTGATGAGTCAGAAAAGGGCAAGTTTTCTGTTTTGAAGCTGTTACCTTCTTTTGAACTTCACTATTTACTTCGTTTTTTTTGTTGTTGTTTCAATTCAGTTTGATAGCAGTCTGCTACAGCTCTGATCGCTGCAGTCAACTGTGATGGACATGTGGGCATAGCTCAAGTGAAAACAAAAGCCTTGGCTTTCAAATGTTAAAGGTTTTACCTATGCACTGAATTTCCACCTTAATTTCTAAGTAATGTAGAAATGTTCCAGTATTTGTATTAGTAAAAAAAAAAAAAAAAAACCAAAAACCCAACAAGAAAGATGTCCTAGAAACAGTGAGATCCAAAACATTATTTTTTTCCTCAGCTTTATTTTCCTGTTTTTTGAGGAGGTGGTGCAACCCCCAAAACCCAAACATTTAGAGTTAGGTCCGAGTTTCATTTAAAACTGTATGAGCATGGGCTTTGGTGGTTATGAAGAAAGATGATGGTAAGAATCTCTTTTGCAGATTAAGAAGTAAGGAGCTTCTGTTGGTCTTAGTAAGAAGAAAATTAACTTAGATGTGTAGGTCGTCTTATTAAGTGCAGTGGAACCGCAATGATGTTTGCTGAACTACTCTTTGGAGATTTACATAATGGATGAGATACAGGAGCTCCAGGCAGCATGACAGTGGAGTTTATTTTATTGCAGAATGTAAAACAAGTGAATTGCCTTAATAATCTCTGCAGAAAGCAAGGATAATCTTTTTTTATATGCAGAAAGAGAGCCAGAGAGTTCATAATACCCTTAGCTATTCATGTACAAGGGAGGCAAACCTTTCTTTTAAATAGTCTGGATTCCTTTAACTATTATACTGTCTTATTCAGGACTTCTAAAGCTCTTCAGGAACAGCAAGCAACATGCATCTCTGAAAATATGGCTTTTATGCAGTAAAAATATACTATCTGCTGATAATTCATGGCTTGATAAAGGAGGTTCGTAAGAGGCTGGGTAATTATCCTAACTGCAACGTATTTAAGTATATGGAAAGCATTTATAAACCAAGCTTACCTGCTATTTATTTCTGTAGTGGTAATAATAGTGATTTCAAAAGTTTTAGAACTTTCATGATTTCAAAGTGGGTGTATGTTGGAAAGAAGTTTTAATACTAACGTTAAGAAGTTTCAAGCTTTAATTTACTGAAACCAGTTCACCCATTTTGGTTGATGTGGGTGGTTTTTCCTACCTCAGCTGATCATACCTTTTCAGCGTGGAAAATAGACACAGAAACAGTGGGAGAGTGGAATTGTTAAATGTAGATGGTAATAACAACACCCAACTCCTATTGTGTGCTTCTCAACCATGTGTTTGGCTTCAAGCAAGAGTTTGGCTATTAGTTTACTCTGAATAAAAATGTGCTGTTAGTCTTTGATCTGTAGCAACAGCTTGTTATGATCAAGGCTACTTACCACTTTTGCCTGAAGGAAAAGATTCACTGTTGGGCATAGCAGGTTTCCAAGAGTGAATGATGTCCTTAGTTTCTGGTTTCTGTGAGCTATATGCAGCTTAAGAATCCTTTTGTATTAAGCTGATGTCAGTTGCTGCTACTTTTAGAAAGTCTGGACAAGTAATTTGTAATACAATGTTGCATAAATACCTAGACATTTATTTGACTAATATGAAAACAGGTTATTGGAAAAAAAGAGGTAATTTCACGAACGTAACATTCCATGAGCAGGGTTAGTTTCTGCTTTTGTTAATGAAAAGAATTAAAACATTTCCAGTGATTTCAGTGGGTGATGGGCAATACCTAGTTGGTCTACTAAATAACACTGTGCTCCACTGTTAATTCCAGGATGCAGGCTGGGATTGGTTCTACCAAATTTACTTTGGATACTGGATGGTGATTATTATATATCAGTCGATATACAAAGTCAGACTTTTCTTTTTACCAGTTTCTTTTTCTGGCTGGGTTTCTAGTAAACCATTTATTTTTGTCTAGTCATAAGTCCATGTCAGTAATAGTTGCTGTAGTTTGCAAGAGAGGGCACCGAAGTAATAAACTGTTTGCTTATATTTGCTGGGGTCTGTCCACATCATGGCCTGGTGAGGTCAGAGACCAAGGAATGGTTTATATGGACAAACAGTTTTTTTCTGATCAGAAAGTGTTTTAAAACATTGAAATTCTTCCACTGCAGTGGCTCAGAACTCTCCCATGTGGGGATCTTTTGAGTAAATAAATAAAAGATCACACCAGGCAAATGTGATTTAAAGTGTCTGTAACTGTTCCCCAAATGGTGCTAAAATCCTAAATAAGATATGAGCAAGGCAAGCAAGGGAAAAAGTTCACTTCACACTCCAGACTTTCCAACACACTACGTAGCTATGTAGCACCAGACCCTAAAGACACAGAAGAGCATCCTGAAAAGCTGTGGTGTCTGAAGGAGCCCCTTGGTTCCGACACCTTCCTCATGCCCTGCTTCTCCACAGCTTACCCTACTTTGGGATGCATCTCCATTCATCTTGGAGAGAAGTCTCTCATTTCTAATCCAAACATAAGTGACCAAAAAGTATCTGCCTACATGTGTATCTACTAAGTCAGAAAAAAAGGTGTTCTTCCATGTGTGGCTGAGAGAATGTTGCATTTGCAAAGGAACCTAAGTGCCGGCTAGCATGGATGTGGTTGTTTTGTTAAACTGTTTTTTGTTTATTTAAAAATCCTGAAGCTTTCAGTTGGAAAATTTTACAGCTTATAAAAATTTAAAAAGGAGAAAAGAGTCGGCATCTACAAGCATCTACTGCTTGTTGTGTTGTTAATAGTATGGAAGTGTCTGCCTCCTTCACTTCTTTCTGAAACGGCAGCACAAGAATGCTTATTACACTTAAACCGACGAACCCATATTCCTTGCTTGTGAGGAATGAACCTGGGCATTTCCATCCTGCATCGGGTTGGACTGCTTTGAACCCTAGGGGACATTCCAGGTAGCCAGCCAAGATTTGTCCTGCAGGGTTGCTTTTTACTAACCTCTTCGTAGACCATTCATCATGTTGAGCATGTGAAGTACTTAACTAGTATCTGCCTTGCAAAATTTCAACAAAAATGATCCAATCCAGGCATAAGCCTTTACATCTGACCCTAGAGCAGTTGTATGGCAGCTGATGATGGTAAAAACGTGAAGGATTATTTGGTGACCTATTTTAAAAGGCTTGCTTTGCCTGAGTGGGCTTCTACGAGGGCTTGATAATTAGATATAGTCGTAACGGTATGAATTCTTGAATTAGTCTAGTAGTTCCTCAGAGTTGATCAGTAATATGACTGCTTTTTTTTCTTTCCAGTTTTAGTGTTTAGGTTAATAATAAACATAATCCATTGGTCTTGAGAGTATTCTTTCAGGTTGAAAACTTGCTGGTTTTCAGGCAAATGGCCACTCATAGAGAGCTGTCATTATTTTAAAACAAACTGTGGTGGGTTGACCATGGCTGGATGCCAGGTGCCCACCAAAGCGTTCTATTACTTCCCCCCCCCCCCCCTTAGCTGGACAGGGGAGAGGAGAAAAAAAAATATAACAAAGGGCTTGTGGGTCAAGATAAGGACAGGAGAGATCATTCAC
>JANZLQ010000008.1:16921901-16937581 GCA_026212715.1 Elanus axillaris
AAACAAGAGGAGGAGACTGTCTTGCGTGTCTTGTGCAGGAACATAAGTGTTTGTCGATCCATGCAAGAAATGTGAGTTCTGGGTGCTCTGAAGCCTGAGCTCACTGCTTTCTTCCTGGGGTTGTGTCCCTCACAGTCTGTCTAGGTCTGGGACAGCATCGTTTTACTTCTGATGCTTTTAGTACTGAGCAGCTAGACGTGAAAATCTTGGGACAGTGGGAGAGACAACAACTCTGGTGTGGGATGGGGATGTGCAATTTCTGTCATCTTGTGCTTAGGAGAAATTAGGGAGGGGGTTTAGGGGTGTCTTTAGTGGTGTTGCAGGACAGGAGGTTGGTTGTAGCACCAGCTCCTCTGTTGTTGTTAAAAGTTTGCAGCATGATTCTCAAATGCATGGCTTGGCTATATAAAAAACTCGGCTACAGAGCCACAGCCGTTCTCATGGATGGAGCCAAATTTTATAATAGTGTAATTCATAATTAAATAAGCACTATAGGATGCTTGGGGGGTTTGTACCAGCATGAGATACGAGTTTTGGTTTTGTTTTCTCTTCCTCTCAAGTAGCCAAAGATAATGCGATCAAAACTTGCAACAGAAAATCATCTGCATGAAGAAAATGCCAGTTGTAGTCCAGTTGTAGTTGCAACTGTGCTGTACGGAAGATGTAGGCCTTTTGGGGGTGGTAGGGGAGTCTTGTTATTAGACTGATTGCTATACCTTCTCAGAAGAAGAGCTTGTAAGCCCGAAAGCTTATCCATCTTCTGTAACAACTGCTCCAATAGCAGTTGCCCATACGGACCTGGGTATGATTTGTGTTTTTAATTAATCTTTCAAGGGAATAAATGTCCAAAAGTGATTAGTAAAAGGCTCCAATGAATGGCACCGAGAAAGAGAGGTTGATCTCTTTCAGCATGAGTTAGTTTACTGATCCAAGAGAACAGATGTTTTGGTAAGGTCATGCAGTGTTTGGCTTGATTATGTGCCCAGTTTAGGACATACATCTGCTATGTGTTTTATGTAGGTGGGTGACTGGAGTCCACCAGGTGGGCTGGGCTGGGAGGTAGGAGAACAGAGAAGGAAGGGCTGTCACTCAGACTCAGGTCACCTTCACCTGGGCAATTTTGGGAGCTGGAGGTGAGCTGCCACAGTCATTGAAGAGAGCTGAGTGAGCCAGGAGAAGACTGTGGCCTGAAAAATGCATTGACTTGATACATCCTATCGGCAATCTGCTGGTGGGTGTCCTGAGTGTCATGGATTAGCGCGAGGCGTTAATCCCCATTGATCCCAGGCTGGAGCAGCCTGGCCTTACGCGGGTGCGGATGCTCCATCTGCCCGGCTGACTGGCGAGGCTCAGGGGGACTCAGTTCACACCCCCAGCCCCTGCAGGGATGAGGCAAGCCCCTGTGCCCACTGTATGCAAACCTCGGCAATTGTGTCCCATTTGCTGACTGGATTTGAACATGCTGTAGCGCAAATGCTGGTTGTGGCAGGAGATTGCAGTTTGGAAGGATCAGCTCTCTGAGCGACTATTGGGCTAAACATGTCACCCATATGTATAGCACACAGGCTGGATCTACTTGGCTGTTACCAGGCAGTGGCCCCCCAGGATGTGTCACACAATGTTCTTCCAGTTATAAATGCAGAAGGGATCAAATAGTTTGGAAATAATCTACTTCTGTGATTATTGCTGCTCCGAATTATAAATGACCCAAAAGCCAGAACTATTCACTGCATTCACTCTTCAGTCCAGTGCTCAAAAGGCAGAGAGCTGCTTTTAAGAAATATGATTTTTAGAGAACAAAAGGGGAAGCAAGCACTACGAAAATTTAGTTAAATGTAAATGTGTTAAATGGTACATGAACTAGTCAGGTTTTCATGATTTATCAGTTTTAAACTTCAAAAGCTCTGGTTAGCTTGCATTTTTAAAACTAATGAGTTTATCACAGTCAGTGGGGAAAAATGGTTCAAGTATATCAGCTGTAAATTGGTACAAAGCACTAAAAGGGACATTAGCCTCTAATCAGATTCTAACAGTTCATTAAACCTGCTTTTCCTCGCTGGCGCTTTGTCTTCCCCCCTCCTCCTGCCGGCACCTCCTGCGCAAGCCAGCCTTGTCCCTTCGTTCAGGCGGGTAAGACCTCCTCATCCTTCTCTGTCTATGAGCTAAACAGCCTAAGGGATGCTTGATGATGGTATACTCCTGATCTTGCTGTCAAACTCAACTGCACAGCGTATAAATCGGGAAGGGAGAGGGACCTCTCTGCTTGCAGAATGGGTGCTGGAGGAGCCAGGAATGCCAGGCTGGCTCCTGCTCTCGCTCCACCCCAAACCACAGCCAAACTGCTTGAGCTCAGTGACACCCGAGATCTGCTTCTGATAAGTAAACAATGCACCACCCTTGCTGGGAAGAGGGATGCAAAGCCTGGAAAAATTTCAGCCAGCTGTTTTGTGGCATGAGTCCCTCCTGCTCTTTCCCCATCTCCTGCCTCGGACGCTGAATAAAGATCAAGGCGCACAAAATAAATTGCTGAGAAGACATAGGAAGGGCTTTTTCTTCTTCTTCTTCTTCTTCTTCTTCTTCTTCTTCTTCTTCTTCCTGTTGTGTCAAGCTTAAAATACCTAGGCAGCAGTAGCATAGCATGGACTAGGACATCTCAACAGTTTGACTTGTCTTCATTCACACATCTGTAAATGCAGAGGCATCCTGCTGAAAATTACTTGTTTGATCTGAAGTTTTATAACTTAAGCATTTAGAGCTTCTTATGAGCATTATAAATGTACTTTTTAAGGAAAAAAGTACCGATTGCAGTTGCATTTGCTTATCTGCTTTGCTGTCAAGTTCCTGCCCGCTCTGTAGTATCAAACCGCAGCTCTGTGTGCTGTAACACATGGGGTTCAAAGTGAGGGCAACGGGGATTTTAAGCAGGTCATTTGCTCTGCCTCTGGCACCCTGTTGGAGCAGGGGTGTGTCGGTTTCTCAGCTTTTCAGCATGTTATTTAAATTACAATGAAGTAGAGGAGTATACAGAAACAAACAGTTGCTGCAATATTTATATCCCTGAAAAAGAAGATCCTGGGATGAGGTGCATTAATTGGAAGAAAAAATAAATGTTTAAAATAATTTAAGTTTTTAAAATGTATTTTGGAAGCTCCATCACGACAGACCATTTTCCTTAAAATTTTCCTGAATCAGCCATGGTAAGAAAAAAAGGCTATGAACATATTCCCTACGAATAACAGCACCACACAGTACTCAACAGATCTGTTGCCCATGAAACACAGGGAAAGTGTTTTTTCCATTACAGCGTGGTTATTGAGGACTACAAGCTAATGGTTACAGTGAAGGTGAATCTCCAGTCTTGAGTACTGCCTTCCAGATGGGGCTGCAGATAAGTAAGTGGCTGCGAAGGAGTCGCTTATAAACTGTATGTGCTATGGTTTCACTGTCTGAAAAATAGCTGTGATGTCTTTGTATTTCTGTACTGCTGACCAGGGTGTCTGAATTCGTAAGGTCAGATTCTAGCTTGAGGGATAAAATGTCTTTTATTCTGTCCATGTTGTCCGAACTAAATGGCAGCTGAAGGGGCTAGCTTTCAAACAGCAGCCTTGAGCTTTGGCTGGAATAGAAAATTGGCTCAGGTTGAGGTAGTATTTGAACTGAAGGCACAAGAGGTTGTTTTGCATGTCTACGTAAACTGCTTCAGCAACAGTGGGATGAGACATTCAGAGCAGGGATGTTGACTGAGGGAAGCACAGTTCTGCAAATCTATCTTCAGATTGAAGCTTTCAGCATATATTGCCCATTACTGCAAGGACAATGCATGTTTTTAACATGCTCTTTTATTTCTTTTGTGTCAGAGGTGAGTGCGTGGAGATTTTCATTGACAAATGCTGATAACTTTACAAGGTAATGAATAATAGGAAATCTGAGGAGCTGCTGATGTGTCTTAATTTATGGTGTGAGTGTACAGGCCTTCACTAGAACTTCTCTGAATTGAAGCATATGCTTTCTCTAGGTAATACAGAAGTACAGATATTTTGACTGAAATCAAATATACCTAAATATACTGCCAAAAAATGGTAGCTATTTGACATCACTGCTCTCCTTTTCAGTTCTAAAGCAAGGAATTTATATACGTGCACCTGCGTCATTAATTTCAAATTAAAAAATAGTAATTGGAGATGACTTTCCCTTGTTGCTTACAAAGACTTGGTTTTCTTTTAAGGATAATTGAAAGTATAATTTACTATTTTAACAGAAGTAGTAACTTGATAGCTACTCCTTAAAATTAATATTATATCTTTGCTAACTATATTCCTGCTAAAAGAAACTTACTTGTGTCTACAATATTACAGAACTAAACCAGTGAATTAAACCTAGTGTTGTTCATAATTTTTTTGATTAACCTTGTCCTTTTCTGCCTTAGGACATCAGCGCCTTTGAGAACAGAATGTTAATGCTTGATGGGATGCCGGCAGTCAGAGTTAAAACAGAGCTGCTGGAATCCGAGGAAGGGGTAAGCAGAGTTTTCTGTGCAGCCTCATTCTGCAGCGCGGTGGTGACCCTTCCCAAGCTTCTCTGCTGTTAGCTGTCCGTCCTGTTGTATTGTCATTTTCTTTTCTATGTTTTTCTTAATTTCTACCATTTTGGAGCTCATTTTCTTGGGAGATGTACTGGTGAGCATCTAGTCTCATCTGCCAGGAGCACAAAACAAAACTCCGTGGAAGACTTATTGGAATTATCTGGGATATCTGAGATGCTGTTGGTGTAATTTTATGATTATAAAAAAAAGGTGCAGTTTAGAAAAACAGGAGAAAATAATGGATTACAGTCAAGAAGCCAAATTCATGTGTCTGAGAAGCCCATACGTATCTTTATGTTCTGCCTTCTTGGAATATTTGCCTTACTGTGGTTGTTTCATCCTTGTGTGGTTGTCCTACTCTGTTTTCTGTTTGTGCAAACCTGCTCTTTCTGGTGGAATGCACTTGTATATCATTATGTTAAGAGGGCTAAAAGCCTCAGATGGTTAAAGCTGGTTTCACGTCAACTGCTGAATACAAGACAGAGATCATGAATAGTATTTTGAATTTTTTTTACAAGAGTGTTTGGCATTGGAGTGGTAGATTTAGGAAAATGGAAGACTATGTTTTTGGTCGTATTAAGGGTATTTTCTTATATATGCAGTAATAATTATATCAGGGATTGTAAATTACTATGAGAGCATCTGTATTTAATGGATTTTGTGTTTTCATGAACCTTTATTTCCTTGAGTGCATCTTAAGTTATCCAGAAAAATCCAAGCCACTTTACTGCTCTGAAGACAGATGCTCTCAACAAGCAGAGAGCATAATAGAAGCAGCAATGCTGTTGCCATGTAGGGATGGCCTTTTGCCTCCTTCTGTTAGTTGGCTTTTTTTCTTCCTTCTATTTTCTCAGTTATTTAATTGAGAATTTAAATGATATGGAAGAGAGGGAATTAACTTTCAGGATGACTTAATTTGAAAGACTTGCAAGAAGATATCAGTTACTTAGGATTTTTTTGAGGCTTTCAGTTTGAGAGAAATAAAACTTGACATTTAATGGAGCTCTTGCTCATCTCTCTGCCTTCTTGAGAACAAATACCCTCAGAAAATACTCCAGTACAAAGTAGTTTGAGGAAACATAAAAGTTGGACTATTGTAGGAGCCACAATGATGAGAAGATGGATCCATTAGAGGTAATTTTTAATACCGTCTGGATGCTTTGCATTATGTCT
Organism: Elanus axillaris; assembly: GCA_026212715.1. NCBI lineage: Eukaryota > Metazoa > Chordata > Aves > Accipitriformes > Accipitridae > Elanus > Elanus axillaris. The sequence goes on from JANZLQ010000008.1 coordinate 16,927,657, forward strand.
TTATGTAACATAAACCATTCTTCACTATTGTTCAGAAGACAAATGTTTATTGGTATTTGCCTTTGTCTAGTTTAAAATAAATTCTATGCATATTGCTGGGTCCTTTATGAAGAATACTTCCTTTAGCAAAGTGTGATTTGATTCTGGAAGACCTATTTGGTGTCTTAGAAACTGGAAGGAAATGAGCAATTTATACAGTTTTTTTTAATTTCCTTAGGGTTTTTTTTAATAAAATTTTACAGACTTCTGTGTAAGCAGAAAATGATGTCATTTTTTTTCTTTTCCAGTGACTGAGCCGTTAGACAAAGAGCTCGGTTGGATTTGGGATTTTATGCACTTTGGTACTAATTAAGTAGTGTCTGGTCAAGAGTCTCTGGCACCTTTATGACTCTTCATTAGGGAACAATCAATAAATACAAAATGAATTCTCCAGTTCACTAACAGAGGAGCTAGCCATTAGGATGGCAATTTTCCAGCAAACAGCTTAAACTCTAAAGAGAAAGGTGGTTGAAACAGATGTTTAGCATGTGCTTTAGAGACTGTTGTGAATATGTAGATGTTGGTAGACATAACAGGGACAAGTGTTTAAAGGATGCGATTACTGAAAACAGGACATGGAGGTTTGGGAAGATGAATATTGCAAGTGAAAAGCATGGAGCGGGAACTAAAGCGTGATCCCAAGTAGCATGAATTTGAAATTGCGATCTCTGTCTGTGTTGTTATAGTGCCCAAATTCCCTAGAGTTGCACCTCCATCGCAGTGTATGTGTTTACAGGGAGACGTGATTTCTACTTTGAAAATTTGCAAACTAAGACAGCATTTTGAGTCTTCTGAAGGTAGTGGCCAAAGTGTCATCACTTAGGATGCTGAACACCAGACAAGACTAGACAAACTATTCCAAAACCTGTAGGGAGATAGATGGTTTTTTTGCTGTTCCTGCTTGGTAGCTGCTCTTGGCTCTAGGTTTGCTTGCAAGGGCAAAAGTGAGACATGGTTTAAGGGTTATGAAAAGAAAGTTTAATCTGTGGTTAGGGAATCCTGAAGGCCGTATCAGTTGTGGAGGAGTGAAACCAGTAGAGTCTGGAGCACCAGTAGCCCTTGACCAGGATGGTGAGCGCTGAGTGGTCAGAGCAGAGCACTGAGTTGCCGTGCCTTGCTAATCAGGCTTTGGAGGAGCTGGGATATTATCATCTGTTCTTTTGTCTGAGAAGGTCTATGGAACCACTTTGAATTGTCTCCTCTTTAAGTCTGAGCCCATATTTCAAATAAACATCTTGTTGATTTTAAAAACTAATCATGAACCTCTCACAGCTATGCTAGTAGTTACTGTGCTTGTTGTGAAAGCATGCACCTAATTTTTAATCTGAATCAGCATCAGCTTCCACCCTTTTCCAATGGCAACAGAAAAATTCCTTGTGGTGCTCTGTGATGATCTTGCTTAGACCTTTTGGGGCCAGGCCATACAATGAGTGGTGAAGCAAGAGGGGCTGCTCCTCAGGTTGCTGTTGCAGTGTGGGAAGCTGCCACATGTGATAGCTAAGCAGCTCTGTCTTGGCAGGTCCTCCGTGTTAATGGTGATGTGTGTTTTTTACAAGGCAATTACTGCAAAGCTTTTTTGAAATTAAGATGAAATTAATTGTGGGCTCCAAGGATATGTGCCTACTTCTTGTAGGGATGTTGAATGCTTTCCTGCACAGGGCACATGAAGATGTCATCCAGAAAAGGTGCTTTCTCAGTAGTTGTGCCTTGATTAGCTGTCCCTTGGGGCTATTTACCTCCAAGGAGGTGTTTCACGGAAAAGACCTTGCTGGGGCAATGTGGATATTGTTTGACCATGCATGCATGCACTGCCATGTGGGACGCCCAGCCAGTCCTCCCCACTGCCCTGGCTCTTGCCATGCTGGCCTGATGAGAAAGCAGCCAGTAAAGTGCAGCCTAGTCACACCCTGAGCATTTGTTGCATGGAGACAAGTGAGTGTGCTTGGAGGGACGGCAGGCTGGTGCTGGGTCAAATCCCATTTGGGTGCTGGTATGCCTCGTCACCTTTGTCTTCCCAGGGCATCCTGTGTGTTACTGCTGTAGGTGAGGTGAAGGTGCAGAGATTTTCTTGGGAGTCGCTCAGTGCTGGTGCTGAATTTCTGGCAAAGAGTCAGGGCCAGAAGGAACCCCTGTGCCCCTGATTTTAGCTCCAAGACTGCAAGGAGATGAGTGAAATGTGTATACATCCCTGCTTCAAATGGGAATTGTCATATTGTTACGTGTACGATACTGGCCTGGTGGATTACTTCAGCAGATGATATGATCACAGTGTTTGAGTACGTTTTTACTCCAAGGTTTCAAATTATTTCATAATTTGATGAGTTTAATGATTAAACAATATGTGTTTATCCTAGGACTTTGTTACAAGCCTTTCTTTGAAATTCATTTGTCTCCTTACAGTTTGTGAACAGTAACCCATCAACCTATTGACTCGAGCAGTAGAACATACCACTGTTTAGCAACCTTGGTAAAGTGAACAATGATCACTGCAGTAACTTGACAACAGAAATAAAAAGCTCAGAAAGAAGTAACATTCCCCTTCCTTTTACACCTACTCCACCTAAATGGAAGCACAATAGGAGGGGAAAAAAAAAAGATATTTTATACAAACAGCATCAGCTTTTAACCTTAAGTTGGTTCTTCACTTACCTGTTGTGGCATACAGCTACAGTGAAATAGTCACCATCTGGCCATGTGCGTTTCATTCATCAGAAATTCATCTTCCCTGTGCTGCTCTGGGTAACCTGGTCTTCACCAGGTGGTGTCTCTTGACTACTTGTGGTGGTGGTAGTAGTAGAAGTCCTCCATGATGTAGATGAGAACCAGGACAGAGCAAATCATTGAGCCGAGACTAGCATTTTCTACTGTATTTGGATACCACGCCAGAAAATCAATCCATTATATTCCTGTGTTGCTTTTGTTTTTCCTATTGGAGTCCTCGATCTTTTTGCAGGAGAGGTTAAGTATAACGTAAGGTTCTTCTGTACCAGCCATGTATAACCTACAGGGTCTTTAACTTTCTTGTTTGGAGATGTTTTGTTTCGTGATTTGTCTGTGTCTTGCCCTGTGTTTGGGTGCTCTGTGTCCAAACTGGGGCTGATAACCTCTGAAAAGTTTTTAAGCAGTGTTCTGAAATAGTATCTCAGTCCTTACACTGCAGAAGTGTCATATCTAGAGCAAGTGAAAATGGTTTTAAAATGCAACGCAGCAGAAGGAATAAGCGAATGAATAAAGTGTAGTCAGCAGAAATTTTAGGGTAGCCCTGGGAGAATGAAGCTGTGCGAGCTACTCCCACTGCAAACCAGCCCAGTCTCTAGCTGAGGCTGAAAGGAAATTGGAGCTGATGCCTGTGTTTTAGCTATGCCCCATGCACCAGTTCTTTTGAGCCTGTGACTAGAGGAGAGGTGAGCAGGGCTCAGGAGCTACAGCCTGCATCGATGCAGTGAAGACAAACCTTTACCAACCAGGGTTTAAAAGACACTGAGTTCAAGCTAGAGGCTTGTGGGAGAATGGGATTTAGGCAGCCCAAAAGGGAGACGTGCCTTATGAGATATAGGTTACTGGGCAAATTTAGAACAAAGAAGTTATTTACAAGGAAAATGGATTTTCTCTTTGCTTTGGAAAAAGTTAAAACAGTTCTGCTTTGTTTTATCATCACCAATTTAGAATAGTTAATGATTTTTAGAAGGCCATCAGCATTAGCAAGAACAGATGCTTATTTTTCCAGTGAACTACTGTCCTTAATTTTGCACAGGAGATTTAATGCAGACTATTGTTTGAGGCTTCAACAAGACACAGTGCTGCTTTAATGACTTTATCACAAATAAAAAAAAAGACATTACATAAAAGATACCGCATTGCCCTTTAACAAGGCTTCGTTATTATCTCCCCTACTGTGGAACAGGAGCTAGCATTGCTAATAAATTGGTAGAATTACTTTAGAAATGTGAATTTGCTTATCATTTAATATCCTCCAGTAACCTACAGCTTTAGATCTTTTGGTCTGCAGTAAAATCTTTGTATGTCAGTAACCAGCTTCAGAGAAGGACATGAAGAAGGTGGTCCCTCCCCATGTAGGTGAAGGTGGGGTGTTTCAGCAGGAAAAAAATACTCATTCTTTGGCTGTGCCAAAAACTATTTTGAAAAGTAATATTCCTAATTGTAAATATGTACAGAGGCTGGATTAATTTAAATGGTAATAGAGACTGGGCAGTGAATTTATTAGCTGATGGCTGCTGTCAAGAAGTGAGGATGGATGGTGTTGACTGGCTTCACTGTGAAGTCTGAAAGTCTTGCTGGTCATGGCAGGATGTGACCCAGTTTCTAAAAACTGGTAAATGTGCCTGACTTTAGACACATGAAGTTCCACTTTCTCAAGTATTTGCAGAGCCAGGCCACAAGCTTTTGTTAAAAGGAGATGTGAATGTGACACTTACATCCCATGATTAATCTTCAAATACAGAGAATAATGAACCTCTAATTTTCATCAGCCTTTTTGTTTCCAGATCTGCAATCTCACCCATTCCCGTGCCTGCATTTTGTCCCTTCAAATCATTATTTCAAGATTATATATCTTATTCTGAATTCACCTCCTAATTCTGCTTGATCTGTCTCCATTCCAGTGCTTTATCACGGCTGAGTTATGAAAAAAATGACTAAAATGACAAAAGCCTTTAACAAGCCAATATTGTTCTGTGTCTTTTGTCTCTAGCTAAATTATCTTGCCATCTCGTGTCTGAAGAATGCCACCCATGCTTATGTTGTTATATACATAAACATTTCCTACCTCAGCCTGGGTAATAATGACAGAAATCTGTTTTATTTCCAAAGATTTCCAAAAATAACTATTGAAATTCAGTTGAGAATAGTCTCAACAGCAGATCTTGCTCCTTGACTCTATGGGGAACTGTTTTATGTTGATTTGTTCAGTTTATGTGTATTCTTTGTTATTGTTAGAAGAAAGAGCACTTCTAGTATTTGCTGTTGTAATTTATAAATATCTCCATTCATTCAAATTTTTTTTTTCTGATTTACTTAATGTTTAGCATGACTGATCTGAGGAAACAAACAGCATATGGACAGTGCACATGTATCAATCTCTTCTGCAAAGAAACTAGCCCTTCTTACTTTGGTTTCTTTATCTTGCAATAGATGATACTCAAGAGGAGTGTTATTGAGGTGTCAAACACAGCTGATACAACTCGTTAGTTGCTTTACAGTGCCATAAATATGTTACATTCTTCAGAAAGAGATCAAGATCTGATCCTAAAGACCAGTAAAGACATAACCTACAGGGCATGATGCAAAGCCACGTGAGATGTACTTAAGGAGATAAAAGCTGTGTTCCCTGAACACTGCTGAAGGATATGCTTGCAACCCAGAATGGTGCAAGACACATTCCAGAAGGGTGCACCACAGCTACATCAGCTGGATTAACTGAGCAGAGTGAAGCACCGCAAGCTGATAAATACTGTGAGGCTCACATGAAGAATAGAAGGTAGTCAACTCCTATGACATTAGTGCTGTATCCATTGCCAGTGACTGAATGACATCAGGGAGAGGTGGGTCAGCCGATCACTGATCCAAGAAAACCCAGCCCAACAGGAGAAGGGAATGGCTGTATACATCCTGCAGTCACGCTTGAGGAAATCATGGATATCTTCCATCCTATGGAGAGGGGAAGGGTGGAAAGAAGATTGTGGGTGCTGCTTTTGACAAAGGCCTGTGGTTAAAGCTGGTTAACTGGATCTGAAACTATACCCTGAGACACCTTTATTGCTTCTGAGACCTAAACTTTCTACTTTGGGCATGTCTCTGCTCTGCTGCCTTGCCAAATGCTGAGTATTTATAGTGTTGCACATGCTCCTTACTCCTTTTGAAGTCAGCCCTCCTATAGAATAGAGAGCTAAGGGAGTTTTGCACCATGGTTGTAGGTGTGGTTTATTTATTTGGGATTTTTTTCCCCAGGGATCAGACAAAAAAAGTGCAGTAGAAAGGTAATAAATTTAAGACTAATAGGAAATGCCAACTTTACCAGCTCAGTCAGCACACTCACTGTAACACTTGCCAGGCAGTCTTTTTGCCAAGTTAACCAAGTTTATGGATAGAAAATGCAGGTGGGGTTGTAAGATACATGATGCTGACTGAAATTCTCACTAAGAGAAGGATCCCATATCCTCTGAGACTTAATTTACTGACCACTATCTGCCATTGCTTTCCTTTCCTAGGCACTTAAGGTGGCTGTTACAGAGCATTGCAGGGAATGTACTCCTTCTGTCTGGTATTGTTTGTGGCATGTATGGCAGGAGCAGGGAGATTTTTCAGTTGTGGGCAAGGGCTTCACTGTGCTAGGCACTATAGAAATAAAGGCCTGTCCATGGATATTTTGGTTTGTTTAATCAGAAGTTGTGTTTAGACACTGTTTTAATGGGCATCTTCAGATAACAATGATTGTGTGTATTAAGAATATAGTAGCAAGTCTAAAATGAGTGAAGCGGAGAAAGATCTCTTCTGCAAACAGCTCGTGTTTAGCTAACAGTGCCATGCCAGAAAGAGGTTTCCCATACGTAATAATGATAGAATAACAGCAAGAAGATGATTTCACTTACTAAAAAATAAGATTTTATGAGGATGTATTTGGTAGAGGAGAGAGATAATGTTTTATGTGCAAGACTGGAAAGAGTTTCAAAGAGAATGTGTGATATTAACCAGAAATTAGCATAACTTAATATTGTTACAATTCCATAGAAAAATCATGGTTGCACAATATTATCATATGTTAAATACATAAATTGATGGTGGTTTTGTGTGCTTAGATGGACTGAAAAAATAATGTTGGCTTTGGGAGAAGGAAAGTCAACCCTTTGATTTGAGCATAGTGCTGAAGTGTGTTGTGAGATTATAGTTGGGTTGCCTTCTATCCCCAGTCAATTATTTTGTGAGCTCACCTTGAAGCCAGTCCACTTTTTTGATGATGTATGACCTCTCAGCTTGCTCTGCTGTCAGAGCTTATGATGGGAATCTCATGGAAGATTTATTCAGCTGAGAAACTCTAGCCATAAAAAAACCAAAACCAAGCAGGATACATACAAGCTGTATATGTTGGTTACTGTCAATTTATAAATCCACATTTTGGGTTGAAAATTGTGTGTTTTATAGAGATGTGAAAGGTCAACATTTCCTTTACTACATTAAAAAAATAGTTGAAAAAAAGTGTAAGAAAAATTTTCAACCATCCAAATATCTACATTTACATCATTCCCCCGATAACCCCAGTTCCAGTGACTCTTGTATGTGCGCCGTGTTCTGTTTCTTTTGGGAATCAAATATTCACAGCTTAACTGTAGTTTTGATCTAGTTTGCAATCCTAATTGAGGAACCAATGAGCTACAGATTTTTGCTCTTTGCATCCTGCTGGAAAGTTATTAATGCTATAGTCAGGGGAGCGCAGAGCATGCCATATATCAGCTGGTATACAGCACTGTAGTCTAAAATCCTGTTGCACTTCTGCACTGAAACTCAACACAGGTCTCTGTTGTTTCATGTCACAGTGCACTGCAATTCTAAGATACAATAATGTGAGTTTTAGAATTCATGCAAAACAGCTATTGGCATCTAAAAAGCAGTTACTCTTTGATCTGATGACTTACTTGGTAGGGCATCTGAAATTTAATTCAGGTTGCAACTGCAGTGAAATTCAACAGGTTTCAAGCGAATGTAGTCCCTCTATTCCTATGGAGAAACCAGTGAAGGTGAGCTAGGTAATCCTGCTTTTATTAACAAGAAAGCTGCCTTGAATTACCTCACATTTACCTCCATGTGTGATTATGTATATAGATGGGTAGTGCAGACCTGCTGATGCACGGTAACTTCTTCATGGTTTAGAGTTCCTTACTTAAAATGTTTTCCATTGAAATGTCTCAGTGAAATAATCGTGAATCACAAAACCTTTAAATTATTTCGCTAGGAGAAAAGTTAATCATTATGTTTCATCTCATTCTACTCGGCAGTTTAACAGATTACTTTTTTAAAAATACTTGTTAGAGTAGTCAGTTCATTATGATGGCCTGTATTTTGTTCAACAGGGCACGTTGGTATGTTCAGAATGGAAGAGAAATGGAAGTGACTGGGCTTTCGTTCTTTCCCTTTGTTTTGGGTCAGGGTGAATTAAAATCTTTCTATATTGCTGGTTCTTACTTGGATAATTGCTATACTTTATTTCTTTAAGGGCACTGAGATACTTGAAGTGAGGAGTATTGTGTAAGTGCTTTATTATTATATTTTATTATATACTGGCTAGCTTCAGAAAAATAAGCAATAAGCCAATATAACTCAATAATTTACAGTATCACAGAACACTTCAGCAGTGTGAGACAAATGCCACTGTGTTATGATAGTACCAAAATTATTTTAATCTTTGTTGTTTGTTATGAGAAAGGATTACTTCTAGTTTTCTCTTGCTTGTTGATGTTCTCTTAACTCTTCTATTTGAGGTTGCCTTATAAGTAGTCTTTTTAATGTATATTTTAGTCTTGTTCTGTATCCTGCTGGGAAGTACTGAAAGAGCTGCATATTTTGTAGCATTGTTGGCTTTTTTCCTTATTTCTCCCTGTGGAGATGAGCCTTTACATAAATTACTTTAAGGATCCTGTTTTCTTGATTTTACTTTTTTATTATTCCCTTTCTTCACACCCCTCCCCTCCTTTGTTTCACACTGGAAGGATGAGTATTTAATAAACTGTTATTTAGGGGGCATCTGCTTTCACAGACATCCTTTTACAGATGTTGTTTTTGCTTGGTTGCATCGCATAAACGTACCAGAAAATCATAGGAACCACAGGCAAAAAAGCCAGCAGCAATGAAAGGCGGTGTTTGTCCTCCCCTGTCAGCACAGGTCACCACCTGTGCTTGCAGTTACCCGAGGATGGAGCCCAGGTGGACGAGGATGACGAAACCTGTGGCAGCTTGATGTGGGCCACCCCTGTGGTAGAGCCCCAGCTCACTGGGGTGGGTGGGCAGCGAGGGGCTGGCAAAGGAGGAGAGGCCCTGGGGATGCCACAGAGGGAGGACAGCAGGTCTTCCCAAGCAAGGCTTGCTCACGGAAAGGCTCGTGTCAGATTGGCGTTGCCAGCCCTGCCGCCTCCAAATCCTCCATTCCCCTTGTTCCCTGGGGGGACAGCAGCCACATGGGTGACAGCTGCATCCTGCCTCCTTAGGCTGCTCCAGTGGCGTTCGCAGCCCGTTTCCTACTACCATAATTTATAATAGAGATCAGTATTGATACTGAGGCAATGACATTGGTTTTGATCTTCATCTGTGATGCTGTGTGTGGAGCATATGTCATTGCAGTAGGTGAGTTACTGGAAATTCCCTCTCAGTTGTGCCAGCTTGTCCTTGCAAGATAGCAGCATCACCCTCTCCCGTCTGGGTTAGATATGCTCAGTTATGTTTTTAATACTGTAGTTGCCCTTCCATGACATTTGCCACATTCTTTGATAGCTTTTTGCTAGGTAGAAGGTTTGGATACAGCCTGGTCATATTCTGGCTTGGTAGTTCTCAAGTTCTGGGTATTTGGTGGCTCTGAATGTTTTCTGATCCCCTTTGCTGGATTTCTCTGGTCATCTTGCTGTTTTAACACTGAACAGCTGTTGGTGTAAACTGATAAAAGATTAATTGTGGGCTTCTGTTTTGCACTGTGGAACAGGGAGTTCTTGGTGAGGAGGGACAACTGTTGACTGAGGAAGGAAAGGCAGGATTGGGTACCATTAGCAATATCAAATGCTTCACCCTGGGTGAACTGATGCTGACTGTTGCCAGTCACCTTCTCCTTCACGGTGCCCAGAAGTCTGTTCCCAGAGGACTCGCTCTGTGATTTTTCCATGGACCA
>JANZLQ010000008.1:16937818-16959885 GCA_026212715.1 Elanus axillaris
TCCTCATTCATGGCTGGCGGTTCTGCTCCTTGAACCCTGCCTCTAAGCACGGAGGCCTGTGAGAAGGCCACACAAGTAAAGGCTGATGCAGAAGGCAGCAATGGAGTTCCTCAGCCTTACGGGTATTCACCCACCCCATTCAGCCATGGACTCAATGTTTTCCTTGTCCAGTGTTTTACTGCTGATGTATTGGTAGAAGTTCTTGCTGTTCCTTTTGATATTACCTGCAAGTCTGAAGCCCAGCTGAGCTTTGGCTTTTTCCTGACACCACCCCTGTGTGTCTGCGTGGTACTTCTGGGTTCATACTCCACAGCCTGTCCCTGCTTGCTCCTCCTGCTGTATACTGCCTTTTTTGCACTGGAGCTCCATCATGTGTTCCACCTCTGCCAAACTGATCTCCAGATACTTCTTGCTTTTCTGAGTAGTGGGATGCACTAGTCTTGGGCTTCAATATTGTCCTTAAAGATCTTACAATTTCCTTGTTCTCTTTGGCCCTTTTAGAGCTACATCCCATGGGATCCCCCGTAGTTCCCTGAAAACTTCAACTTTCTTATAGTCAAGTGTCTAGATTGATCTGGACTAGGTCTCTGTTACTGTCTGTCTTTCCTCGCTCTCCTCAGGGTCTCAAACTCCATTACTTAAAGGTCATTACACCAAAGCTACCACTGATTACCACAGCTCCAACCTGTTCTTTCTTCAACACAAACAGTGGTCATTTTGATTTTGTCCATATTGGACTTTATGAGAACACCAGAGTGACCACAGTGGATCACTTGAAAGGTTCTTCTTACCCATACCATGGCAGCTCGTAGCATGTGCCTACAGAAGGCGCAAGCAAAAAGCAAGGATACAGCAGTACTACTCTGCTACACTCTCCAGTATCTGTCAGTGTGCAGACTGGCGACCACATGAGCAATTAATGACCTTTTGCAAGTATTGCAAGTTGTCACTGCTCTTTGACCTCCATGGAGATTTTCCTGGTAACCAGAGGTTGTGGTGTTGGTTTTGACTTGTAAAACCTTAAACTGTCTTGCACTTGCCTGCTGCCATCCTGAGACTGCAGTAAGAGCTTAAGATTTAATGATAGAGATGGCTGTGGCAAAGAGAGCATTTCCTGTGATAGACTTGATTTATTTTCCCATTAGTCATAGTAGAACAGAGTTGTGGATTTTCAGGGAGTCGATACTATGAGGCTTCTGGGGAGGGACAAAGCTTTGGTGTTGAGAACATTGTGACATGCAAAAAGATTTTTTTTTTGTTCCTTGCTCCTGTGGAAGCAGTAGTGGTATTGGCTGTGGATTTTGTGGCAGAATTTTGGTTTGGGAAGTTCCTGTCCACTGTTAACTCTTCTGCAGTCATGCCAGTTCAGACATGGGCAGGGATGCGGTCTATACTGGGAAAAGAGGGGGAAAAAAATCTAAAATTACTTTAAATATTTTTTCTCTTTAAATTTAGGTTATTTCACAGATCCAGGTTAGGGTGTAGGTAACATCATAAAGTGTTAGATCTGCAACATCCACAGGTCTGTGTGGTCCACAAGTTAAAACATGCTGTGCAAATGTGGCACAGAAAACATAATTGATTTTCATGGTGGAAAACCTTTAAAATAGCAGATAGAAATAGAATAGAAGCCAAAATTATTCTGGTTGGCTTCTGAATAGTATTCATTTTTACAGAATAAACTAAAAAAAAACAAAGGGGAAAGGTAAGTATCACTTACCTCTGCTCTTGGAAAACAGTTTATAGTTTGGCTCATTGAAGCTTGAGTTTGTTTCCTTTGTTGCTATACATGTTAGTTTTCATGTACGGATTTAGGCTGAAGGACTTGTCTGGAACATGAAATAAACTCAATTTTTTTTTTCTTAATAACCATTCAGAGTATTGATGGGATAAAGTGGCAGTTTAAGACAGCTGTTAGTGTAAAATAAATACACGTTGTTAGTATTGAATACACAAGCATTAATTTATTCCTGGTGTAAAATTCCATAAATGCTTCTAGCCTACCCAAGACTACTCTTGAGTTTCATCCCACTTTCACTGCCTAGTTTGGGACCTTACTGTTGTCAGAAAAGTATCAAATATTTACCAAAGGCTGAACAATAAAATAGTTGGCTTGTGTAGAAATTTGGCAGCTTTAAATGGATTATGGAAAACACTTGCAGCTTCCCATGAATTTATATTTACAAGTTCCTGTCTGCAAACCCCAAGTTAAAAAAGAAACAAACGGTCCTGAAAATGAAGTAAATCCAAGTCACATATGCAGAGTATGAAATACCTGGTCCGCAGTGGAAAGCATGCTGTGGGCTTGTTCTTGAAAGGTACTGAATATACAGAATCCAGCAGAGAATGTAAATATCTGCTTAGTTTTTAAGAATAGGAGTTCTGTAATTTACTCATGGAACCAACTTGGGGTCCGGGTACCATGCAGGAACCTTAAATGTGTAAAAACTCCTACCATAATCTCTAGAAGCACTGAGGTGTATAAAAGTCTTTAAAATAATTAGAAGAAATCAACCAGTTTAAATTTCCTTGCTTTCTAAGGCAGAGTAATGTATTACATGCCAGGTATGATGCTTGTTCTTCATTTTGTTTTAAGTCTACTATTAAACTAATCAATTTCCAATACATCCTACAACAAGAGACTTTTTTGTGAAGAAGTAAATTTTAAATATTCTTTATGGAATAATTTTCTTCATATCAAATGTAAGGATGTTGTGAAGTGTGTATGAGACAGTGTTTATTGCTGATTATGTACCCTAATTTATATTTTTTTTAGTATGTTCCTTGATTCCATTCAAATGATTTCTAGAACCATATAATCTCTAAAAAGATACATGGTTTTTGTTGTTATGCAGTAGTTAATGGTGAGTGCAAATTACATTAGCAAATGTCTTTGGAGTGCATGCTATGCTAAAGTAAGTTTCTGTTTAAAGAATTTTGCATGTAGTATTGTTAAGTGGATTTGCCTTACTCATTTTAAAATAAGGGATTTTTTTTTCTCTATAACAGTAATTTTTTTTTTATCTAAAAGATGCATGACATAGGTCCATAACTGAGCCCTGACCACTTCCCCTGCATGTTTAGGAGTTGCTCTTTACATTGAGTGTGTTTCTGAACTGCAGATCAGTCACCAGCTCCACTGCAGAACGCGTTAACCAGAGAGTAAGAGGACTATGCACACCTGTAGATGCCACATGCAATGTAATTAAAAGCCTGTGTGAAGGAACAGGGCATGAACAGTAATGACATGAAAGGATGAAGAGGGACCCGTGATGCTCACAGACCTTGGGAGCTGAAAGGAGGCACAGGGACAGAAATTCAGAGTAGGATTATGTTGCCACACCAACCAACTAATTTCTCTAACAGGAGAAAACCAGTAATGAATATAACTACTGAGTGGGAATTTTAAGAGAAAAACATACCCTGTGAAAAACTGAAAGGTTACATTTTTGATAATTGACCTTTGCCACCACCCTGCGAAATCCTGTGCTGGCAATCTCTGTCGGAGCTTCCCGCCATCCTGTACCAGACCCTGCTGTGCCCATCTGCTGACCTGGGAAATGCTGGCCCACCGTTCGGAGATGGGTGCCAGTACAGAGCCGCAGCCGCAGGCAGACCCGAGCCCTGGGTGGATTGTTCCTCCAGCAGCTGCGAAAGCCAGATGAGGGTTTTGCAGGTCTGTCTCCCCTAGTAACTGTTTTGCGTCTTCCCTTGAAATCACTGACTAGTGTATTTACTTTTTTACTTCCTTGTCTCTTCTAACATAATGTGAAAACGCTGAGGAGAACTTTTAACACTGGCATTTCTTACCAATATGTATGTCTACACCCTTATGAGCCAGGTGTCCTGGAAGTTGGACATGTGCTTATTTCCATTTGGTCTGTCACTCCGTAAAACCTTCTGACTTCAGAAAAGGAGGGGGAAAAAAAAAAGTGAAGCTTTGGCTGAAATGATGAATTTTTGTCTTGCTCGTGCATTGCAGGAGGAATTAGCAGTGCAAGGCAGTTGCATTGCTTTACCTCCAGTGCCTTTAAAGCAGCATTCAGTTTGGACTGCGAGCTGTGTTCAGAGCAGTACTCCCACGCTCAAGGTTTGTGCACTTAGAGTATGAGCCACCTCTGGGATGGGAAACAGACAGATGAGGTTAGTAGGGAATATCGCTGGGTAAATCAGCCCCCACCGAATTCAGCGCTGCTGCAGCTAGGCTGCTGCTGGCCCCCGGTGTGGACAGGTAGCTCTGCTGTGCGCTGCTATGCCCCGGCCCCTGTGTGGGGGCTTGTGCTCCTCTGCTGCCGTCGCTCAATTCCCCGCTCCTTCTTTTGCTTCTCTTGCAGGCATGCAAACCTCTGGGCAGCAGCTAACAAGATTTTCCCACCTGTCTGTGCTGATGCTTTAAATGATGAGCTCTGCTTTTTCTGGCAGGGTAAGGCATTACTTTAGCAAACTGGCCAAACACAAGAGTGTGGTGCTTTCTCTAGACTTCTGCTACCAGACGGGCAAGATGAGTGCTCACCAGCCTTAACAAGATTTAATACTCCCTGTAGTAATAACCTTACCATTAGTTGTAGTGGAGGCCAGGTCAGGCATTGGAAGAGGTTGTCCCATTCCTTTGCTTTTCCCACCCCTTTCCTTCCTTGATTCTTAACTGCTGTCCCTGAGTTGATGCTGGTACCTGTGGGATCACTTGGTGAGCTGGTTCAGCTTGCCAGTCTGGCATAAAAGTGGCCTGGGGAAAAAAAACAAAAACACCTGCAATAATTTTGGCTCTCTGAGGAGTCAGTCAAATGCCAAAGCAGACTTGAAGCAGAAGTGGGTGTTCAGGGAAGGGGAAGAGTGGCAATAAATGCTCGGATATGTGCTACCCTAACTCATGCATCGTGCTTTTAGTCATGCCATGTGGATGAAATACGCAGTTTAGGCTTTGCCATGCAGTTTGCAGGTGCTAAAGAACTGAACAAGGCAGGCATCCTTGACTCCAGCAAAGGACAGCAAAGTGACATTATGTGAAAGAATAGAGCCGCATTGACAGCACAGCCTGCTCTGGTTAGGATGATACAGGGATTTCCCTGCAACCCTGTTTCTCTGACAGAATGTGCTGATGGGGGCGGGTGTGTGTGTGTTTTGTTTTTAAAGCTGTTTTTCTGAGCATGAGGGATTGCGCATGAAAACGAATGGCAGTTTTCAAACATGGTGGAGGGCTACGTCTGAAGCTCATCCTTTATAACACCTCTGTGTAGCCTGTGCTGTTTCTGGTAATGGAGTACAGCAACCTTTTGAGCCACACAAGGACTTACAGGGTCAAGGCCTTTCTTTGTGAAGGCAATGTATCTGCATGCTAGAAATCTTGAGAGCATGTCATAGCAGCGGGGGGGTGGGGTGGGCAAGGAAAAG
This sequence comes from Elanus axillaris, assembly GCA_026212715.1. NCBI lineage: Eukaryota > Metazoa > Chordata > Aves > Accipitriformes > Accipitridae > Elanus > Elanus axillaris. The sequence continues at coordinate 16,943,210 of JANZLQ010000008.1, forward strand.
TGTGGACTGGCACAGATCTGTTTAAGATTTATTGCATCGTTATCTCACATGAAACAGTAAGATTGTCCTGGCATGACTGAGCAAAAACAATGGTGTGAGAGAGTCATTATTTATTTCAACGCTCTGCTGATTGCCTCTGGACATTTCTGGGAGCCAAGGTATCCTCAGCAGCGAGGTCTTCTGTTTCACATAGTTTCAAAGATAGTAATTTTGAGGAGGGAAGCTTGATCTACATCATGTTTCCTTCTTCAGTATATTCCGAAGGTGGGATGTTTTAATCTCTGAGACTCTTAAATGGGAACAGTTTTTCCTCCTGGCTTCTCTTTGCTCCTATAAAACCTGACAGAAAATCCCCTGAACAGATGACTAGCAAGTTTACACTGAAGAAACATAAAGACCAATCCCTTTCCTTACAGACCTGGAGGAAAAACAAACTCCACACAATATATTCCCTCTCTTTTGAGTGTAACGAACCGGCAGTTACTCCTGTCTGCAGGAACAACAGGAGACTGCACAGCTCAAGCTCAGGATACAACACATGACATAATTCTGTTTGGTCTGTGGTCATAGGATTATTTTAGGGGGAGCGTTATTAATAAGTAATAATACAATGTTAATGCAATCTTAATATGTATCCCGAGAAAGGAACTTGAAGTGAATAAGCTCCCCATTTTTGTATGAGTAGCTTCATAACCTGGAAGTGATGCACCAAACATGAAATTGTGATGTTTTAACCTGGATAGAGCTGGGTGCTAGTAGAATGGCTTAGAAATGAAGGTTATTGGCTAATAGTGGGAGTTACTTGATCAGATCAGCTTTTAAAAATCCATGATCAATACGGATAATGCTATTATTGGTTAGACATTGTTACTCTTTCATACAACATAAAGGTTTTGAAGCATTTGCAGCATCCAGGGTTTTCAGTATGAGCATCAGTGTGCATAAGACTGTTCCCATTATGCATTTCTTTTTCTAAGTATTTTGTTTATCTGTAGCACGTTGGTGTATTTCTATAGATATTTCTTAAAATTCACTTATCAATTGCTCTAGGCAAAAGTGCCTAAACTGAAGGTTTCCAAATCCTCTTCATATGAGATATAGATAAATGTATTCATTACGGTCCAGCTTCAGTTAAAGGCTCAGTCTAATTTTGAATTCAGAGTGTGTCTCCTCCCGAGTAAATCATTTAGTTCACTGCTACCCACCACTTCAAGCCTGACCTTGAGGAAGTAAAAGAACTTCTAATCATTCTCCTAAGCTCGTGGATGGGGTGGGGATAGAAAAAAGAAGGTTGGGCTCTTCTGGGCCAAGGAAAGCACTCTTGTCACGAATACCCTGAACATCTTAATCTGGTCAGATTTTAGCTGGAGAACCTTATCTGAGTTCAGTTGTCAGGGAAGAACGTATGGAGGAGAGTTTATCTGGGCTAACCAGCCTCTAAGTCAGTAAAGAATTCATAGATGGAAAACAACTGCTTCCACTGTGCCCTGATAAGAACAAGCAGTCTGTGCCTTTTGCAAAACACAGGTACTTGTTTTGTTGCTCTTTTGGGGGAGTGAAACGAATGGTGCACTAGATGATCAAATGAACTTTGTGTCCCTAATAGGAAGAATTAGCTTTACATCTAATATGTGTGGTCTTATCTTTACCATGTTGTACTGATGCCTGTGTCAAGTTTCCTCAGCCTAAAATGTGCTCAAAATGTAACCATCAACCCTGCATATTTCACTACACTATTAATCCAAGTGCAGCTCTTGTCTTTTAATACTTCAGCCCCAAACAGAGTGTTCTGTAGATCTGTTACCCTGGCTGATGCCTTGGGTAACTTCAACAGCAAGCTATCAGATAGCCTCACTTGGGAGGCAGTGGGGCAAATAGTGAGACTGAGGGAGTACCTTGGTCTCCAAAATTACTGTTGCTGCGTGGTAACTGCTGAACGCTCGGCCACTGGAAGAGCCTCACCTTCAGCCTTGTGGAAACTGAGTGTTCTGAGCCCTGCCCTTGCACTGCTGGAAGCTCAGAGTAACTGGGGAAGAATACAGACCTGTATCGCAGGAAGAAACTGTTCCTTCATCTCATACTTCATTTATCACACCATCTCTTTCATGGTTTTGTTACTGGGAACATGACAACATAGATGCTTCACGAACTATTCATTAGATTTTATCCAAATGGCATCTGACTGAGTATGCGGCATGACATTTTGAGTGGTAATATCCACAAAGGAGCTAAGTTGACACTTAACAAAAAACATGACACAAAACCTTTGTGATGTGGGCATGTGGTGAAACATACTGTGCATTAAAGCAGTCTATGGTTTAAATCTGGTTGTGTGGCATGAGGTGGTAGCAGCAGCAGGCTGATTTATTCAGAATCGCTGTAACTACTATGATGAGTCAAGCCAAAGGTCCATTTGGCCACACACTCTAGGAGGGTCTCCAACTGGTGAGGAAAACAGGGAAGATGAAAAAGGTCTGTGTCGTGTGATCCTTTCTTGGACATAACTTTGATCAGTCAGCAGTTTTTAGGCGATTTTCAAGCCCGTTGCTATACTTGGACCATTGTGCTTAATAGCCACTAATGAACTCTTCCCAGTGAAAATGTTTAATCCATCTTTTAACTCGCTTATGCTTCTGGTTTCCAGAATACCTGTGGTAATGTGGTGGAAAATGTAGGTGTTTCATGAAAGGCTACTTACTTTCCATTATTTTACAGCTGTTGTCTGCCAGTTGCTTCTGTTCTTATGTTGTGAGGAACAATTTCCATGTCAGTTCCAATTTTGATGTTTATCATAGGACTTCAGTCATCATTTTCCAAACCCAAAGTGTATTATCTGCTTTATATATCCTTGAATATTAATTTCTCAGATCATCCCTGTAGCTTTTTTTTCTACTTTTTTCAGTGCTAACATACCTTTTTAAATAACAGGTGCAGGTTTCTTCTTCAGTAAGTTAGGTGTTTAAATGTTAAATAACAGCATCTGAGCTAATCATCCTTCATCTCTAGGACAGGCAAGACAAATTATCCTCTGACCCTTTGATTTTTCTCCACTGGGTAGAATGGGTGCATGGATGACCAGCACAGATTTAAGGTGTCAAATAAACATCTGAAGCTACAGGAGGCGAGTCCCACGCAGGAAACCAAAGCTATATGGTGCATATTGGTTTTGTTCAGTTGTGTGGTAGTGTTTTCTGTTTTGCTCCTTCCCTGCATATTCCTTGTGTGTGATAACTTGCCCAAACATGGTTGAGCTCGTGTTCTCAGACAAGTGTTCACAGTAGCTTCAAGGTCTCTTGAGACATTTGTGTTGTCATTCATTATGTATGTAAGATACAGATTTACAGTGAGTTTTCATGCTTTAGGTTCTGGTTAGCTTAAAACAAAAATGTTACTTAACACCCCACCCCAGGCAGCCCCTGCCCAAAACAGGAAGGTGATTTAATCAAAGCCCTCAATGTGAGTGAAGTTCATTCTTGAAAGATCTTTACGGCCTTGCCCAAGTCTATCTTCCATGCAGCATTTAAAGGAATGTCTTACCATCTTACTCAGTAATCTGGCATCTTCTTTAAGGAAATGTCATGTTTCCCAAGAGAACTACTGTAATATAACCCATTACCACCAGAACAGCTACATTTACATGTGTGGCCAGTTTACAGGTCGTCATTGTATATGCACAGTAAGGATTAGTTTTCGTACCTGCGTTACATGTTACTGCTTTGTCATTCAGTATTACAAGTTTGTTCTGCAAGTCTTTGTAGATGGACACCTGATACAAGAAATACAAGAAAAGTCTCTGAAATGTGACTTAGAAAGCAGAAGTGCCCTATGTTAAGTGTTCTTTAAAGGCCCAAGAATACCACATATTAAATAACATGACATTTCGTGGCAATCTCTTGATTTAATTAGCATTGGCCTTCTCACTTATGCAACTGCTGTATGTCAAGTGGCAAGTTCCTTCTTGGCACTGCTCTCCTGAGTGCAAAGCCCTCTTGCCTGGGAAATGGCACTTTCTTTGTTGCATGTTGTGCTTTGGCTGCTACCTACTTCCACTTTTTCATAGATTCGGCGTTTAATTAGAGGGAAAGTATATTTTTAAAAAGTATTCTTTTTTATGTCTACTTTGAAATGTAAAAAAATCTCAGAAATCACAGGATTATATGTTTTATGTATGGAAAGTGCTAGTGGGATTATTGGTTATTTCTTTAAATAGGTGCGTTGTTCTTGGCAAATACATTTTTTGCAAAGCCAGTAATGCTACCAGAGATCATTTGCTGTACAGCTAAATGCTGCTAGATTGTTTGTTGTTACCTTATTGTTCTTAATTGGAACTGTATTGAAGTTAGGATCTTCAGAGATCTTTGTTTTTTCTCTTAATTAAAATACTACTTTTTCTGATCTGCTTATTGTGCCTGCTGTTCATCAGGGATTGTTTATATGTAATGCAGCTTAAATTAAGCCTTGTGATTGACTTTCCACTGTTTTTCAGCTGTTGGTCTTTAAGTTCTTGAGCTTCTGAAGTGTAGAGGGGAGGATACTCAATGCCTGTCTCCATTGTCCTCCTTTTCTTCCACCTGCTGTTTATCATTGACATTATTGCCCCATCTGCTTTGGGTCCATTTAGTTTGGTGGGTGTGTTTTTCACATCCACAGAGCCTCACCCTTGTGGCACTTTTCACGTGTGGGAGGATTTCTAGAGAGGAAGGCTGGCAGGGCATACAACACACATCGCCTGCGCCCTGCTGGGAACAGAAGCGGAGTTCGTGGAGGTGCAGTCCTCTACACTGCAGGGTCTCAGCTTCCCTCAGTATTGAGGCCTGGCTGGTGGGTCTGTACAGCAGTGGAGAATTCAGTAATTCTCAAACTTGGGTTTTGTCTTCTATGAGGTGGATGAGAAAGCTTTAATATTACTTAAAGTGGCTGAGTGGCATCTTCCAAATGAAACGGAGCATTGAGCAGTTATCGGTGACAGCAGCGTAACAAGTATGACCTGTTGTCTTATTCACCGATGGCCATTTATCACGAGCGCTGCACGAATGGTGAGCTTTGCACAAGTGGTAGTGTGCGATCATGTAAATTAAACACACGGGAAAACATTTTAGGAACAGTGGCACAACAGAGTCGTCTGTGCGTGGTCCCACTGATCCCAGTGGGATTACTGGCAGAAGGCGGCACCACTGAATGCGAGTTGATTATACCAGGACTCTGACCGCTCGGGCAGGTGGCAGTGTCCCTTTTGCGTTGCCCTCAGACCCCCACTTCATTTCATTGCCACCGTTGCATGGCGTACGCCAGCACTGCTGCCAGCACGCAGCATCCTCCCACCTCGTCCTCTTGGCTGCACTTGGTTGACCTCCAAGCTCCTTCCCCATCGCCAACAGAAGCATTTCTGATGCGTCAGATCGAGGAACAGATATACAGTAAAAACGAATCATTTTGGGGGAGGTAGAGGTTATTTCCCACCTGCCAGCTCCCTATTGCTGCTGTGTAAGTCCCTGCAGCAGCATGAGGGAGGAGGCAGGTTGGGGTCAGGAGGGAGGTGGGATTGCTGCTTCTCCTGACATCAGGATTTAGTGTCACTTTACATGGATCATGGGATGGTGTGTAGTGCAAACGCTGCTCTCCATTAGAAAGACCAAGGTGGCGAGTTAATTTCTTAGCTGTTGGTGCTGCCTCTTTGGTACTGGTGGTAGCTAGGCTACTTGTTGTTATTCTGTGAAGATTTTCAGCCTGAAGGCCTGTTCTCAAGTATTTATCATTTTACAGTTTGCACAAAACCACATCCCTTTGCTTATTAAAAGAGTACGTTTTTTCATTGGAGAGAATAAGACCAAGCAGAAACAAAATGAAGATTGAAAGAAAGTTGTAAGGAAGAAGAGGGAAAGCTCGGGTTTTATTACGAAAATAGATGTTTTTAATTGTTGACTGAAATTAACATTATTTCTGAGCAACAATCGCAGATTTTCTGGGGTCCATGGATGGATTTCTGTGAACTTTGAGTGAGCAGTTAAAAAAAAAAATCCTAAATTGCTGTTCACACTCTGGACAGGCTGATAGATTTTTTTTTTTTCCTTTTGCAGTTTTAAAGTATTAGAAAAATATAGGAAAAAAACTTTTATAGAAAATAATTTTGTTACGATTTTCTTTATCTGAGAAACTCACAGCCTTTTCACTAGCAGATGCAATTCATACTAGGTAAGCACCAGGAACCTTAGCTTTTTATTTCCTGGCATTGTCTTTAAGTCTGTTTTTTGTGGGTTTCAAGTTATGTCATTTGGTTCCTACTTAACAGGTTGCCTGTGCTTCTTTGGACAGCAATCTTAATGATTATCTTCAAAAGCCTATCATCAAATACTTGTTGAAAAAATTTAGTGTTGCAATTCAAGCTGGTAGGGAAAACTTCTGATTGATTTTCTGTTTAAAAGTTATTGACAGTTTGAAATACCGTCAGAGTAAGGAACATTTTCAATTATGTTCTATTTAATTTTAGAGAAGCAGTCAAAATGTCATAGTTAATTATGAAAAATCTAATTTTCAAGCTTGGATCCCTCGCTCTTCTCGAGACCAATGGTTCATATCTTAGCAGAGGTTAATTTATTTCTTCATTTATATGAAATAAGTAAATTGAATACCATGCACTTGGCTGTGTGGGTGTGTTTTGGATGAGATCTTAAAAACTGAGATCCTGTTTATTCTGTGTGGGTGTTAAAGATCTTACTGTTATGCTATATGGTGTTTGCAAGTTGCTTAATCCCTTCTACCCTTTGAGATGACTATATTTTAGTAGTGTTATGTGTACATAGTTGCAAAATGTTTTGAGGTTGTTCAAAGCCAAAGGACCTCCATGTGAGACTGTCTGTTACACACATTTATTGTGCCTATTGGTTGTTCAAAGCCAAAGGACCTCCATGTGAGACTGTCTGTTACACACATTTATTGTGCCTATTGCTATAGCATTGTATACCATTTGTTATGGTTGTTTGTTGCATTCACGATTATTATTGCATTAATCAGTCTCAAAAAGTAATCATCTATTTAATATTTTAAGCTGGCACAACTTAATGATACGAAAAAAATTTGGTCATGAATCGCTTACTAGCCTTCAGAAAGTGCAGCAGTGGTTGTAGAGCTCAGTTCCTTGCTGGGAGCCCTGACTTACCCCAGTTACTGGTGGAAGCTGAAAATATTCAGGACCTCGTGGAATAAAATCCATGTAGTATCAGGCAAGTATTCAGTTTGCCTGGAAGTCCAGGAATTTACCCTTTTCTGTAGCATTTGTGACTCCTTGTTCTTTGGAATACCTCAAAGTCAGATGTAATATCATTTATAATAATCCGTTTGGGGTGAGTTCATCCATAATTTGTACTAATACCCAAAGAAGCATAATAATAGGTTAATATGGAGGTAACTTCTGGAGCTAAAGACAGCTTGGCCTGAAGATATTTCCATAGCAACAGAAAGGTCCCTACAGATGTCTTCCTGCTAAACTTGATGCTGTTTATTAAAGGCTGGCTGTAGTACAATCTGTAATTATCATTAGGTAAAGAAAGGTTGTGAATGTGGGCGGACTGCTTGGCTGATGCTCTCCGATTTGTTTAGTGCAGCTTTGAAATACAGTTGCAAAAGAATATTAATAACCTGAGATCATTTAGCAGTTTCTCTGCAGGTAAACTGAGACTTAATTTGAAACTGTTGGCTAATAAGAGTGAAGTAGCTGAAGAGTAGGGGGGGGGATAGGGAGCAATGTTTTCAAACTCTTTCGGCATGATGACTATTAAAAGGACATCAAAAGCATGCTGGACAAATTAAAAAATGCAGAGCTCCAGGTAGCATGAGAGGTAATAAACAATAAAATAAGGTTTTGTAAGTAGTAAAATACTCCTGTAAGTAGGAAGGAGACTGTTATCTAAAGAAGAAAATGAGAAAATAATGGATGACAGAAGAAGCTGGAATACAGATTGACCTTTCCTGCTCCTGTCGTTAGGAAGAAGGTTAATTGAGATCAGCTGCTTAGCACAGCTGAAGCTAACAGAAAGGTAGTAGGAACACAGGGCAGAAAAAGGAAAGAACAGGTTAAAGAATGTTTTAATGAGTCAGATGTATTCGGGTTCGTAAACTTAGAGGAGTTTATTCTGGTCTGCCCAAGCAGCTAATTGAAGCAATTTGGAGTCCATGAGCGATTACCATGTAAAAACCATAAAGGACAGGTGAGATCCCATAAGAGGGCACATAAAGAGTCTGTTCTTAAAACAGAGAAAGAAGGAAGATCTTGGAATTGCAGACCGTTCAACCAAATTTGGTACCATGAAATATGCTCAAATGCATAGCTCTTCAAAAGCAAGTGGTCATGAATAAGTGTAAGCTGGAACTTTTAGACAGTTTTGTAATAAAGCACATAGTTTTTAAGTCTCCTAGTTACAGTACTGACGACAAAAACACATGTAATGATGGAATATAGTGCTTGTGAAATGGATTTTATGAAATAATTGCTTGAGATAGTGATTTGCTGACATTGAAGCTCAGCTGGGATGTTCCTTCTTGACTTCAGTAAGGTTTTGGTTAGAGTCCTATATGACATCTTAGAAACAATCTGGAGATTTACAGTGTATGTAAGATGATTATTATGTAGATGACTGCAAACATACAGAAGCATGCTGTGTGAATGACTGCAAACACACAGAGTAAATGGTGATGGTAGGCCATCTGGCAGAAGGGTATATCTAGAGGGGTTATCACCTTGTGGTTGGATGCAGTTTAACAGAACCACAGGATCACAGGGTGGCAGGGGCAGGCAGGCGCTTCTGGAGATTGTCTGGTCCAACCCCCTGGTCAAGCAGGACCACCCAGAACAGGTTGCTCAAGGCTGTATTCAGTCCATGTTTGCATATCTCCAAGAATGGAAGCTCCACAACCTCTCTTGGCAGCTTGTTCCAATGCTTGACCATCCTCATGGTACAGAATTTTTTCTCTTAGGTGTAAATTGAATTTTCTGTATTTCAGTTTGTACCACTGCTTCTTGTCTGTTCACTGGGCACCACTGAGAAGGGTCTGGCTCCACCTTCTCTACTCCCTCCTATCAGGTGTTTATTATAAATAAAAATTGATAAGATCCCCCTGAGCCCAGTTTCTTCTTGTGGCTAAACAAAGCCTGTATACTTCAAGCTGGACTGCAAGCACTAGAGAAGACCAGATTAAAATCAGTTAGCTGGAGGTGAGATCCAGAATCATTAAGAGGAAGTTCAATACAGAAAAGTGACAATTTTAGAATGGAAAATCAAGTTAATGAAAGCATAGCATGAAATAACTGGATAGAAGAAACATTGGTGGATAAACATATGTTTAGTCTAGAAAAGGGAAAAAAGGATAGCATTCAGATTTTTGAAAAGGTTGTTCATAGGCAGCACAATAAACATTTGTTCTTCATATTCGCTGAGGCTGTGATGAGAAGGTTTAGTTTTCCAAGGAAAAACCACACAACTTCAGTGGTAGCTAAGCACTCTTAACAGGCCACCTCCCAAGGTTGTAAAACCCTAGTTCTTGAAGTTCTAACAATAAACTGAACAAACCTTTCTAAATCTTATCTGGTTCAATCTTTAGGACAACAAAATTACTTAGTTTCTACCTTAATATCATGTGCAGCCTTACATTTCTGTGTTGCTGTGATCTTCTGCGAAGGGATTTTTCTTTTTTGCAGGGGCATCCTTCGAATACGTTTCAGGATGTAGTCTGTCATCATTACCGCAGAATATGTTTCTTTAAGATTTTACCTGGTTTTCTGTTAAGAACTGGAGCACATCTGAAAACCTGAAGCAGCTGGCAGAGTTAGGGTGATCCTGTAACTCCCTGTAATGTGCGGACGCCTGATTAGGGCTCAACTCTGTCATTACTAGAGGAAAAAACGTAGCAGCAGTCCGTTTTACAGTGTTAATAAATTATGACCTCATGAGTTTTGCTCACTTGTTTGCCTGGAACTGACATTTTAAATTGTAGCTCAATCAGAAGATTGTTAGTTGATATTCATAGTATTGTTCACGCTGGCATTTGAAATGTAGTGATTTCAGCAGCTAAGTAAACAGCGAGTAAGGGGGAGGAGAAATGTAGCAAACAGATTTGTGAAATAATTTTTTGATAATATCTTCCATGAATAATATGGTACAGTGGTCTTCTGTTAATATTGGTAGTGAGGTGTTTTGCATATTACTGTGTGGTACAGGATCTCAGCTGAGACGGGAAAAAGATTACTCCGGCCTAATAATAGAAAACCTGGTAAAAACAGAAGGACGTCTCTGTGTGCCTCAAGACAAGAGCAAACCAACCTTTGATTTATTGCTAGCCTGTCTCTGCAGAACTTTGCCAATCCCTAATCAATGTCTGAAACTTGACAAAAATTAAAAAGTGGTGTTGACTGCTACTACAGCATTTTATGTAAATCAGAAAGACGTAGAAGTCAGATAGAAGCTACATACAGTTGAGCAAATAATTTTGCAGTCCTTTTTTTTTTTGGTCATCATTTTAGAATCTCCTGGAGAAGACCTTTTTGTTATTTATAAAGTTAATGCCTAATTATATCTGAGTTAGTGTCTGTGGAGAGAAGAGAAAGGCAGTGGTCTTGCAAACACTTGGGGCTGTTTCTCGAGCTTTGTGAACTTGAGCGTTTTCTTTCACTCTTTTTGTTAGAGCCTTACAACTATTTTATGCTTACCCGCAGCTTGCCATAACTACAGGAAGATTCCTGGGCAGGGTATCCATTTTATTTGAATTAGACAATGATAGTTGCCCAGTTCTAGAAGTGAGAAAAGAATGATCCTGAGGTACTTGTTTGAGGCTAGTCAGTCTCCAAGTTGAATAATAAGCTGAGGTATTTATTTTTAACCATGTCTCATGCTGAATACACTTTTTTAATGCTCTAAGAGCTGAGTCATCTGCTAGTTTTTCACAGAAATGAAAAAAAAAAAGCTTTTTTAATATATAGAAAGCTTTTCTTTATAAACTAGATGGAGAAGGAAGGAGGCATCTGCCTCAGTCTCTATGCTGTATGCAAGCATAAATGACTAATACTGCTATAATCTCTGGCATCTCTTAAGTGAGGTGAGTAATGTCATGCAACCATACAGTCTTTCCTCCCTTAGCTGTGTTCGCAATGGGAGCTTAGGTTTGTATTGTCTTGGGATGTAGCAAATTCAGTTGCAGAACAGGAGCCCCTTGTAGGAGCTGATACTGTTTCCAATGTACCATACCCCCTGAAAAAAACCCAAATTAGTTGTTTTTCCTGTAGACCAATCAGTGCAAAAACATGTTTGCATTTGAGAACATGGGGGTTTTTTTGTTTATTTTCCAAGTGTTCTTCAGCAGAAGAATGGCTGAATCCATGTTTATTTAAACTCTCCATACCTCCCTACCGTTGGGCAGAGAAGGGTGCAGGACTGCTGCTCTGAAGGATTGTGATGTCTGGAACTTGTGCATTACCAAAGCCAAGGCATTTGAACATAATGCTACATGTTACATTGCTTACTCTCTTCTACTTCATGGATGTTAGGGAAATATACTTGTTTTCATGCCCTGTTGGTATGTCCCAGTCATAATAAAAAAAGAAGGGGCAGTGATATTATTTGGTGTGCTTGTTAATGTGGAGTTTGCATTTGTAGCTCTCTAGGAGTTATGAACATGTAGCAGTGTTACTGTTGGAGTAGCGCTGGAGTAAACTGGGGAGCCTGGGACATGTCTGTGGACACTTCAGTCTTTTCTTAAATAGTCTTTGGAAACAAAAATGCTGTGACAGGCATCCTGTTTCACTCTGATCTGCTATTGTGTTTTAGATGCCTAAAGCAATGTGGTCACTGCTTGCAACTCCAAAAAAAACCATTTCTCTTTCAAGTGCTGTGTCCTGCCCTTGCTGTTTTGCACTCTCTGCGCTGGCTGTGCATGCCCAGTTCACAGAGATGTTGCTTGGCATTTTCCTCTTCACTGGGTCAGTTAAGGTAACTGCTCAGCTTCAAGTGTTACAAAGAAAATGAGCTTCATACACTCACATTTAAAAGCGTAGATAGTTTCAAAGTCTGTTGGAAACTAGCCTGATTTTAAGCTGTGTTCCTGTAGCAGTCATTGGAATAGGTTTCTGAACAGAGTGTCAAGCTGCAAGACCGCTGTTACCTGAAAGAACTGTGTTTATTACTGCTGGAAAGTAGTAGTGAAAAGGACTTTGAAAGGAAAATACAGGCTTAGTCTGTAAAGGATCAGAGTTGAAAGTGCCTGAACAGTGACTGGTGCGGTGGAAAAAATGCAGTTTTTAAAGAGATACAGGGAGATGAACACATCAGCAGTCTTTGCTGTACTGTGTGAGTCTATGAGTTCGCAATCTAGTTTTTGCAAGGATGCCAACTTCACAAAGAGTGGGATCCAGGTGTCAAAACTTAGATATATCTGTTTGCAGGATTGTAGCTATCTATACTATGGAAAATTTAGTTTAACAGCAGTGAAAAAAACCCCTCTGTTGCCTAATGGAAGGTAATAGAAAAATACTGAACCAGTCTGTTTCACTTACAAAGACCCAGTGTAAGCTTGCAATGCTATGTCAAGGAGGAAGAAAAAGGGAGAGTCCCAAAAGAAGGAATCTGAGGAGCATGTATTATGACACTGCTTTCTTTTTGAAAGAAACTCTGCTTGCTACTGTACACAGAAAAGTTGTCTGAGTTTTTTTTTTTATTTGCTTGCTTGTATTTTTTCAAAATTTTATACTTTCTTAAATATACTGTTATAGGAACACTTTGTACTCTTTTTCTATACAGCACCTTTGACATAGAAAAGTTGTGAGAAACTAAACAAGCATAGTCCATGGAAGTTTTTTGGGTTTGAATTGCCTTTTACAGACAAGCTTTTGGATGCTTGGTGTGTAGACTTGGTTGGATCCACCAGGACTCGGGGCATACCTGAAAATGTTTGCAGTTGAATCTTCAGTGTTTATATTCTACACCTCATCCCCTGACTGTGGCTGTGGATAGAACTTTTGATTATGCATTAAAAAAGTCCATCAAGAATGTCCTCCAATTTTTGTAAAGTTTTCAGTTTCAAACTAATAGCTCTTTCTCCTAGCTCTGACTGTAGCCGAGATCAGGATAAAACCCTGTTGCCCACAGAGTGTTGGTAGTGATTAAAACCAGCTCCTAATTTAAAAAATTGGCTTCTCCTTGGTGGAGACGTTCTAGTATCAAATTTAATCTCCCTCCTGCTGTTCCAGTGGTCAGGCTAGCATGTCTGGGAAGAAAGTCAAAGTAAGTTTTGGAAGACATTGCATAACAGCATAAATCAGTGATTCTGGAAGAGAAGGTAGTTTCAGGGGCAGGGGGCAGGGAGCTGCCGAGAAGAAGATGCTTTTATTATGGTTTGCTTAAGTACGGAGTGCAAAGTAGAGCGTGGAAAGGCTGTGCCCCATGATCTCTGTGGGTGGCAGGAGATAATGTTTAGTGTGTGGGAATGGCCTTTAGGGACATTGTCTTTATATTGCTATCTGATTTAAAACTAAAAATAAGACTAGATGCAGCCCTCTAAGATATCTTGTAATACTGTGCCCTCAAGTCTGCTGTAAAAGCCACATGATGATGTTTGATAGAATAGGATTTAGCTGCTGTTGTAACTGGTAATGCTGTATCTGTTACTTATCTCAGGTTCTCTTTCTTCTTTGATCTTTGTGTCCCCAAATGTCTTTCTGTGGCACCTCCTATAACTGCAGCTCCTGTGCTTCTGTAACTGCAAACCAGAAGGAAATGGCTGTAATTCCCACTACTTCTGCCTGGTTCCCTGGTGGGAAGATAGCGATGATGTTCTCTTCAAAAACTTTGTTACATTCCCTCAAAACAAATTAAATATTTCAGTTAAGTCTGGAACTTTTTCATTTGGCTTTTATACCACATTGGGTATTGTAGAAGAAATATAAAGCCTGTAAAAATAGGCTATGTCAGGAAAGGAGATCTTTGTACCAGATCAAGTTCTGTATGAACAATGAAAAATAAAGACCGTGCCTCTTTCAGAAGGACCTCTAGACAATTACATTGAAGTGACTGACAGTTCACTAGAGAACTAACGTTGGTCCCAGTGCTCCTCAGGCCTTTGCTGAGGGATGTATCTTGTTGGACAAAAACACGTACGTGGGCTGACTCCTAGGAAGAAACGTATGAACCTGCATTAATTACTGACACATTCTCTTTGAAGGATACTGGAATACCCAAAGGAGAAAACTGATGTAAAATTCATGCTGGAGTTTTCTTTAACTGGATCCTTTCCTAATAAGACTGTAAATTCAGTGAATTAAGAATAAATGTCCTGCATGGGGGAGGCACATGGACGTGGCACAGAGGGGATGCAGCCAAGGTGAGGCAATGTCTGTATCTCTTACAAGCCTCTTCGGCCAGTAAGATCAAGGAAACAGCACAGGAGTAGGTAACTCATGGTCAAGATTGCCCTAGGACCTCTATCTTTGTTAGATGGATAATTTTTAGGAATAGTTTAGATTTATTGTCTTGAACTTGCACGTTGTAAAAAGTACGATTAATGAAATTTGCAAATATAAAAAGCTTTTGCAAACCAAGATGGTTTATTTCTGAGAGCTTTTTACTGCTTCAGCTGCAGTGATTTCAATATCTGTCTGAAGATTAAACTTCTTTACTTTCTCTGGGGAATAAATCAATGACAGGATCAAAACACTGAAAAGCAGGATCAGGAACTGTTTGACCTGTCTTGAAGACTGAGACTGAACAAAGCTTCTTAGATTTCTATTTGCGTACATCTTCCCCGTTATTTTTTGTGTACCTTTAAATTCTGATTTATTTCCCTTTTACCAGAAATTCTTGTACCTTGTGAGTACTGATTAGCTCTCCAAGTTGGGAACTCAGATGTGTCCTATAAACCTAAGAATTTTCTCTGGAAATGTAGGCAATTCGTAACCTTGGAAGATTTGTCTAAGGTGGACCTCATTTCAACACAGAAGCTTTGAAAAAATATATTGTGTTTTGTTTTCAGGTCTTTCAAGCCTTTGAAGAGTCTTGGCAGTGCTGTGCCTCTGAGGTTAGCTGGGTCTGAGATGAGATCATATTTGGGGAAATCTGAAGAATGAGAAATGGGTTTGGTTTGGGCGACACACTGTTTCAGCTAGCTGCAATTTTCCTGAATTCTAAACAAGCGCTGAATTCGCTCTGGGTCATACCCATAGGTTCTGGCAAAGGCTATTTTGTCCAAGTCAGTTCATTCACCCCCAGTGCAAAAAACATGCAAAAGGTTTCCTGGGAAGTATGTGCCTCTAGCTCTTTCCCCCTCTGGTAATTTATGCTGCAGCAGTTGGGAGACTGGAGCAGAATAACCTTCCCTGGTTAACTGACAGAGAAGAAAGAAATGGAAGGAACCATTATTTTCCTGTCAAGATTTCCCTGAAACAAAGAGGTGCAGAATTATGCATGCTGAGGGGTGTCTTTGGTCCTTTGATTAACAGCAGAGGCCCAATTTCGCCATCAAAAGCGTTCTTAATTATAAGCCCTGTTGAAAGGGCTGCCTTGAACACTGTAGAAATGATATTACATGAGCACGTCTGTCTTTGCTTTGGTGATCTGCAGGCATTTTGTAAGATTGTTTTATTAAATTAATCAGAAATACACTGAGAATACAAGAGGAAACTGGAAATATCTGTTATTTGTTTCAGTTTAATCGCAGCAGAAGGCATTGCGTCAGTGAGGAGCTCAAATAGCTGGTCATGGCTTGAGTGTGAGAAAGCTTCCCGCTTTGCTACCTTAGCAAAGCCTGATATTCTCCCCATGCAGCTGGTGACATAATGTGTATCACAAGGTCTTCCTTAAATAAAAGACATCCGTCTTGGTTATTTTATGAGTCTGCTGATTAAAGAGATTTTATTGTAATTACTACGACTAAAAGGCTACAGCAGAAGATGGAAATGTTAATTTACAATCTGCTTGCTGACCAAGTGTCATGTGATAATGGATTGGGACAGACTGTGGTTTGCAAATGGACCTGAATTTTCGGAGCCGCTAATTTGAAGTGGCACATAAAGTACCAGCATGTACATTTCAAAAGGGACGTGTTTGATTAAGCGGCTACAGCACAGCAGCAGTTGTTTGACAGGTTGGTTGAGAAATTATCACCTTTGGTTTTACACTGGTGGCGGTGATGTATATGGTAGAGGAGGAGAGGGAAGTAGGAGAAAGACAGATGGACAGGGCTTGAAGGTAAATCTCTGCTTTGTGGTAGGCAGGCTGTGCTCCAGACCCACCACAGCACTTTTGTGCCAAATTTCCAGTTAAACAAAGGGGATTTAGGTACCTAACCAGGTATGTAGATGTATTGGGTTTCTGTGGCAAGGTTTTGGTAGCGGGGTGCGTGCGTGTGTGTGTGTGTGTGTGTGTGTGTGTGTGTGTGTGTGTGTGTGTGTGTTTACAGGGGTGGCTTCTGTGAGAAGCTGCTGGAAGCTTCCCCTGTGTCCAATAGAGCCAATGCCAGCCGGTTCTAAGATGGACCTGCCGTCAGTCAAGGCCGAGCCCATCTGTGATAGTGGTAACGCCTCTGTGATAACATTTTAAGAAGGAGGAAAAAAGTGGTGGGACAGAGAGAAACGGCAGCCGGGGAGTGAGAACATGTAAGAGAAACAACTCTGCAGACACCAAGGTCAGTGAAGAAGGAGG
>JANZLQ010000008.1:16959985-16983292 GCA_026212715.1 Elanus axillaris
GGTGGAGGGAAGGTGTTGTGAGATCTGGTTTTATTTTCTCATTACCCTACTCCGTTTTGATTTGTAATAAATTGAGTTAATTTTCCCAAGCTGAGTGTGTTTTGCCCATGACAGTGATTAGTGAATGATCTCTCCTGTCCTTATCTCGACCCACAAGCCCTTTGTTACTTTTTTCTCTCCCCTGTCCAGCGAAGGAGGGGGAGTGATAGAACAGCTTTGGTGGGCACCTGGCGTCCAGCAGGGTCAAGCCGCCACAGTAGATTCTGTCAATTTCTTAAAGATGTGTATATAGTCACAGATGTGGGTAACTCATTTTAAAAAAAGGTAGTATTGTTCCAGCCACAGCATTGGCTCTGCTCTTTTTTCAGAGGTTTTATAGCTCAGGATGCAAGATGTCAGGCACCCTCACTCTGATAAGGTGGCAGAGGATTTGAAGGGAGTTTCATAGATGTGGGCTCAGGTGTTTCAAACAATACTAGTGATGGTAGCCTGATAGCATTTCAAAAGGGTTTTAATGTTTCTATGGAAATTTTGAAATAGAATATTCCACAGCAGAGGGATAATCCTTTCTGAAATCCCCCTTCCTAGTCTACATGTCCTATTAAAAAGATTATCCTGATGTGTAAACTTAAAAAATTATTTCTGCAAATTTCAGTTCTTTATGTATGCTACTGAGATGTCCTCTATAGGTAAACTTATATACAGCGCTTCTGAGTCTTGTTACAGGCTCTTAAAAGATCACTGTACTGAAACCTTAATTGTAACTGCCTTGAACTAACAATAAACTAAGAGAATATTGATTAAGTTCTTATTTTTGGAAGGAGATACTATGTTACTGAAAGAATGGTTTGCAGTGCGGAATACCTGACTGAATTTGTATTATGGCTTTGAAGTAGAGATTTTGTATTAATCACTCTAAAAACATTGATGTATCCCATAACATCAGGTAGAACTCTGTTTTTTGAAAAATTTACTACTGTTGTGTATGATAATTGAAAAGTAAGAATAGAGCTTAAATGCAGATTCATTACAATTGACAAATAGGTTTTTAGGTAGACATCATTGCTTTACAGGGTGATGTATGACACTTTGCTGTGAGATCCTTTAAATTGCCATGAATTGCAAATGACAGATTACAGCTGTGCTCCAGAGGTGACAGTGGAAATGAGGAGTAGGAAATAGCCTTGTGCCTTTAGGTCTGTTTCACACACTGAAGGATTGCAGGTTGGAAGCAACAAGTGTGTGTGCAGTGTATATTAGGGATCTGTTTCTGGCCAGTAGTCACCACAATATATTGTATATACACTACAAAAACACTCATTGATAAATGTCATGAGTGGCTACTAAATTTGTGAAGAAGACATGAAAAATAAGAAGCCAGAGCTGAAAGAGGCATTTTACTGATTGTTCCCCAAGGAACAGATTCAGAAGCACAGCTTGAAATCTAATGGAATTAGAGCTGATTTTATTAGAATTCACTCTCTTCTCCTTTGATCTTTGATAGGATGATACTTGGGTCATGCTGGAGTAAAACCAACTGTCATAAGCAGAAATAAGTTGGAAATTCTCAAACTTAAATGTTCATTAAGATATTGAGGGGAATCGTAATAAAAACTGACTAAAAAGGAAGAACTGGTGTTCATTGGGTTTTTTCTAAAGAGTTTGCAAAAGGGAAAAAACCAGAAAGAGGTACTCAAGTATCACACACATTTTTGTGTGTGTACCTATATATAAATAATAATTATTATTATTGTTATTGTTCCACTATTCTTGATGGATCCCAAAATGAATGGATTTGGGATGGATATTAATATAGACAGATGCATTCTCAGGCTTGAGCTTTTTATATAAGCCTTGGCACTTCTTGATGTCAACTTAAAGGCAGAATGAAAAGGACAGAATAACTTGATACTGTAGGCAATGCTAAGGCACATATTTGAATTATGAGATGCCTGTTTTGGGGTGGCAAAAGGAAATCTGCTGAGTTTCTTGGGGAGTCTGGATTCCACCAAAGTTAATACTAAAGCAAAAGCACTGCTCAGACCCGTTCACTACCCTGTAGAGTGTGTGATACATTCATTGACTTTGTCACGTGTCTTAATATTGAGACAAAATGTCAGTGGAACTGTTACCATTTTATTGGGATGTCATTCACAATAGCACTGTTATGCCGTGTAAGGTAGTTGCTGACCTATATGTAATTATACTGTGACCGTGAGTGTGGCTGTGGTGGAAATTGGCGTTCAAGAGACCGTGGAGGAAGTACCAAAAGCTGGGTCAGACCTTGAACTAGTCCCAGATTCTCGATGAGA
Source organism: Elanus axillaris (assembly GCA_026212715.1). Classification (NCBI taxonomy): domain Eukaryota; kingdom Metazoa; phylum Chordata; class Aves; order Accipitriformes; family Accipitridae; genus Elanus; species Elanus axillaris. The sequence goes on from JANZLQ010000008.1 coordinate 16,962,298, forward strand.
GGCAAGGGGAGGAGGGCAAATGAATCTTGATAACCTATAGCTCCGCTAAAGAGCACTTGCACTGTAGTGCCAAATAAAGCTGCTTCACCTCACTGTCATCTTGGTTGGCTTTGAAGGTAGCTGGAGTGAAATTTCTAGCCCATGACGACGTCGGGTATGTCTCCTGGCCCTGGTCCTGGGCAGCCTGTGGTGAGGCTGCCAAGGGCTTTGTGGAGAGCAGGATTTCAGAGACGTGCTTTAGCTGAGTGTGTCAAAATGTTGTTTAGTCAGGTTTTTTCAGGTTTTTTCAGATTTGCCAATTTTTGCGAGTTCATTCAAGATTTTGGCAGAGCTTGAAGTATTATTGTAGTTGTGTGACATCACTTCAATGCAAGTGGGCTACAAGGGATTGAATCCAGCTTTCACCCTGGGCACTGTCGTTGACACCTTGCGAGACTTCATTGCCTCCTCAGTCTTGTTTTCACTGACTATGAAAGAAAAGGTGATCCTTATTGACTATAAATGAACTTTTGGAGATCTCCAGAACAATAGTCCGATATTCCCAGAGCTCAATGTGTGGCTGGCGAATGACCGTGTGTGGTATTGCACACAGCCACCTTCAACCATAGGATCTTCTGGTTTGTCCAGAGCAGTCTCTTGACATGGTTCTACCAAGAGCAGCATTCATCGCCCTGCCACCAGACCCATCCATAAAAGAAGTTTTCTGTGCAGTGAATGTACCAGCACCCTGTGGCTGGGATAAAAGTGGTGATTCATCACCCAGAAATAAGTGCTGTGCTGATTGTAGCTGCCAAATACTCACTCATCAGTTTCCTCCCCGTTAAGCATTTACCACCTCTCTGACTGTGGTGTAAGCAGATGGTAGGTGGATAGAGTTAACCATTGATGAAGTTGCTCATTGCTGGAGTGTGGTGGTGGTCTTGTAGCTGCCCAAGACTTCAGGGACATGTGAGGCCAGGTCTGCAGTCCTCACATTAATACCTGTTCTTATAGTGGTAGTAATCTTGGTAGTTTAAGCAAGCAAAAAGTTGTAGTTCATAGTTCTTGGAGATCAGTTGAATTTAGTCGCTATTAATGGAAAATAAAATTTGTTTTTTATGTTTGCAGTCTACTTCGTCAGAAATTGTTATTCCATAAGGCGAACTGATTCAATACGTTGAATGTGGCTGCAAACTGCACTTGGTCACAGGCACCCTTGCCATTTATTAACCACACAAGAGTTGTGTTTATTATCTTTCCATTTGTTTTATGTGTATAGTAATAGTATGTAAATCACAAATTGTATCAGGTCACATTGTGACTTCAGTAACATAAGATCAGATTAAACACCTTAATTTTCAATAGTTTTATGATGCACTGTAAAACAGACAAGACAGCAATTCATGTGTCCTACTCATTATTTCTAATCTCCTATGTATTGTTAATTTTCCACTACAAAAATGTCTCTGTCATGAATGCAAAACAGTAAGTCTTACTCCATTTTATCAAAGTCATTCATTACTCTATAGATATTTTCATTGTGTTGGTCACTTCAGAGTTTTCTGTTGAGAATAAATTGAACTGCTTCACTGATTTCTGGTAATAAATATTCTTAATACTTGTGATTCTCTTGGTTGCCCTAAAGTTATTAATACCCTTCCTGGGAAAACCAGGCTGAAGTTAAAATTCTGGACATCTTTTAAGTCTAGTGCCTTCTAAAAGTCTTTAAATGGTGCCTTGTTTAAAGAAGAAGAAAAAAAAGTCTTTGTGAAGTATCCTATAGCCAGCTCTGTTTTAGTTTGGATGAGTAACATCGTGTTATTTCTGCTTCATACTGTGCTCTTTCTATTTTTACTTGAGCTTCATTCTGACCATGCGTACCTTTGGCTGAAGTTAATCTGGACAAAACAAAGGGGATGTGGCAGATTGAGGAAATCAGTATGTCTGAACGAGACTATCCCTTTTATTGAGGCACTTTGCTTTCTTTTTTGCTGTTTACCCATTTTGCAGCTTGGGGTCTACAATTAGGAATTAGAAAGGGCTGAGTATACAGCTCCCAACCTGAAATCTTGTTTATCCTTTTGTATGTTGTAATTAGGGCAAGAGTTGCATTCTTCCATTATACAGGTAGAATATTAGAAAAATCACCAAGCCATGTGTTTTTCTTACCTTAGCTTTAGCCCTGTCTATTTGTGTACACACTTGTACAGGGCAAATGCAAGACTCAGGAATTTAAAACAGAGGGCTTACTTTTCCTAATTTTCATTTAGATCCTCTAGTTACAGCTTAGATGAACTAAATGAGTTAATCTATTCAAATTCATCTCTGTTTTGTGTCATTTGGGGAACTTTTTTTTTTCTTCTTCCTTAATTTTTACAATGTTCCGTGTCATTACCAAAAATGTATATGGAGGGAAAATGAGTGGGATTCTTCTTACTATTTATATACCAAGGATTTGGCCTTTCTGCCAGATCTGAAAGACTGAAGGGAAAACTCAGAAGACGGCTGTTCCTCAGGAGGGTTTGACTGCTTGTTTGAGAATAGCTGAACTACTTCTTTTACTGGATGAAGGTAATCTGTAAGGGGTGTAGTGGAAAAAATGTCTCACGTAATTCACAACCTTTCAAGCAGGAGAGGCTTACTGAACTCAACATGAACTTAATGATACCTTTCCAAGAACCACCAGTTACTGTATTTGTTGACTTTGTTGTACACAATTGCTATTGCAAGTGCTGCATTATTGTCATAAGACTTATTTCTGTGTCTTGAAAGAGTTACAGAGTAAACTAATTTTCCAGAGATAACTGGCTTAGCCTCACAATGATAAACATATCCCTCTGTGATAGTATTCTGTTACTTCAGGATGTAAGGAAGATGTGATTTGAAATGTCATGGTTTTGGTGTGTAATCAGTATTTCTAAGATCAACTAAATCATATGCATTAGTATTGTTCTGTATATAGAAGTATTTGGACACAACTAGGATGAAGGCAAAGCACAAATTGCGTTCTACTTGACAAACTTTTCCTAGATTTATATCTTACGTAATACTATAAAAAGTTTGGTTGTTTTGTCTTAAGGTTCCCTAATCTTTCACATTTAGGTACATCAAGGCCAACATTTTGAAACAGCATCAATGCCTGAAGCAGGGCACAGTCTGCAAATTCTGGCCTAAACAAATGTTCTTTCTCTTTTGAGATAAAAGCCCTCTTGGGACATATTTTTCATAGTCAGAATGGATCAATTGGTAAGCTGGCTTTCTTGGCCATTTGGAAAGCTGTTCCCTTAGAATAGGAGTCTTTAGTTGGTTCAGCAGCAGCCCTGGTCACTCGAAGCGATGCCTGTAGCCTATGCTGAACCACTGTCTGATGTTATGCTATACACATAATACATTATAAAATGAAATAAGCAAATTTTAGAGGTTGATACGTTCACATATGAAACAAAATTAGAATTTGATAAGCAAAATCTGCTTCCTTTAATCTATGAGTGTATTGGCTTTGTTGTATTCCTCTACATAGCACAGCCACTCTAGTTAGTCTTTGGGCTAATACAGCTGGCTTTGTAAAGTCCAAGTGATGACCTTTCTGTATGATTGTTAACTTACTTTAAATTTAATGAAATTGCAGTATCTGTCACAGACAGTAAAATATAACTGCTATTTTCCTTCCATATAAGAAGAATTCGCTTTTTAAAAGGAAGGGATGGGAAAAAATGGTGATAAAGCTTGTCATTACATTCCAGGATAATAAAGCAATAAAGCTATCAATTATATCCTATGCAGGCACTAGATTAGTTAGTAGTTGAATATAAATTGCTGTCTAAGCTGTAGAGTCATTGGATTTGAAGTTAAACAGAATCGTTAGAAATGCTTAGTGCACTTGAGGAATAGGCGCTTGTATATCAAAGTTCTTGTTACCATGTAATATGATGAAGTACCTCATCTCTCTGTGAAGACAACCGGGTTTTATATCAACTGTGAGTCATTCTATTACAATCTTGTAATGGGATTATAAACAGTCTTTTCAAAGCACTGTAGTCGTGTTAAATGGTGTCTATGTCAGCTAGTCGCTTGGACACCCAGTCATATGCAAGTGTAAATCTGACTTATTTTTCTCCTAATTCTCTACACAGCAAAATAAATGGGCATTTAGCCTGATTTGTTCCCGAAGTGGAATGTCAGTAGGGATTTCAGTGCCAAAATTCAAAACTGAAATCCTTAAATCTTCTGTTTGACGACAACAATTTGGAGGAATATATTGTTTGGGTTTTTTTAATACTACATTTCTTTAGGGCCTAAAATCTTGTTTATGTGTATGTGGCCCTTTTAAAAGGCAGAGTAGCTCAGTGATGTGTGCATCTAATCAGGACTAGGAAGAGAGGTGATCTATATGTCTCCTGTTGAGGGTGTCTGACCTGGCGGTTGAGATGTTAAAACTTCTACTGCTTTGACTCAGACTGCTTTAGATGCCCTGAAACCTTGTATCTGAAACCACAGAAATAGCAGGTAATGTTCCTGCCCTCTTTTTTACCTAGAAACATGGATCACTTAACACTAATGATGTGGAAGACCTGGGTTCAGTTTGCGCTGGTGCCTGAAGAGATTCAAATCTGTCTCCCGCACTTGAAGGAGAGCTCTATTTATGAGGCTTTTTATGGTTTACGAGGTGCAGTTATGAGGCTGTTCTGAGATGGGATCCTTCTGATGCATCCTTTTCAAACTGGTCTGCTTTACAGGTTTTAAGATTTACATAACAGGGGAGAGAGAGAGAATATTTTGATTGTAGTTTACTTGCTAGGCAAATTTTCAAGAGTGTTGTTCTCAAGAGGATTTTTCTCTTAACTGGACATGTACTGCCAGACAGGTAATTCATGACATCTTAGTTCTGTGAGAGACAGATGATTTAGCATCCGATTCCTTCTATGTGCTATTCGCAATCTACCCACACGCAATATTTGGCACAGAGGCTAGAGGTTGCTGACAGCTCTGCTAGAGGAAGGCGGGCTCACACCATCTCACACGTTGCTTACAAAATACCTTTCATTGATTTCATCCAGTCATTATCTAAAATAACATGGGACCAGAACTCAAGACTCCCTCCTCAATATCTTCTCATTGAGGAATAGTCATTTTTTCCCTCATAAAATGCAAATCAAAGGTCAGTGCGTCACTCAGGTCTCCCAACTGCACCTTCCTTGTTTTCAGGAGGGACTTCAAGGGCTATAGAAGAGGATTCCAGTGCTGGAGTCTGGTGGCGGGTAGTGAGGATGCTGGGTGGTTTAGCCCAACACCAGCAGGACAGGCAGTGGGATGTTCTGCTGCTCTGAGAGACCACTTCTCTCCTAGCTAAGTTAGGTGGTTTTCTGGTCAGTAGGATGGGTTTTATTTGTTGGGCATTTTTTTCTTTTCTTACAAAATTAATCTGAAGTGCTTAGCTCTCTCTAGTCTGTAGTTAATGAGGGTATAGGAAACATTCCATATCATCAGAATTTTCTATACCTGCTCATTTTCATAGCTGCTTCGACCTTTCTTTGGAAAACCAGCCTGTTCACAATTGGAGAAGCAAGTGGTAGACCTATTGTTCTTTGCTGGTGCGGCTGTTACTGTGAAGTTTGTTACTTGGGAAGCACACACAAGAAGAGCTCCTTGCCGTGTCCAACGTATCTGTAAAGATAAGCAGTATCTGGCAAACTTGCCCCTGTGTAATGGATTGCAAATCATGGACTAGACAAGTTGTTGAAGCGGCAAGGAGAGCACTGCAAAAGGGTGTTACATATGCCATTGGAGCAAGATTTTAATTTATGACATCACTGTGCCTCTAAAATATTTTTTGGCAGGAGATGGAGTGGTTGGCTCTGTGCCAACCAAGAAAGATAATCTCTGTTGTGGAATGAGAATACCATAGGGAGGACATTTAGAGCTGGTCCAGAGGAGGGCCACAAAAACGATCAGAGGGCTGGAATGACTATTGTATGAATAAAGAGAGTTAAGAGTTGCTCAACCTGGAGAAGAGAAGGCTTCAAGAAGACCTTACTGCAACCTTTCAATACATAAACAGGGCTTATAAGAAAGACAGAGAAAGACTTTTTACTGAGGCCTTTAGTGACAGCACAAGGGGCAATGGTTTTAAACTAAAAGAGCATAGATTTAGATTGGACATGAGGAAGAAATTTTTTAGAATGAGGGTGGTAAGACACTGGAACAGGTTATCCAGAGAAGCTGTGGTTGCCCCATCATTGCAAGTGTTCAAGGTCAGGTTGGACGGGGCTTTGAGCAGCCTGATATAGTGAAAGGTGTCGGTGCCCACAGCAGGGGGGTGGACTCTATGATCTTTGTTTGAATGTCCCTTCCAGCCCAAACCATTCTATGATACATTCATATGTAGGTGTGAAGGATAGTGGAAGTGAAACTGAGCAAAAGTGGTCAGTGTACTGATATTCGGAAGGGGTACCTGAGCCAATTGGCACAATTACGCTGTGGCTCTGCCTCAGGTAGCACCACAGAGGAACCATGGCCCTGTCTGCTCAGGTGCTGCTCCGTGTCAGAAGGTGTCTTTTGTATTGTTGAATGCAGAAGTCTTGAATTATTGAAGCAAATTTGTGAGACACCAAGCCATTTATGAAACGGCTACACTTCACAGCTTTTAGTTTTCTCATGTTAGATTTTCATGACTGTAACATGCAATTACTTATGTATTAAAGCTAGAGATACTCTTTTTAATTCAATGGGGAAAAAAAACCCTAAACCTAAGTATGTTTAATTTGTAATATATTAAGAATTGTCGGTACTAATTAGTGCTGTAAAATAGTGTAAATATAAGACCCACGTGTCAACAAGAGTAATAGTGTCTATGTCTCAGGAGAAGCAGAAACTTGAGTATGTCTGCCTAGAGATGTACTTGGTATGCTCATCTTCATGCAGTTGTGCACCCTAACAATGGTTAGTGGAAAACCAGAATGATTCAATTTATACTTTTTTTAAAAGTTACCTCATGCACCCCTCCCAAAGTAAATCAGCACATCGGTTTTGCATGCAACTTGAGTCTTCCTTCTGAGTCAGAGCAGCAAAGCAGCACATCTACAAGGATCAGCTCTTGCACCTTAAATCATGGTGCTCCTTGAACGGTAAGGAAGAGAATTTGGAAACACTCAGTAGCTTTGGATCCTTCACGTAAGCTTTGGCTGTTGAGTAGCATGAATCCATATGTCTGTGTATGCATCTGAAAATGTGGCGATGAATTCTCAGAGTTGATGGACACATACAGTTAAGGACCTTCTTTCTTTGACTGTAAGAATAATTTTGACTCAAATAGGGGGAGCAATTTCAGATCTGGCAAAACATCAGCTCCATAGCCAGTACCATCTGTCGTGTCCTGTTGCATCTAACATGGGTATGTGTGACAGCGCTTACCCTAACATCACTGTTGTGATGTTGCACAACATCACACAGCAGGCAGTAAGTTTGTGTATTAAAAATGAAGTAAAGCATTACAGAACCTTTTTACCAGCACGAAGCATGAGCTTTTTTCTTCTGGCCTCTCTGTGCTTGCATGCATCTTTTGCTGGGGTTTGCGTAGGTAGCAAATTGCATGGCTGCCAGCATCGTCACTTTGTGCCCTCGGAGGTGTGCTGATGTAACCCTGCTAGTGCCTCCCCATGAGGGTGCCAGAGCCTGTCCCCCAGCTCCGTGCCATCTTCTGTACTCAGGAGGTCTCAAATAGCACCACGTGCCTATGCCTGGGCATTCGAGTTGAGCCCAAATAATTTGGTTTAGTGAAAGAGCCACGGGTAAACTTTGTACAAAAAGTTGGTTTGTTAACAAAGGAAAGGGGTGGGGAGGAGGCAGGGAAAGGAGATTTAGGTCAACCAATAACTTTTGGGAATTGATTTCAAATTCACTAGCTTGTTATAGTCAGTAAAGAAATAACAAAAAGATCAGAAAATAACTGATGTGTGTTCTTTGACTGCCTAAATATTATATGGGTCAATGTGCATATTAATGATGATTCATTTTAATATTTACCAACTACCCCCTCCCTCTTTTTTTTTAACAGAAACTTCTAAAGAGCTTGAAAATAAACTAAAACTTTTCATTCTGTTGAAAATTAATTTGTGGGCTGAAGTAAAAGTGTTCTTTTCTCCTTTTCCATTTCTTCCACTTTTTCTCTGGACAGGTAGGAAAAATAGTTTGTGCGTTGTTGCCCCGTCACTGTGGGGAGCATATAAGAAGGTTCCATTAAATTAAAATATATATCTCTTAACGGGACTCAAGAGAATTGTTTTACCTACAGTTTAGCTTCAAGTGTCTAATCTGCTATTTTATATGTATTACTTGTCAAAACCAAACAATTCTGTCTCTAACAGAATTTAATTTTAGGGACTGTCATCTATTCCAAAGTTGATATAAGCTTAGGAAATGAAAAGTTATTAAGGTGCTGTTACAAACACCTTCTTTGAAAATTGATGTTTCTTCTGTTTAAAAACAATTAGTCTTCTGGAATAAACTTACAATGATGTCATCCATAACTAATAACATGGTGATCCTGTTAGTTTTGTATTACTCTGTTCTGAGAAAAACAAGAAAATACCCAGTTTCTTCTGCTGTATAATAAAAATCACTGTAATATTGTTAGCTATTAAAAAATAATCAGTTTGAGTTTGGTTTAGTTCAGTTGCTGAGGTATATATTGGTTTTAAGATTAAAGGTGTAAAGAAATAAGAATAAGAGTGTGTGCAGTTGTCTCAGATTTCAGACGTGGTAGTTTCAAATAATGAGAGTTGTTGTAGATATACACTGCAGGCTTTACTTTAGAGCAGGAGAATCGTTGTGAATAATGATAGATTTTGTTCTATGCTATTTATATTCAGTACCCTTAATCAGAAAGAATAAAATCATATAAATAGGGCTTCGTGGTTAGAATGTATTTAATTTTTTATTCAGTATTATAATGTTTTAGCTCTAATGTTGTAACTCTAAACTTGATATTTTAGTACTGGAAAAACTCTTTAAGATTGTCCCCCTACATTTTCCGTTCTGTAAAGTGGAAGTAGTCTGTATTATCCCCATCTAAAGAAGATTTCTGAAGACTACTCAGTTTGCAGTAATCACTAAGTGGTTATTATTGCCATAGGATAAGAACTGATACAAGGAAGTTAGCTCCAGTGTATTGCATTAAATGGTCTGTACCTGAGTGTTTGTCTGCTGGTCCGTGTATGGTGTCAATAGGTTGTCCATCTCATAATCCATATCCTATCTTATTCAGTATTTAGCTGTGATTTTTGTAATATATGTAAAGACTCAGAGAAAGTGCAGAGAGAAGGTTAGGTTTTCTTGGTCTTTTCTTCTGTAACAGTACTGTGGTGTACCAGGTCAGTGAGTTGAATCAAAATCCATTCCAGAGGCATTAAAAACTAATTCTCCAAATATACATATTCATAGTTTATATAAGAGCACATTCACTTTTGGGGGAAAAAGTCAGAATTAGCCATCCTAATCCTCCCTTTCCAAAAGCTGTGTTAAAAGAATGTTAGTAATCCTGAAGCAGTATGCCTTAGGGCAGTGTTAGGAGGAGGGCTGTCTGTGCTAGCTTTGATCAGACCCTGTAGCGGACAATACGTACTTCTTGTCTTCATTTTTTGTGGATGGGTGTTGCGGAGGGACTGGATGTTTCACCAGTGGGTTTCAGGGATATCTGCTGACAGCAGAGGAATGGTGAGCCGCAGCGGCTTCGGGTCCTGTGCCAGGCACTGGTGGGGCGTTTTGCTTTACTTGGCACAAACCCTTCTGTTTGGTCACTCCAAGCTTGACCCGTCTCCTCTCCTCCAGGCTGGGACGCTCTTCCTCACATCCAACCAAGCCCCACGACCTTCCCAGCCAGCCCCACCACCCAGGGTGATGGACAGTGCTTTCTTCTCACCCTCATCTTCATCTCATAATCCTCCCAGTTGCATCTGAGGTGACATTAGGTGACCTAATGGCTTGCTTAGGATATAAAATGCCTAATTTCCTTAATTTGCAGGCTCACCTCACATGACCTGTTGGAGCCCCGGTCTCTTTGCTGATGGTATCCCAGCCTTCCCAGCCAGGACTCACTATCAGTTTCCTCTCTCAGACAGAGCCAGACCAAATCTCTGCATTTCGTGTGCCTCTGTAAGGCTTTTTTCCAGCCAGTGTTATTCTCCTCCTCCCAAATTTGGCTCTCTTTCCTTCTTTGAGATCAGCTGATGTCCTCCTCGTTGCTGCCTGGTCCCAGAGGAAGGGCAGCAGTGGGAAGCAGGAGGAGGAGTTCAAGGCGGTTAGAGGAGAGGTCGTTGCACCCAGTTTAACAAGCCCGGGTGAAGCCACCCGCGCTCAGAGGATGAGAGGTTTTGGCTATACAAATTCAGGCTGTGGACCCTCAGTGCCAGCAAACTGCACTGGGCATGTTTGTTTTACTAGGACTGACAGCCAATTCTGGGGTGGGTGGTCCTGGAAGTCTGTTTGAGTAACAGGCACTGGGAAGTGCTAGTTTTAGTAAAAACTTCTTTACATTTTTTCTCTGAAGTGAACCTTTTCTGCTCCCCCCCTCCCTCCAAACCACTGCAAGGCTGAATTTCAGTCAAATCCAAATGTAGTTAGTTCTACTCAATGTATTTATTTTATTAAAGAAAACTGTCAAAATTGAGATGCAATCTCAGTTGAGAGGTCAGAAGAACAAAATGAACCTAAACTTCAGCTTGAAGAACAGTAAACAGAAGGAGGAGGTTCATTTGGGAAAATGAATCCTTCTGGTGGAAATTAAGATGAACAAAGATATGTAGAGAGATGCAGACAGAAGCTCAGTTGCAGTGTATGGATTGCATTAGGTGTGAGTTTCAGGCATGGCCCCTCCACCACCACTTCTGATGTATTTATCAGATAGCTGTAAAATTATTGATGTCTCCTGTATAATGTTACAGTAGTTCATGAATATCTTCATACCACAGAGGACATGCAAGGAGGACTGAGTAATGAGGAACAATTAAAAAGAATTAACTGCCCAGTCTTTTATGTCTTTTTCACATCAGCTGTATTTACTGGGAGCAGAGTCCTCTTGCAGTATCTGGCACTGCTTGCCCAAGGAGGAATGACTTGGAAGTGCAAGATCAGTTTGGGAGTGCTGAGCTCCAAGGCTGTTGGGAACATGGCTGAGCTTTGCCTGGAGCTGGACAACAGCTTGCAGGTGGTTAAAAGGTATAAATAATAGTTTCCTGCATTATTTGTCATAGTCCTTTTTTGCTAACACATTTATGAATATTCTGTGATGCTGTGCAGAGTTGGAAAATACTGACCAAATCTTTGCATCAAAGTTTTAACTTGTGGATCTTCAGCAAATTGTTAGCTGCTAATTATTCTTGAAGCTTTCTTTGTTTTTCAGTGCAGGTTGGTTTGTGTGGAAACATTGAATTCATCTGTGCTAGATAAAAATAAATCTTAGAATGTAATTTGAATATTTTCACTTAGCAATGTAAATGCTTCTGAGTACTTTTTTCAAAAATGACTTTCACTAAGCCTTGCTAATTTGGTGGACCTCTTGATCAGCAAACTTGCTTGGTGGGTGCTTGCGGAAAGTTCCCAATGTATTCCACGTGAGGCTAAGTAACTAGTCTAGTTTGCCAAAACCAAATTAATTAAAAAATCCTAATGTATGTCTAATATAGTTTTTCTTATTATTTTTTAATGTAAACATCAAGGACTCAAATTTATTAACTCAGGTTTTTTGATAACCTAAATGAACCGGTTCTGATTTAAAATTGTGCTAGAGAAAAGAAAGAACTAAGTGAAATCAGAGGGGAATAATTACCCCCAAAACATGAGGGAAAAACTTATGATGAGAGCTGCTAAGTGGATGTGTGAAGTTCTTGTTGTCTGGGATTTTAACATTTTTTTAAATCCCCCAAATAATTCTGAACTAGGGGCAATAAGGTATTTTGTCATGGTATTTTACCTCTCCTTTAACAATTATTTAGGGTTCTGCTATTTGTTTACAAAGTATTCTCAAACCTAAAATATATTACTCCAAGGAATACAAATATATTATCAGTATTCTTTATATGCTTAAGCATGTAATATTGCAAGCAATGTCTTACAATCCTGTTGTTCCACACCTTTGTTAGACTCATTTCTCTTGAAGAGTTGTGTCAAAGCAATGAGCATAAATTAGTTTCTTTCAACAGATTCTTCCTTTGATAGAGCATTCTAGTAACACTGCTCAAATATAAATAATACATCTATGCTGAACAGCTAGTTTTCTGAATGTGTTAATGATTTAGGGATTGAGGGGTTAGGTTTTGTTGCTTTTCAAAGAAAATCACAGAAGGCCCACACAGAGTTTGAGATACTGAGAAACTGAGAATTTGGCCTCGCGTTCAAGAAATGTATCATTTTTACATTTAATGTACCAGATAGTACGGGGGTTGATTAGTTTATTGGGCTGTAGAAGTTTGTAATCACTTGTTCTCCTTCTGTGCCATTGGAGAAACCCTCTGGTAAACCTGTCGGTTTGGGGACAGGGGAGTTAAATGCCAAGTAACCTTAATGCTTACTCTGTCTTTCCAAATGTATTATTTCAAAAATAAGTCATTTCACACTAGACGTATTTGCGTTCATTGTTAAACATGTTTAAAAATTAGTGCTGTTTGCATAGCTATCTTATTTCATTTTGAAGCACATTTTCCCAGTCCTAGTTTGAGCTGTTAATAAAGGTTGCAGCACATGATACTTTTTAATTGTTGAAGTAGTTGTGGAATAACACCATAGTGCTCTGTTCAGGAAGAGTTAAAAGGTAATTTTTACTGCCTTGGAGCTTGAATTTTGCTTGTCAATTTATGAGTGGTTGGTTTGAATTTGGTCTCCCCGGCTCTTAGTTAATTCTCTTTTATTTAGGGGCATCATTCGTAGGTTCTACACATTTCGCAACACTCTGCTGACAAAGGTCACCTGTGCCTCATAGCATGTGCTGAGTTTCTTTTGCCTCTTCAGACTCACAAAGAGAATAGAAATTTTATTTTTAGGCCTTGAGGGTTGAAAACATCCACTTTGAAATCAAACATCCAAGTGTTACGCAGAGATAATGATACATTAAGTGAATCACGAGTACTTTAAAGTAGTATCTCTCAGTCTTTCCTGTTGAATCGATTCCAGTTTGTTTAAATGCATTTTCATTGAACCTCTTTTTATTTTAATAATTCCTGGACACTACCCTCTGTCTTTCTCAGTGCCAACTGGTGCTTTTTAGAAAAGCTTCAATGGGAGTTGTTGTAACAGAGTCTGACTTAATCTTACATAGGGGTGCCATCTCTTGGGAATCACTTTTCTTCCTTGGAACACAAATTTAACCTTGACCCTGAGCAACCATTTCTTGAAAATGAATAGTAAGCCACTTTTTATTTCTGCTTCCAGAAGAAAAGCAGAAAGGTCCAGCTGTCTTGCATTTTGCTCTTTTCTTCAGTGTGACCTGCTGCATTTGTCCAGCACATCCAAGCTGAGCAGTTCTGTCAGCCTGGGAAAGCCTGCAGCAGCAGCCTCGAGCAAAAAGGCACAAATGCCTGTTGACTTAGTGCTTTTGCTTTTGGAAACAATTTTTTAAGTATTTTGCTCACTTTTAGTTTTCAGCTGTCTACTTGTTCACCCTTCTGATTTTCTACAGCTGTCTGTCACCACTGTACTGATGTACCCCTTGAGTACAGATTAATAATGATAGCTGCATCTCAAAAAGAGAGCATAGTTGAGTCTTGGATGCGTCTTCTTTTCAGGGGGATAGCAGAGTGTTTCAAGTAGAGGTTGTTTAGTTCATTTTTTTGCAGGTTGTATTACTTCTTCCTTTTCTTAGAGTATTTCGTAGCTTGGTTGAAGTGGAGATTTTCAGGCAGAAGCATGTAAGTGTTGTGAATGTATTTTCTCAAGATGGGAAGGTGTTTTCAAAAACATCTCTTCCTATAATTTTAAAGGTAATTCACCCTTATATTAGCAGGATAAATGAAAAAAGACTCCGAGTAAAGCTCTGGGTAATTAAGCCATAGCTTACAGGGCTCTTTGAAGTGCCCAAGCTGCTACTTAACCCAAGCTAGCTATGCGCCAGCCTGTCATACTCTGCAAGTGCCTAGTTGGGTCGTGACAGGATAAAACCCAATACAGACAGATAGGCTTCTTGGCAAGCACCCACAGAACTCTGTTTTGGGGGGATGAGCTTTCTAGCCTTATCTACAAGAAAGATTAGGAAAATATTCCATTTTAATTTGAAAAAACAGATTGTATACCAAAGATGAACATGCCATATCCTAAACCCAATCCACCTGCACATCTCATGGCATTAGAGTTGTAAGCACATGTGTGCTATGCAGAAGAAGTATTGCTTCTGCTAGAGCAAGTGCTTTTTGTCATTTCAAACCTAGCATGTGTTTCTTTAACTGTCAAGTGTTAGAAAATCAGTAACCTGCAGAATATTCCTGGTTATTTAGATTTCATCCTTCAAGCATGATGATCAGAGGTGAAAGCTGCTCTAGCTGGGTGCGGTTCTGCACTGCCTGCCCAGAAGACTGTATGCCTGCACTGCTGAGCCTTGGTGTTTTGGTATGGCAGTGGCAACAACATGGTTAAAATTGTGTGTAGCTTTTCAGAAGGATTTTCTCATCGCACTCTCCTTTAACTCTGACAGAACAAAATCATGCTGCCTGAAATTTCTACTGCCAGAGCAGAATGAGGTGAGGCAGCATGATGACAACCAAGAAGGGGTTTTGACTGAAGAGTTAAGTGTTTAGCAATTTATTTTTTAACTTCCTGTCCTCAAAGCCAGCTTATTTTATAAATGCTAAATTTAGTCTGTTCGGTTTCCGTCACCAAGGACAGCTTTTTTGGTACACTTTCTTACAAATTGTTTGACCTTGGGAGATTGCTGCCAGAAAGGAAGAACACTTTAAAAGCTGACAACTGATTGTTGGAGGTTTGTAAACTCGGTTCTGTGGGAGCAATAAAACTCCACAAAGGCACGAAGACTTACTGAAGCTTAGTAGCCTGTGAAGATGATGAACTGCAAGGCATCAGGATGAGCTGCTGAAAACAAAATGATCTTTGCTTCTTCACTAGTTTTAACCTCAGCTGTGTGTAAACTGAGCTCTTCATGACTTGGTCATGGATGGGAGACAGTGCCGGTACACAGAAAAGATTGCCATGAGTAGAACAAGAGAGTGCAAAGGGGCTCTTGAAAAATTTCCTCCCAAGGAAGTTAAGAGGAGGTGGGTTTCAGGGGCCTGAAAAGAAGGTGAGGTGGAACTGTGCAGGAAAGGATGGCCATCCAGCAGCTAAGATGTTATCAGCCATAACTTCACCATACTTCGCTCAGGGTCTTGTGGCTGGTTGTGTGGCTGACTGGTTGTTTTTCCATAATGGTTGGGGGAAAGGGCAGTAAGGAATGCTTTTTTACACAGCTAAAAAGGCTTTGTGAATAGGGAAATCATGTGTTACGTTCCTGGTGGCGTTTATTAATGGCAAGCTAATGAAACAGAGCACAGCAGAGAATACTGGTGTACAGCTTCAAAGGGAAGGCACAAAAAGCATGAGCCAGAGCACTGAGTAACAGAGGCTAGAGCTTTATTAAAAAGCCTTTTCTAGCAGGGAGCCATACTAGCCTGCCTTCTAGTTCTGTTTCAGTCTGGATTTGAGTGGATGTTGAACGGCCTAAGGATGTGATGGCAGTGTTGCAGAGAGAGGCATTGCTGAGATTTGCCTCTGAATCCCAGCTGGAGGCAGGCCTGAAGCGGTCGCCCTCCTTTATACCAGTGGGCAGGAACAGTGAGATGAGGGAAGCCATGTGGAATTGTACCCCTTCATGTTGTATTTCCATGGTCTGGGCTGGTGTCCAAGGCAGCCCACTGGGTTACAGGGACCTCAGGCTGAACCCTTTCTAACCCACCAAACACTCTGGAAGCTGCCAAATGCTCAACAACAGTTTAGACCCCTAAAACCAAAATGAAGTTTGCAAAACCAACACAGACACTTTTGGGAGCCAGACGGGGAAAACCTTTTTCACCCCAGACTGGCAATGAGCTGAGCCCACACCACCACAAGAAGCCCAGTTCACTAGATAAGGACAGAAAGGCAGGAACAGAGAGACAGAAGAAGAAAACCATGCAACCAATCATTTTTCATCCAGTTGACTTCATGAGCTGACAGAAAGTCTGAAGGTATACCTCTGAATATCCCAGCCACAGTGTTATGATCTCAATTAGAAAATATGTGGTTCTGTTAAATGAAACTAACAGCAACACTCATCATCTAGGGAAATGAACAGTTAATTCTCAGTTCATAACATTCTGGGGAGATGCGAAGAAATAGTGTACTGAGAATTCAGCCATCCTTTTGGCTTCATTGCTACTCTTCATCCCATTAGTTCCTAACTCTGGACTAGTCATCGTCATTGGGAAAGGTTTGCTTATACCGTCCATTTTCAGGTAATAATGATAATTTAATGTTCAAAGTTTTGATTCAAGTAAATTTTAAATAGAGCTTTGGCAGCTTAAGTAAAATCTGAGCTCATGGAGAAACATCTATACTACTTGTAGGTCACTGTAAGGGAGTGTGAGTTGTTCAGGGTATATCTCTTTGTTCACTACCACCAGAACAAAATATAACACTTGTTTACAATTTTTATCTGAAGTACAGGATGTACAAACCTGTTTTGATAAGGATCCTGCTGTCTTTTGTAATGTCAACTGACATCAGTCACAGCCTGAATTTGCCAAAGAAAGGACATTCTTAATCTGAGAGTTTTGGAGGCGGAAGGAGGTCATTGAAGGGCATACCAGTTTTCATCCTGTTCAGAGAAATTCATGAAGGAATTGTAAAGGTTTTGAGTTCAGTTTCACAACTGAAGACTGAAATAATAGTATCAATTGTATTACTATAGTGCATAGAGACTGCATGGCCCCTCCAGCAGTTCTGGACAAGAAGAGGGTACCTACCAAAGGTGGATGCAATATAAGGAATGTACAGTACAAAAGTAAATGCAGAAGAGCTATTAAAAGAGAAGGCGATTTCTATGATAGACTGCAGCTACATGTTACTTTTTTTCCTTTTGTTTTTTAATTCCCAAAAGACTAGATGTAATTACTATAGTAAAACAAAGGCCTGTTCTTAGCACAGTCTAGGGAAATCTGAAAGTCATGACCTGTGTTTTGTCTCAAAGACAATTGACTCTATCCATGGAACAAGTACTTTGTGTGGTATCAGCTACATAGGGGGTTGGGGTTCTACCCTACCCTTCCTGTAAGGGGCCTGATGCTGCTTGCTGCAAAGGCAGGTGGGATTTCTGGGCAGACTGCACTCCGTTTGGTGATGGGCTGCTTTCGAGGTCCCTGTGGATCCCTTGTGTCCCAGAAGTATCCCTGAAGTCAGAAGACTCTTGGAAGCAGTCTGATGCGCATATGCTGGGTGCATCAAGTCGCTGGTGCCTTCAGAGCACTTCAGGGTGCTCTGAAGAGCAATGGAGGACAGCAACAGCAGGGTAATCCATCCTTCAGCTCACAGAGTAACAAGTTGTGCTGCTGAGGCAGGTGGCATTGAGTTAACCTGAAATCTGCCTCTGGCACCCAGAGGAAGCCTGGAAGTACGTCAACAGGTAGGATTTCCTCCGTAGCATATTTGTCTGACTTGTGGATGGAGCTGGCGGTTCATACTGCTTCTAGATGACCCTTGCCCAGCCATGTGCACAAGGGGATCCCTCATCTCCCTTGTATGTGAGTTGCTCCCATTTATCCCCCCCTCTCTCAAACATGTAAGATAGAAGATGTTGCCTTTGGCCTTATGAAGATGTAGATATGGCCTCTGCAGGGTGTCCCTCTCTGTCTTGCCTTCACTCTGTAACTGATCTGTTTAGTTCAGCAGAACCAGTCTGTTTGCCCGTTGCATATATAAGACTTGTAAAGATTTGACAGATGAACTACTTGTGCAATATATGTTTATGGTTTTGTCTTTATCATGGCACATATGGTATGCCTAATGTGGAATATCGGTATTGACAATAGCCAGGATAAGGTGTCTCAGGGAAGTTACCAGGAATCATCACTGGGCAATTACAGGCAGTTTTGCCCCTTGAGGAAGAGGCTTTTGTAACCTTGTCACTCCTAGCCGCTTATGCACTTTGAAAAGTAACCTGCTCTTCACTCTGTGTTCTTTTTTTAGCTGGAAGACTTCCCATTGAGTTTATAAAGGGATTTTTTTTTGCTTTTGTTATTTGCATTACAGCAGAACAGCAGGGGCCAGGGGGGCAGATGAATTGGGGTCCCTTTGTTTCAAGTTGATTTGTGTATGAATAGAGGAAGAGACTTGAGTTCTAGAGGTGTTCTTGCTTTCAAATAGGGGAAAATGTCAGATCTAAGAACCAGTCTAAATCAGCTGAATAGATGGGATCTACTAGAACATCTCATCTTTCTTTCGGCATGCCAGGGATAATATCCACTTAGGCTGTTATTATTACAGTTTTTAATATTAGTGTTTCTATTTTCCATTTGCAATAGAACTCCATTCTGTGATGAAATTTGGCTCTGACTCAAAGCCAGGAGGGTTCTCCATGAAAATATTTAACATAGCTGATTATAAAAATCCCAAAGTGAACTCATAGCTTGCTTGATTGTTAGCTTATTTAGAACAGACGAACTAAAATATTTGTGGCTTAAACATTTCTGACTTAATATTTTTAGATACTTAGTAAATACTATAATCTAGAGATCGAGAGAATGCATTTAGAGCTGCTTAGGTGCCATAAAAAGATTGCTTGTTACATCTGTATATA
Source organism: Elanus axillaris (assembly GCA_026212715.1). NCBI lineage: Eukaryota > Metazoa > Chordata > Aves > Accipitriformes > Accipitridae > Elanus > Elanus axillaris. The sequence goes on from JANZLQ010000008.1 coordinate 16,981,082, forward strand.
GAATAATTGCTTTGGGTCAAGTGAGATTTGAAGTAGCTTGGCAAATGCTTTTTATTGAGGTTGATTTTCTGTACTACAGCACATGAGCTCATATGTGTGCCTGTAGAGAAGCTCTGCTGCAGTGTGGTGCCATGGAGGTACTTAGCTGAGGAGCTGAGACATGTGCTTTGTCATACTACCAGGTTATTGATGGGCATTTCCTTCCTTACTCTGCCTATTGAAAATTACTTGAAAAAACATTTTTAAAGAGTAGTTATTAATGATGTACTATCATAAAGGAAAGATATATCTAATAAGCTTCTCCAGGGATCTATCTTTGGCCTAGCATTATTCAAAAATTCTATTAACCTCTTTGATGATGGAAATAAGGAATAAAAGTATAAAAATGGCAGTTGGCACCAGTCTAGAATAAATTTAGACCAACCAGCTTTGAAAGAGTTGGTCTAAAGAATAAAATTACTTTGCAAAGTCAGGAAAATTGTTCTTAATTTGTATGGAAAACAAATAAAAAATGTAGATAGTCTGCCCCATTGTTATAATGTGCTAATTCAGAATAATGAATCGCTGTAGCCATTGCTACCTGTAACAGGGCAGCCATACAAACTGACCTGTAAGTTCATTAGCAGTAACCATGCAGAATGCAAAAAGTCAAACATTGAACTGAAAGACTGTGTTTAGCGTAAGGCTTCTGAAAACTGGTGTGGTCAAAATTGCAAAGATCACAGCAAAGAGCAAACAAGTGCTAAGGCTTGTTCTTTTAAAGCTGGCCTGTGAGACAAAAAAATAAGATCTGCGTAGTCTAGAAGAAGGTAGACAAGTAGGGGGAAATTACAGTCTTCAAGCACACAGAAAGTTTGAAAAATGGTGGTAACTGGTTTGTCTTCATGTCCATTGGAGATGACACAAGAGAGTAACGCTTAAAGCTAGATGTTGGGAAAAAATATCTTGTCAATATCAGTAGTGGAGATATTAAAATTTTTGTCACTGATGACATTGCATAGTGCAAAGAAGCAGGGTGATTTTGTACAGTTAATCCTGCCACCTTCTAAGAAATGGGCATAGAACTTTTTTTTAATATTTTGTTGAAACTGAACATGTCTTTGCTTTCTAGCATAATTTGTCCTTCAAAATTATCAGCTGACGCAAGAAAAGGAAACAAATGCTGTGGTTTTCATGACCAAATTGTGTGATGTGTGTTAGCAACTGGGTGTGCAAGTCATCTTTAGCTACATATGTAACCATGTCCCTTTGTCCTTCCTTGACAGTCTCCAAACGTCCACAACTACCCAGATATGGAAGCTGTACCCTTGTTATTAAACAACATGAAGGCAGACCCCATGGAGGATTCATTATCTACAGACCATTTCCAAACACAGACTGAACCAGTGGACTTGTCAATAAACAAAGCCAGGTCGTCCCCTACAGCAGCTTCATCTTCACCAGTTTCCATGACAGCATCAGCCTCCTCCCCTTCCTCTACTTCTACTTCTTCTAGTCGGCCAGCTTCATCACCCACAGTAATAACATCGGTATCCTCAGCGGCATCTGTACCATCAGTATTAACTCCAGGTCCTCTTGTGGCCTCTGCATCTGGTGTTGGAGGCCAGCAGTTTTTGCACATTATCCATCCAGTACCACCTTCAAGCCCCATGAACTTGCAGTCCAACAAAATGAGTCACGTGCACCGTATCCCTGTGGTGGTACAGTCAGTACCTGTTGTCTATACAGCTGTAAGATCACCTGGGAATATGAACAACACTATAGTAGTACCACTGTTAGAGGATGGGAGAAGCCACGTCAAAGGTAAGGTGGAACCAGTTTTGTGCATCTGTGGCATCTCTGAAACTGCTCTTGTATGGGGAAAATGTAACAATGTTATAAAGCTGTTAGTTTCTAAACTTACTGTGTTGTTTCCTGAAAAGACAGACAACTTACACTGTTGGGAGGATCCTTTAAAAGTCTCACCCCAGATACTCTTTAAAATAAGTAAAATATTTTTATACAGATTTGTCGTGGTTTCAGCCCAGCCGGTAACAAAGGACCACGCAGCCGTTCGCTTACTCCCCCCGCCCCCCTCCGGTGGGATGGGGAGGAGAACCAGAAAGGGAAAAAAAAGAAAGAAACCTGAAACCCTGAGGGTTGAGATAAGGACAATTTACTGGGGCAACACAAAAAGAGAAGTTAGAACAATAATGATACAAATAAGAGAAT
>JANZLQ010000008.1:16983392-17029128 GCA_026212715.1 Elanus axillaris
TCAGGTCAGCTGCCCCGGCTATGCCCCCTCCCAGGTCCCTGTGAAAATTAACTCTATCCCAGCTGAACCCAGGACAAGATTGAGGTCAGCAGTGGTGCTAGATGCTCAGACAGCTCGTGGCAAGTTTTGTCCTGAGAGGAATAAATCCCTCCCCAGAAGCTGGAGAAGTAGGACAACAGAATAGCGACAATATATAAAACATCATAGATGAACATGGAAAACTCACCAGGTGATAGAGATTTGGCAAGGGAAGGAATGTCAGAGAAATTGTTTCCATGCAAAGAGAAAGCAATTGCTGGGCTGTAGGAATGTCCAAAGGAAGGGCTTTTGGACCAAAGAGTGGTAGCAGATGCAGAGAGGTAGCTTTTATGAAGCTCAAGGAGTGGCAGTGCAATATTTTGAATTTGGTTTCTTCTTCCAGATTAAACAGCAGAAGGGAAGGAAGCCACATGGAGTGTATATTTTTGGAATGAGTTTTGCAGACACAAGACCCGAGAGGCACGTGGAGGTGTGAAGGGAGGAAGAAAGCACATGCCAGAAGGACAGATACACTTGTGGAGAGGTGTCCAAAGAACACAGATAGGGGAGCTGGAGAGCAAGAAAAAATAAGAACATAACAGTTACTGAGGGAGCAAAAACTTAGTTGGAGATAGTGACATGATGGGTGGAGGAAGAAAAGAGAAAACAGATGTGCCCAGATACTTTGAAAAGCATAACTTTATAAAGAAGTCATTAATGGCAGAGATGGGAACACGAGGAAAAGAATGAGAGAGACTCATTTCAAGGTTCACGGTTTACTGCGTGTGAGTGAATAAAATATAGCTAATTCTCCCCTGAAATGAGATCTATGTTCCTATGTCTCAACAGGGTTAGCTAATTCTCCCCTGAAATGAGATCTATGTTCCTATGTCTCAACAGGGTTGGACACAGGAAACAAGCTCATAGCTGATCTGTGTCTTGGTTTAAGCCTCAAAATGACAGTTTAAGAAGTTTTATTATACTTCATCTAGTGGCATAATTTTAGGACTTTGTAGTGTTATGTCAAGGAATGATGAATGAAAGCAGACATTTTCACCATGTTGTCTGGGAAAAAAAGAAAAATTAAATTTTTAGTCTGTATTTTGATTTTGGAGCTTTGAATGTCACCTTACCTTGAGCTCATCCAGAATTTTTCCTGTTTGTTTTCTTTTCAAAGGTGCTAGTTGGCTCTCGTAGGAGCGTTCTCTATAGGAAGCACCTCCTCATCTTGTAAAACTCAAACTTCGCTACCCCAGTTTCTTCGTCAAAATTCCAGAATTCAGTGTGCCATAGGGATTTCAGCCCATGAGCTCCTGGTCTGAGCTGCCCTGACAATATTGCTTTTGTGCTGTTGTTGGCAGAGATCATTAACCAGCCCTGCAGCACCTATTAATGTACAGCTAAAGAAAAAGAAAGGATTAAGCTTTCTTTAATTTATTTTTTTTCTCATCAGTTGTACCCATTTTGCTATCACTGATTCTTTTGATATAAATGTTCAGGTTAATTTGAATACATACAATAGAAGAATAATGGGCAGCAATCCACTCTAGGTAGTCATCTTTTCTCAGCTTTTGCTGGAGCGCGTTTTTCTTTCTTTGACACAAAACAATATGAATAATAAAATTCAGTGATATTGCACAAATAAACTGATTAAATAAATTTCATATGTGCACAGAGTAACTTCCCTTCAGTGGTCAGGTCTCATGCTGAAAACAAAAAATAAACATACACAGATGCTAACAGGACATTGCTGTCAAATTGAATTGGTTGCTAATCCTTTACCAGCTGAAAGATAAATGCAGGTTCGGAATTATCTAGAGTCACAACTTCCAACTTTTATGTGAACATTGATCATTTTCCAAAACAAAAAAAATATATATGCTGAAACAAAGTTTGATTTCCAGACAGCATTGGCAGCATTTGTCACGTAATCTCTGTGTTGGTGTTGCTTTGGTGCTAAATCAGAGACCATGCTGATGATGCAAGGGTGTTGTTGGGAAGCACTTAAAGTTATATTTTACATTAGCCTGTATCTAAGTCCTTTTCACCCAAATGAGACTTGGGCACTTTCCTGAACAGAGATACTTCCAATGCTAAAACTAATTAAAATTACGTCAGACTTGAGTTCAGACTTCTTGTGTTTTTCTGGATACAGGTACTTAGGGTAAAAATGCAAGAAACAGGATATAGAGAAAGGTTATTTTCCTTGTTATTCCCAGTTTTATTTTCCTCATGCTGAATTTTCCTCTTCCTTCCAGGTTTGACTAGAACCATTTCATTTTTAATTTTATTGCAAAACCTTCTCAGGTCACCACCATCCCTCTAATCCTGCCTCCAGGCATTTTGCTTGGCTGGCTTTCTGCTTCCCCTGACGCTTCCCAGTCCACCTTCCTCTTGGACAAAATTGTCCTCCCGGCAGCTGCTTTTCTACGCAGTTCAAGCAAATACTTCTTTCTTCATGTTCTGTTTGAATTCTCTCTTCCCTCCAGCACAAGAAACCACTACCTCTTCTTCTGTTTCCCCCTCTTTTTTTATTTTTCCATTTTTTTCTAGTCCTTCCCATCTTGGTGACTGTTCTTTGAATGCCAGTTTCAGCAGCTCTGCTTCATCTCTCCATCCTTATCTGTTAATATTTCTAACCCATACTGTCATCTCCTCCTCTGCCACTGTGCATCCTTCTCTGTGGCATCATTCATCCTGGCATTCTCCATTGCACCTTCCTTCAGGAGAGCCTCAGATCTCCTTTTCTGCCTCCCAGTGTGCTGCTCGTTTTTGCTGTCTGTCCTGCCTCCTCTCTCCTATTTTTTACTTGCAAGGTTTCCCGTTAAATCAAACCCTTTCTGCAGCACTGAAAACCAGATGGGTTTGCAGAGAATTAGCTCGTGTATATATGAGCTGCTGACAGCATCCCATCAGGTCCTGTGCTACGTGCTATACCCCAAGTGGGGCAATGGGAGCCCAGGGTATCATGCTACAAAAGTACCCTTCTGTCAGATTGATGCTTTTTGCAGGATAAAAACCTCTCAGTTCACCTACTGTAAATCAAAATCAGGATTTTTAGGAATTTATTAACAACACATAATTAGAAGGTAATCAGTGGACAATATGTTCAGTATCGGTAATACAACACTAGCCATTTACAACGTCTTACTAAATTCCTACAAATTTCTAACACTGGTAATCCCACAACACTGAAAAAGGTGCGCACACACGGACAGTTACATGCAGACTCCCCTGCTGACCATGGACCTTCCCATCCTGACATCCCCCCTATGCACCTACTGGGGAGGAGGCACCCCAGGGAGACCCCCAAAGTGGAGGTCTTGTGTGCTGCCCCCAAACTGCCAGCCCAGCTGTGCAAGTTGCTCCCTACAACCTAATCCTTACATTATTTCATAGGCACAAAGTGTTGTAACGTGTTGGGGCACGTAGGGGACGGGAGCTGGGCACAAGTCCATGTGGGCACTGTGGGTCTGGGCTGCACCCTCTGCCACCCTCTACAATGTGGCAAAGAGACAAAGTTCACTTCCTTCGGTCGTCACCACTGTTGTCTTGCCACCCAAAGCCTTAAAAAGCGCTTGGAGATTTTTTTTCTGAGTGGAGTAGGTGGTGACCACTAGACATTATTATACATTAAAGTATTCCAGAGCATTAAAATCCCATGAAAAACTCTTTCCTTGCCTTTTTAACTCCTGGTTCAGCAATGGTGAGGATTGCTAAAAGGTGTAATTATAGGCACAGCAGGTGGCAGCACCTATAGATAAGGTTGCCTGATGGTTTCTGTTAAAACCCTGTCTTCAGTTGCTCAGGTCTGTCTATATGCTAACCATTTAGGCTAACATTTTCCATGCTGCATGTCTGCCTTGGGCTATTTCTTTTTTCTTTTTTTTTCTTTCTTTTTGAGGAAAGTTTCAAGAAAAAACTTCTTCCTGAGGCTGAGCGTAGAGAAAAAAATACAGCATTTTCCATGTTGAAAAATTTATTCCAGCTTTTTTTGGTGAAAAAATCTAGAACCTCTGTGTTGTTGTGCCATGAACCTCAAGTTTGGTTTGGACCATTGTCTTTTTTTGCTCTATAGGCAGTTGCAGAAACCAAGCCAAATTGGGAGATCTGAAAAAAAATACGAGTACCCTTAAAGGGTAAAGCAAAAACTATTGTGCTGGGAGAAAGCATGGAGGAGGTTGGAAGGGAAGTGGGAAGAGGGGCAGGATCGAAGGGAAGGGGGGAGAAGAGGAGAGGTGGTGAGATGGCTATGGATCTGTGAATATGTTCAGGAGGAAAAGTGGGAAAGCGTTGGAGACCGAGTAAGGGGGAAGAAGCAAAAGGAGGGTAGAAAAGTGATCTGGGCAGGGTGAAGTGGAACAGGGAGAGGCTTGAACAGACAGGAGTGAAAGGGCCCGCCATGGCAGCATCACGTTCCCCTACAAACTCTGGTCGCATTAGCCCGAGTCTTTCCACTGCTTTGCTTTCAGAAGATAGCCTTGAATACTACTGGCAAATCATGTCCCTGTAGCAGCAGATTTTGCCAAAGATAATATCCTTAAGAATTGTTTTCTGTAGTTCAGAAGAATTAACTCCATTCATTGAAGGGCTTTTTAGAAATTCCCTCCTGATAATGCTGCACTAAGGACCTGTGCAACTTTGATATTTCTGGGTTTTGGGGTTCAAGGTTTTGGGTTCTCACTCTTAAGGGTTTTAAAGTTTTCAGAAGAGACAACCACTTGCAAATTCCAGTGGTCAGAACATTATAAGTTTAAATTTGCCAACTTGAACTTCATCTGCTTCCCATGTACGTAAACATCTGTAATGACATTGGCATGGACTATTTTTATGATACTATGTCTGTGTATAGACCTAGCAGAAATACATAGATTGTGTCTTCTCACGGTTTACACATGCCCTATTCCTCACTGTGGAGACATTAATAAGTAGTAAAGGCAGTACCTTTTGCTACAGATTTCTCTGCAACTTAAAACAAGTGATACCACTAGATTACATTATCCACTGCCCTTGGGTTTTTTTAAAGTATAGCCCGTTATTTCTGCCTACTGTAAAGTTTATTCCACAAAAGTAAACGCAATTTGTAGCACAAAGCTATTTAGAGAACTGTTCCATATGTTTAAAGGTCAGATTATATGGTCTGTTTGTATAAATTATGCTATGGAAGAGACTTTTGATTAAAACCAGTAGTGTTGCCTTTTTATTTCATGTGCAGCGATTATCCTTTCTACATTTTAGTAGATGGTTATTTTGGATTTGAGTTGTATTGAGGTGGAGAGTTTCTACTTTAGCTATATTTTTTTGTTGTTATGCACAAAAATCTTTTGTGGCTGTATGTATTCCAAACTGTCCCACCTCCACCCTCCAGTCCCCCAAAGTGTTGAATCTCTCTCCCTGTTTGCTTGGTTCATCTGGAAGAAGTATTAGTGGTTCTTGGAAAAGAGAAGCAGGTTGGCAATGCCTAGCCAGGAAGAGGAAAGGCTTGCGTTCAGGGTGGGACCTGTGTTACTGGAGATGGTGCATATATTTAAGAACTAGAGTAAATAGTAATTCTTGCCAGAATGGAGAGTTAAAACACAGGTTACAAGATATGCTTTGGTATTTGAAATTGAGAAGGAGGTTGCTTGAAGACAAAGCAGCTTGGGTTAACTGTGAGGTGTCCTATAAACAGTGTTCTACTTAAATCTCCAGAAAAGTCATATTTCTGGTAACTCACTAGTGACATGCTTAGGTTTTCCCACTCTAGAAGCACATGCTCTTCTAAGATTTATCAACAGTGGATTTAATACCATGTATATTTTTAACTAGGAGCAGGTTTGGGGAGGGGAATGTGGTAGAAGTGTATTCCAACTTTATTTGTGAAGCCTAGCAATAAGGAGGATGAGGAAGTCCATTTTGACATATCCTGAGCCCCTGCACCTTTTGGAAACTGTTAATTCCTTGTCTTCTATGCCAAGAATGCCTCTGGTCCTTCAGCTCTGTACTCTTACCAGGGTTGAGCTTTAATCTAGTTGCCTTTATCCCACAAATTTGGATCCAGCAGAAACACATGTATAAAACTTACTGTTTATTTTACCCCTGCCTTGGGTTTTATTGTGCCTTGGACCAACCTGCTGAAAACTTTCTGGTGTCTAAAATATCTCTAGACTGTTGCAGTGTGTAAGTTGCAATCTGCTACTGTTTTGTAGTGGGTTTGCAATATTTTATTTAATACTAAATATATTCTGTCCTTACTGTTTTCCCTGTTTACTTTTGGTGATAGAGTACTTGTATATTGGATGCTCAGTGCAATATAAATCTCAGTACTCTCAGCAGTTTGTTTTTTTGTGTAGATGAGGTCTTGTGGCATTCAAATACCTTAGAAAGAGAAAAGTCCTTTGCTTAACAAAATGGTGTTGTATGTTTATGTATACAACCCAATGACAGAGATGCTTAAATATGTCCATATATTACATCCATGCAATCACCCTCACCCTTGTATTTCTCCACACAGCTATTCTTTTGCAGGTTTATGGCAAATTATTTGACTGGTGAAATTATTTTAAATATTGCCTTTGATTGGATCATAGCAATTAATATTCTCTGGTAGATTAGTTATACTGTGCATCCAGTGCCAACTCCCATTCTCTGTGAACCATAGCCATGCTGGGTGCAGTTAACTGCTGTAGCCATATAGTCCCATAAAATCTCAATAAAACCTGAAAACTGTGGAGTATGGGTAATCTTGCTATAAATTGTAATAAAAATTATCCCTCTAAGACTCTATATTCTGACCATTACCTTCAGGGATACTGCTGCTTTGTACATAAATTATTATGAAAAAAAAATCAACCAATTCTGCTGCCCCAAACAGACACCAAGCTGTTTTGATTCAAAATCTGATAGGTGCACTCAGAGCATTTTCCAATGTATAATGCACTTATAAGGAACTTTAAATAGGAAGAAAAATACCGTATATGTGCTTCATATAGTATGGACCAGCTTAAGAGGAGAAAATCATGAGTACCATTGTTCCTGTGCATTTTGTTAGGTCCATAAAGCCAGGATTTGGTTTCCTAAAACACATTAAGTAAACCTGAGTATAACACTTAATCTCTGAGGGCATAATTTCAAATAGCTCCTGTACATCTGCATCTGGAACTGTTGCTTCCGCTGTTAAAAACATGCAGCAGTCTCTGTGATGTTCTCCTTTGATGTTCTGCTGCTGGGGAAATCCATGCTGGGCTCCTGTTCTGTAAAAAAACTGCCAAGAAGGAGGTTGTTGAGTTGCTTCAGATACCAAGCTATGGTGTGAGGCCAGGTTTGCACAGTTGTAAAACCTGTTTTCTAAAAGTAACCGAGAAGGATGAAGATGAATCGGTCCCTCTACTTGGCGTTTGATCCACCCAGATGCATTTTTTTATCAGAGGTATATGAAACAGTGGCAGTTTAAGAAAGAGCAAAAGAAGTCTGTGTTGGCCAGCAGTTTTCTTCTTGGAATATTTCTGGTACCGAACTATGCCATATGTCAAAAGTACAGAGCAAAGTTATGGTTTAGACACTATAGTATTCATAACTGTTGGCAGATTATTGGTTTTAATGGTGATTACCGTGTCCCCCTGTGAATTACTTCTCTTCCAAATTTGCCCACTAGGGTCCTGAGGGCAAAGATCATTTTCTTCAGCATCGCTGCTGGGGACCGAGGCAGCTTGTTGGCATTAAGCAAATAGTGGCAGGCAGGTAGAGAGTGTGAGCAAGTGAGGTCGCGCAGTGCTGTTGCCATTGTCCCATCTTTAGGCACTTACTGAGATCCCCCAGACACTTTTGCTCCTTTCCCAGAACACCAATGCATGACAGTCGCATGGCAAAGGTTACTCCCCTCCTCTTCCCAGCAAGGAACGGGTCCACAGTGGCTCAAGGGAGCACTGAGCCACTTTCCTCTTCCAGGGCTGGTGCCCCAGCACCCAGCAAGAGGAGGGAGGCGGGCTCACACTGCTGAATTCCCCATACAGTCCATGGAGGTGGCTGGGCTCAGCACCCTGAAGGCACCCATCTCCCTCCACTGGCTGTATGGAAGGGTTGGGGTGGTTGTATTTGCAGTGCAGGTGCCTGAAGGCAGGAGGAGAAAGAGGCTCTTCCCTCACCTCCCACTGTCACCGAGCTCCCGAGGTCCAGGGCTCTGAGGGAGGATGGGGGTTGATGGAGATGTCCTGTTAGGTGCTGTTGGGTCATGGGGTCATTGTGAGTGGCAGGTTATTTTTATTAGGTTCAAGCTGCTTCTTCCACAGTGTTTCTGACGCTGCCAGATTAATAGCATATTATGCTAAATCATGAGTGCCATAAAATTTTCTTAACGGTATTTTCCTATACCATCCTTATAGGAGTTTGGCAGCAAATGTCGCTTTGTTACTTCAGTCCTTCATGCTCTGCAGACACACACAACACGTGTAACAGCAGTACTAATGAGATTCTTATAAATGTTACTTTTGGGGTGTGGGTTATTATTTGGTTTTCCATTCCAAAAGGAGGTAAGTGGAAAGCAACTGTTGCTTACAGCTGATCTTCTTTTACCTGCTGTATGCCAGCATACACCGGAAGCAACTGGAGAGGAGTTTCAGAGAAAGACATTTGGCAACAGCAAACATGACTCTTTTCAGCTTGTTTGAGGTACCTCACATTTTTGCATAATTTAAACTTCCATTGCAATAAAAACCTCTGGCTATGTTTGTGAGAGCAAACACGTCACCCAGGTGTGGATCAGAACTAGCAAGGCCAGAGGAGCCTCCCCACCATCCAGGCTGATATATCACCTAGCACAGGTCTTGGCATTACTCTCCCCACTGCAGACCTGTGTAACGCTCCTTGTGGCTGGCAAGTGTAGTGGGTGGATGTCAGAGCCGCTTGGAAAATCCCATCAGGAGCAATCATTTTGATTAGTGGGTTGAATAGTAGGCATCCTTCAGAGAAAGCAGGGTGGGAATTTTAATAAGTGAAACAGAAGCAAATAGTCTCTGAATTTGGAAATCCTTTCAAAAAGCAGAAATAGATTTTAAATTATTTTAGGAGAGCAACTAAGTGTAATTCAGTTTTTATTACGTTGTGGTGTATCAGCAGGCCTACATGCATGGATGTTTACAACATTATTAGCAGATAAGTTAATTTAATGCAGAAAACTGAGGTATTAAGATAAAACGAGCCAGAGGCTTCAATATTTCAGGATGCTGAAATTTTTTCTCTCTGCATTCACACCAGCAAGGATCATCTCATAATGAGTCATTTCGGCATTAGTTAATACTATGTGGCTTAGCTATAAAGAGACGCAAAACTCCTGATGGTTACTTAGTTTTCTCCTGCTCTTAAATATTTAATTCATCTTTAACCCAAGGGGCTCAGATTTGCCTTTAAATCAAAGATAGTGTGTAGATATAAAACTACTTCTAGTGGGTCTTTGTGAGCCTACTGACAGGATGAGTTTTCATCCCTTTCACTCACAGGGAATTTGCCTGGATAAAAAAAATCAGGTTGAGGAAGTGGTGATAGCACTATGTTAATGTATGACCCTTTTCACCCCTGAGAGGGCACAGATTCAGACCAGCTACTACAGGCATCCAACTGCAGGATATTTGGCAGTGCTTGGCCTCCCCCGACCAGGTCAGAGCACTTGAGCTGTGTATCCCTAAATAATCACTGGAAAGAAACAAAGTGATTAGGACATAGTCAGGTGGAGCCTGAATATGACAGATGAGGGACAGAATTACCCAACAGCCTAGTAACCCCAGCACTCGTGTGAGAAGTGAGGGGTGGTGTGCTGGGCTCTCGTCAGCCTGGAGAGATTTAAATCTGCAGTTGCCCCTTCCTAAGAGATGCCCCCATGCAGACAGGAGCACAAGTTCAAGGAGTGGAGAAGGAGAAAAATATCCTGATGGCGTGGCCCTGTGCTCAGGATATTCCCCTGGGAAGGTGGAGGCAGTGTCCTGTCCCAAGGGGTTCATCTGCCCTTAGCAGGTGGCAGGTTGGATCCTTCCTGGAGATTTTGCTTCCATGACATGGCTAATCCTGTACTATGTCAAAAATGACACAGCCATATGCCAGAAAGAAGAAATTCAATCAGTGCTCATTAGAAAGTTCCTGTGCAAGTTTAAATGTGTTCCAGCATTGTAGAAGGGGCAATTTGGTCCTGAGAAACAGAATCAGGTATTGTCTGGCCCCCACAGCCAGCATAAATTTTAAAGCCAAGAAGCTGTTTAGTTTGATGGAAATAGAAACAAGCTTATATCTGATCCAGATCAGATTTTTCCTACTGGAAACTGACAGTTGGCAGGTATAATATTAATGACGGTAGACCAAGTTCTAGAGTATTTACAGGCCGGTGTGCATCTTACATGAGACCCATTTGCATGTCTTACCTTAGAACAAGCGCAGAGAGTGAATTTGCTCATACTGCTGAAAGGGAAACTCCTTTTTGGTACAGCTTGGCAAAGGGGATGTTGAGAAGTGATTGCACATACGTACATGCATCAAGAGCAAGTCTCTGTACTTTCTTTAGCAAAAGGATCACTGTTTCTGGAGGCTAACAAGGATGGAAGTGACGTGGCCACTTGCAGCCTTCAGCACTTGCAGAAGTTCTTAAATAACTCCCCTGGCTCACCAGTCTTTTCAGCATGGAGTGCTAACAGCTTGCTTCTGTGGTTCCTGTGCACTCTTTCAATGACACCTTTGTCCCAGGAAAGCAGTCTTGACTCTTTCTTTTTGCTTGCCTTGCCCTAACCTCATTCACACCTCACAGCTCTGTCAGACAAATATTGCCTTTCAAGAGGAGTAGCAAGGGCAAGAAAACCAGCTCATTTTTACGGCCTAAGCTTTATTAATTAAATGTGTCTGCCTGTGTTAGGGAGGACTTGATTCAGTGACCCAGCTGGGTCCCTTCTGGACCAGTGGTCTTAAGTTCAAGGAAAAGCGTGGTCATCAGAGCAAGGTATAGCACAAAGTGAGGTTAAAATGCACTGACATGTTTCTTGGGCTCTTCTCCGCCTTGCTTGCCAGTTACTTTCCATTGCTCACTTGTCCTCCACCTTTTTCAACTTATTTGCTAAATTATCTCTTGCCTGCATCTCTTCATTCTTTCCAGTTTGATGTTCGTTAGGCCAGTAATTACTCTTAATTCAGTGTTTATGAACTGCTGCTGGTATTTATAAACCTTGGTGCCAGCAGTTCGACAGTTGTTCTTAGATATCCAAGAGAAAGTCAAAGCTGTTGACATAAGTAGGAGTCATGAACTCTGCATGTATAAAAATCCTGTACTGCAGTTTGCACACTGTAGTGAGTGGTGAGGAGGAGATATCTGTTAGGCTTTCAGCCAGTTGATTATTCACATGGCTCATTTGGGGGAGGAGAATAGCTTTAAAGTCTGTTTTTTCCTGCAGCAGCTGCAGCCATACTGATGAGAAAACAGGGCAGTTTATACACCAGCTGGCAGTGGTGAAGTTCAGCCTACTGGTTAGTCACCTTGGCTCCCCAGGGCCTCAGCCACCCAAGTCTGCAAGCTGAGAAGAGGTCATAAATGGAGAGGGAGACAAAAAAGATTGTATATGTGGGCCGACATTAAAAAATAAGGGAATAATCCCTAGATTATTCTCTAATTTAATAATAATCTTTAGTTAGGTTCACTGCAAAAATATAACAAAAAATGTCCTTGAATTGCTCACCTTTGAATTTTCCTGCTGATACATTTCTGCTCCTCGTCTTTTGTTCTCACCATGCTAATGTGTTGCAGCACCTCGTGATATGCTCAAATGTTGGCGTCTGATGGCGCAAACTATGCCCAGTGGGCCAAATGATCCCTAGGTGCAAAAGCACAACCCCATTGGCAACTTCGTGGCTATGTTAGGAGAATACAGAGTAGTATTTACCTTGCCAAGGAGAATAAAAAAGAAGGTAGTTCAGAGTTTTCATCCTAGCTCATTCCTCTGGTAATCTAAAACCAACACTAAATTTCATAGGAGTCTCAGTAATATCTTAAGATCTGGAAATCTGCAATAATAATGAAACAATGTGGCTTATAAAGAACAAAAGTATGTAAGATTTTTCATACACATTTATACTGTCTCTTTTTATGTAGGTGTATTCATGCTGAAGTGATCAAAATTGGTGTATAATAACTGTATTACAGACTGAATTATGTAACACCTTTTGTGATTTCAAGTTAGGCCTAGGTTTAAATGTTAAGAAAGTTTCTGAGCTAGCTACTTAAAACTTTTGCTGTAGTACAAGTCAGATTAAGCCACAGTTAATACAAAGTATCGCATACATAGGTTTTTTTTGTTACAATTCAGTTTTATTTACAAACATGAGCTTTTAGAAAATCATCATGTATAGCAGCATTTAAATATAGGGCAAATACAAACATACAACTTCTTGTAATGAGATTCACTTTAAAAAAACCTGAAGTAATGAAGTAAGTAATAATAATCTCATACTTAAAGTTGCTTTTAAGAAGGAACGTTAGGGAACAAGGCAGAAGTAGTACTTCTTTCCAGATAGTTGTCTGGGGCTAAATCAGCTGACTAGATGGTTCAGTTGCTCTTAAATCAAATACTAGATTATCCTCAATGCTCAGGTACGCATTGAATACCATCACGTGTAAGTGGTGATTTTAAGAAGTACAGTCAGAAACAATTAAATGTTTTGAACAATTTCTAAGTTGCTCTACATTTGTCTCCCATTGTTTATTGTCAGTAGTCTTTGGTTTGATAAGTAAATGGTGTTCTGATACATGAAGAAATAATAAGCAGTCCAGATGTAGCCAGTATTACTGAGGCACCTAGACTGTGCTAGTAGAAAGTCATACTGTGCATCTGTAAATGCACTGTGCTTCCAGAAGGGGTTGTCACATCAGCTTACTGAACATATTTTAATAGTTTTTTTTTTAATGAAGTTCTTTAACATAAAAAAAAATGCAGCTGAAGGGTAGTTATAATCACTCATTGTTCTTTTACTCAGAGGTGGTTCACAGCTAAGACCTAAATTAAAATTTAAGAACAACATTCCCTTGAGTCATCACTCAGTTGGGGAGTGCTTTCTTTTCAAGAGCCCAGTTATCTATCAGTGCTACTATTATGGCTGCACAGCTCCTGGAGTATCACAGCCCTCCCGTTTTTCAGTGTAACTCAGTCACTTTTCTAGAGTTAGTGAACATGGTGACATAAGAAACATGGCAAAATGGGAAATTTAACTGTGACTTTTGGAGCCGCTCTCTACTGTAGGCCCACTGAACTGTTCATGGTCTCTAAAGGGAGCCTGTCATACCTGTTGTCCAGGGCTGTGGTTAGCCAGAGTTGAGTAGGAATGACAGCTACCTTTCTTGAAAAGCATGTCGCAAGACCCAGGGAAGTGTCCCGTCTCTGACACTGCAATACAAGAAAGCACAAGCTAACAAACTGCAGCAGATAAGTCTTTAAATAAATAATCTTGGATTCCTTTATTTCACCCGACCAAACAAAATAAACACATTTTTGAACAACTGTCTTTGCCTGTCTTTCTCCTTCCTGCTCCTTCCTTGCAGGGTCAGGCATCTCTCCAGTTTTGCTTTCTACTCCAGCTGCTTTCAGTGTCTCTCAGCACTTATTAATCCTACATGGTATTTCATGAGTGAGGAGGAATGCCTCTTTCCCTACATGACCTCTGAAGTTTGTCTCTGGGTCTGTCCCCTGACACAAGCAGCCCCCACGTCCTCTTGGGACTATCCCAGGTGGTATTTGTGCCCCATAGTCCCCACCCGGCGCCCATCTCTGGGCTTCCTCCCCCTGCCCGTATGCAGGTTGTGCTTTCTTCCTTTTGGAGGGCAGCAGCTGGGATAAGAGGGAAGGCAGGTAGCCTACCTCTTGTTTCCTTTCTTGTCTCTTTTTGGCACAAAATGTAACTCTGGTGGGTTGATGTTGGCTGGCTTCCAGACAACTACCAGCCACTTTTGCACTCCCCCTCCTCCACAGGACAGGGGAGAAAATAAAGTGGAAGAGCTCATGGGTCGAGATACAGACTGGTAGATCACTTACAAATTGCCAACACAGGCAAAATGGACTCAATGTGGGGAAAATTCATTTAATTTATTGCTAATTAAAAGTAGATTAAAATGGTGAGAACCACCCCCCAACTGCCTTTTCCCAGGCTCAACTTCCTTCCTTCATTCCCAGCTCCTCTACCCCCCCTCCCAGAGCAGCAAAAGGAGAGATGGGGAGTGGGGGTTGGGGTCAGTCCATAACAGCTCCTCTCTGCTGCACCTTCCTGCTCCGGCATGGGTCCCCCACGGGCTGCAGTTCCCATTGGGAGAGCCTGATCCACTGTGGTCTCTCCATGGGCTGCAGGGGAGTCTCTGCTCCACCATGGAGCACCTCCTCCCTCCTTCTCCTCTCCCCTGGGTGTCTGCAGGGCTGTTTCTCCCACGTGCTTCCTCTCTCTGCCTGTGTGACTCTTTTTCGCCTTTTTTTAAACCAGTTTTCCCCGAGGCACCCCGGCCTTGTCTGTGGGGCTGAGCCGTGCCCTGAGGTGGGTGGGTTGGAGGCGGCTGGAACCGGCTGTGTCCGGCACTGGGCAGCCCCGGCCTCTCCTCACAGAGGCCGCCCCGCAGCCCCCGCTGCCAGTGCCTGGGCACCTGCACCCAATTGCCATACAGTGTGGATACTCTAAGCTGTGAATGGACAAAACGGTCCTGCAATTCCTGATCTTCAGATGTTCATAAGACCTGAGACTATGTGATTTTTCAAAAAAATCTGACTAAGCCTACCTGACATCAGTCACCTGAAAGTTACTTGGCTAGGTGAGGTTATGTGCAGCAGCTTTGCCCCATGTAATTTGGAGGGAAGGTTTCTGCAGAGGTTGATGCCGGTGTTGAATTGAGTCAGAAATCAGGACAACTAGGTTTTTTTCAGATGCCTGAATTTTAGTTGAATGGAGTACCATGTGTCCCAGCCTGGTATCTCATGGTGAATACTCAGAATCAAAGATTGCTCCTGAAATCTTTGTAAAATTTACTTTTGAGTGTGCTGGACTGTACAAAGCACATGTAGCCCTTTCTCCTCACTTTCTGAAAAGAGGCAGAATAAGTAACTTGAGGGTAAACAGAGTTTTTGATGGATATTATATACCCAGTTTTATTTCAGGTCTGCCGAATGCATTGATGTAGCCTGCGTGCATTCGCACACCTGCATGCTGCTGGAAATGCTTGTGCCTCGCTGTAACACAGCTAGGTGACTTCGCCAATCCGTCACCTGGTTTGGGAAGCTCAGGACAAACAGTGCCATGCAGCCCGAGCAAGTGGATGTGTTGTGCACCCTGATGTTGTTCTGGGATGAGATTAATTTCAGCACGCTCATATTAATCCATTATATGTCTCTTTCCAGCACAAATGGACCCCCGAGGCCTATCTCCCAGACAAATTAAAAGTGACAGTGATGATGACGACCTGCCAAATGTGACCTTAGATAGCGTTAATGAAACTGGATCTACAGCGCTCTCCATAGCCAGAGCAGTACAAGAGTAAGTATCGCATTCCCAGAGCAAGATGATTGTTGCTGAGGTGTCCCTGGATCGTTGGAGGCACCAGCCCTCGGTGGCACCGCAGGGGTGTCCCCCAGCTGCGGGTGGCACACCTTCCAGCATCTCTTCTGTGTAGCTTTGTTCCCTTTAGGAAGAGATGGCTTTATCTCTTGTCTCTCTCTGATTCTTTTTTCCTTTCTTTCTCTCTGCCCCCATTATTAGGTAAAATTTCAAACTGAAATTGTTTCTTCCCCTTTATTCACTTGCAAAGCTTGCAGTGTTTTTATATCCTCTCTAAAAGGAGACCAGGTCAGACTTTCACTCAAAAACCATGAATTTTTTTCCTGACTGATAGCAGCATCAAGAATTTCATTCTAGTCGGTGTCAGGTAGGAACTACCTACGTTTCTCCTGAAGGATAGTGTCATTGAAAGGAAATGAGTGAGGGACTTTGAACAGTTTTTCCACTGCTGTTATTTTTCTGTCTACTTGTACTCACTAGATGGACAAATAAGTTCTTAAATAATGTCTGTATTCCTTGTTTGAAAAAAAAAAGAAGCAGTTTATCATGAACATTAGCAATTCTGTAGATGCGTGAGCTTGCTCAGTCACTGTAGCAGCTGGAAAGGAACCAACTGTGAGGTAAATAAGTATTAATATCCCCATTTTATAGGTGAGGAAAATGAGGTTATGCGTAAAGGTCACCCTGTAGGTCTGAAGCAGAGCTGGAAATAGAACTAGAGCCTCCAGGCACTGAAGCCTGTGCTAGACCCACAAAATACATTACTTTATCTGAGAGGTTCAAAATATGGCCATTCTGGACATTATTAAATAGGAAGGGATATAATAAAGGCCATTAGACGTTGTTATTATATAATTTATTATAGATGCATTTTAAATGTCTTAACATGGTATCTAAAAGTACTTAATATTTTGCTTTGTTTTCCTGGCCACCAATAGCCAAAGGCACTGATGTTTCTAAGCCGTGTTTGAGGAGGAACTACTTTTTTTGCATCTTCACTGGACTTCTGCTAATTCATCTTCTAGTCAAGCACAGTAACTGTGATCCTCAAACCTATATTGCCCTTAAGCAGAAAGGGAGGTCTCTATGGGCAAGGCAAGGCGTTGGCTCTCACTGTAATTAGCATGGTTCCCTTCTGAAGGTGATAAAGGGAAGGTTTCTTCACCAGTGACACTATTGCTTGATAGACAGTCCTCGCACATATTTTGAATTTGCTAGTTGCAACACCAAGCCCTGAAATGCTATGTATTTTTTTCTCAGTTTATAGCACACATAATAAGCCTGAAAAATAAAACAACCTGTCATGATTTTGCACTAAATAGTTCTGTCTAATTAATGAAAAGACGAAGCATGGGTCACTAGCAAATACTTCCTATATGTAACTGGCAGGCAGATACTGTTCTTTGTGACTGATATTGCTTGAACACTTAGAGAATTGGTCAAACCATGAAAAGCTTTTTTTAGCTTTTCCACAGTGCATTCCAGTTTGTGAAGGTAAATGTGTTGAACATTACTTGGCTGGCTCAGGAGCTTAAGAATTAAATTAAGAAATTTAATAATATAACATCAACTCATCCTTGTTACAGGTTTTATTTAAACAGTAATCTGTTAGTTTATTTCAAAAGCCCCATTAGGAAAACCTAATTTGACTGTGATCTGCAATTTGTCTTCTTTACTTCATTCTCAGTCACAGACACAACACATACAGCTGCTGAGCTGAAAAGAGACATTAGCACATTATACTGACTTCACTCAATCCATTTCTTTCTCTGTCTATAATACAGTGCTTTACAGGAAGGCTCTATTCTGAATGCAGGCATCTAACATGTACCTTAATATTAGACATTTAGCAAAGCAGTCCACTGAAGATAAAAGCCTGCATTCTACGTACCTTTGTTGGAGAGAGGAAGGTGCCTTTGAAGCCTTCCAAAGGGAGATCCTGTGTGCTCAATTTCAGCATCTAAACTTAGCAGACAGGAATTTTCTCTGAGGATGTGGAAAGGCACCTACCGTTCTGCTGAATAACCCAACCATGCAGCATAGGGGCATGCATAGAAAGGCTGCTTCAGTAGGCAGTAAAGTGCAGGTCTAAGCTCAGTGCCTAAGTGAGGCAGGCTGGACCTCAGTGTCCCACAGAGTGTGTTCTTTCTTATGTGAGCTTGTAAGCTCGCTCTTGTGAATAGTTACGCAGTCAAAAAAAATGACTTTTTGCATATACTGGCTGGGAAGTACAGTATGGCACCTCCAAAGGGATGGCAGCATCCTTTCCTTCAGTACCAGATTGCTGTTGTGCAATCTTGCCTTTGTTAAGCAAAATACCAAGACCATTTTGTAGATAGTGGTGGCAGATGCAAGACAACAGTTGACCTTTTCCTGGCTGGTTTTCAGACCTGTTTTAAGTTATCCTGCATAAGGATTATAAATATATATGTGTATATATATATATTTGCCTATTGCCACCTATTCTTCAGGAGCAATGGGATTTCAAATACCCTGTGGTGGATATGTGCTTTGGGTTGGTCCTGTGCAGTCCCTCACACAATGCGTGCGGCTCTGGGGGATTGCCTTGGTGAGGCTCCTGACTTTCCCTGTGTGCAGTCTGTGGGATTCAGGATTTGTCTTGCCTAGTTAGACATCTGCAATGTAGGTAACTGCATCCAAGCTAGTTATCTTGCCTCCCTGCATATGGGCCGGAGAGCACTTGGCGTGTCTAGGAGGTAATTCTTTTGACCTGTTCTAGCTGTCTAATTTAGGGAGAGAGACTCAAGTCCGTGAGTGCTCGTTCCTCTCCATTGACTGCAGGCGATGCAGACAGCTGCCTGGGACACAAGGCAGCACTGCAGATCTCTGGTGTTAGGTGAGGATATGGCAATCCACGCCACCTGACAGGGGAGTCAGCGTGTCAGAAACTAGGAGTGACCAGACAATACTGAATGCTCCAGCATCTTCCCTTGGATCTAAATCTGCAATGCCAAGGTTTTAACCACAAGCCGAAGGAAGTTACTAGTCAATGTTTGGGGAGGAGCTGTTGTTTTATACAGCCTTTTTTAAGCCTGTTGTCTTGGAAATTACCCTTATGTGGCTGGGTCACAGGATGGTTTGGAATACCTATATGAAAGCTCTGCTTTTCATGTCCTCTAAAACTGGAAGGCATCTGCTTGTGTTGCTGCTTTGTTTCAGGTCCACTATATTCTTAGAAGAAAAAAATTCTTACCAGTAAAAATTGCGAATATCAGACACTAAAAGCCACATGTTTGGCATTAGCTCCTATTTACTTAAACAGAATGTGATTTGCTTGCATATTTGTAAAGTAACCAAGTATGACTATTTTTTCTTATGGAAATTGCCTTCTTGCTGCTAGCTTTATATTGGCTGAGCTTCCAGACTTCTCAGTAGTTCTTTTGGAATGACTTCATAGTCCTTCTTCAGTTCAGCAAACCCAATCAATAATGTAAAGTTATAGATAAACAAAGTCATTATTTCAAGCAGGGTACTTTGGTGAAATTTCTTTATGTGACAGTGCTGCTTTATGGCAGTTGCTGTGCCTTACCATAATACGGACTAAGAATAATTTATTAATTTCAGATAATATGTTCTTGCTGATAATACATATTGCAGCAGTATGTAGATTTCAGTTGGCTTTGCATTGTAAGCAGCATTTCATCCTTTTTGTAGCATGTTTTACAAACTCATTTTGACATGTAGCTCTCTAACAAAGAGCAGATTTGCCTCTATATGCCTGATACCACTGATGCTTATTACACAACAAGAATAGCATCATATATTCAGGGTCAAATCTCAGATACGCTCTAGAAATCTTTATGAAGCCAAGGGAAGAGAAGGCATAGTCAAGCCCTAGAAGACAAGTAAAACTTCTCATGGGCCCCTCTCAGAGTAAACATGCTGTTCCCTCAGCCTGGCAGCCCTGATGCAGCTGGGCTCAGGAGCCATCTCCATGGTACATAGTAATGCAAACACTGGACAGAGCATTTATCTCCTTCTTTCTCTTCACACTTATTTTACTTTATTTTACAGCACACAGCTCTTTCCCCTTGAACATGCACAAGATCTCCTACTTGCAGAGGCTGAGGGCAGAAGCAGGAGAGGCAGAGGGTGATTTTTAGCATGAACTTTTGATCAGTGTCTTGGTAAAAATCCAAAGATCCAGAAATCCCTCCTTTTGTCTCTAGCCTTTGTTCTCCTTAGGGGTTGTAGGCAGAGGGAACCCCTTTGACAAAATCGTTCTTTCTTTCAGATCATGTCAAGGAAAAGGTGGACTGTGCACATACTGATGATGCTTAAGGTATCTTATTTTTCTGGGGTGATGGAGAGACAGAAAATTCAGAGAGGAAATCCAGAATACTTGTAGTTATAGCTGCGGTTAATTCGCAGAAATGTGATTTGTCATTTGGATGTGACTATGGTGACCTTTAGAGTGAACTCTTCTTTGTGCTGAAGCTGGGTGCCACTGAGTGCTTGTATGAAAATGAGATTAGGGGCTTTGCCCCTACCCCCATTCTCTTTGCTGCATTATGTGATTGATACCTTGATGCTAATGTGATCATCTTACTTCATTTTTTAAATTCTACTGGCTTTTAGTGCAATACTGTGAAAGATAGTTTTGGATACTGCACTACTGAAAAAGAAATTCCACAGCAGACAGACAGCACAGCCACAGTACCAATAAATTGGTATGTATTTTTCAAGTCTGAATTTTTCTCCTTAGATCTTTTTTTCTCCCTCCTCTTCTTCAATGTAAATCAACTTCTGTGGTTGATTTTTATCTCTTTCCAGGTTTATAACTGTGTTCCCATCAGCCATTCATTTTCTACACTGATATTGTCTGTTTTCCTGCTTCACCTGCAATCATTACTACCATTGTGCTATTCATTATAGGGAACTTTCACCTCAGTTTTTTTTCTACTTGCAGACAAAATACTTTGTCCTGAGTCTCCAATAAACATAAGCAAGGGTGTTTTGGCAGTACTTCTGTGAACTTTGCTTCTCTCTCCTCTGGTACATCTGCCCTCTGTGAACAAATGCTCATTTTAAAACTGGCACACAATTGGATGGTGATTTTACAGATGGAGAACTGACTAGTGCTGGTCTGGAATTTCTCAGTAAAGCTTTTTTTTTTCACTGGAGAATGCTAATGGGTCTAAAGCAAAATCGTGGGAATACATCAGTTTCAATTTTACTTTTCTCATTAAGATTTCCCAAGCCTGGGATGCGTTCTTCCATTGCAGTAAGGCTTTAGAGAAGAAGATTGCACGGTTGCTGCAACACTCCTGGTGGGAAACTGGGCCCCACACTCAGAAAGCAGAACTGCCCATGGGCTCCCCACCTCCCCACAGGCTCTTATGCGGTGGAGCTTCTACTCAGCTTCCTCTAGGGTCACTCTGCAAACTGAACTGACTTATTAAACATTAATAGAGAGAGAGGTGTGTATGCAGATATGTAAGCAGAAAACACTGGTGATGTAGAGCCCTGTAAGGCAGGCAATCATCTGTATTATGGTTGATGCCCCCACTGTGTCATTATTTCAGGGATGTGTCTGTTCTAGTTTTGTTTTATTCTTTGTCAGCAGTGTCAGATATATCTATTCTGTGGCAAAAAAGAAATGGTATCCGCAGTGAAAAGTGTTGCTGGTTTGGAAGTTGGCTGATGACCCAAAGGTACCACTGAGATGGCAGAGGTGTGATGTGTCTCAGCTAGCTTAGGGAACCTCTGGGCAGTACTGGACTGTCTGGTTTGGACATATATGAACCCTGCAACAGGGTTCATCTCTCACAATGTAATCTATCTAAAAGTTAGGCTCAAATATTTTGGATTTCCTCAGTGGAGAGATGTGCATACTTCTGGGTCCAATAGTCTTATTAGCTGTGATCATCTGCCTTTTGGAGGTGCCTGCCTTCCCCAATGGTTATAAAGGAGCCTGGACAAATGTCTTAGTGAGAGTGATAAAACTTAACTTTGCTGAAGTTATATGTGAGGAATCCCCCTCTATGTGATTTTCTAAGGCCATGCTGGAAGTCTGTAGCTCAAGAAGAAACTGAAAAAGAACATCTAAACTTTGGGCCTATGCAACTACTCTAAGTGATTTTTCCTACCTACATGCGGTTCACATGACTCACTGAAGAAGTACTGACTTCTACAGTGTATTTATATGGCACTTTACAAACTTTCTTCTAATACAATTTAAAATCTCAGAATCCTGTTTGTATATAAAAATGAATTTGGCTAAAGCTGTACTAAGGATGACTACTGCAAGAGCTTAAAAGCCCTATATACCTTTGGGAATTGCTCTTTAGGCACTAACTGTGAGCCTTTGGCTTCAGTAATCCAAATGCACTTATACTATTCTAAAAAGGTTCTTTTTCTTCTTCTTTTTTTTTTTTTTTTTGCATATGTGATATTTTACCCCCCAAAAAGTTCAGTAACTTGGCAGTTGGGCAGTAAAATCAAAGGATGCCATTCTGTGCATGCACAGAGATTTTAGGGTTTTTTGGTGTGGAAATTTGCCAGTATATGTCCCAGAGCCTTTTGCCAGAATAGCAGATTTCCCATCAGCCAATGATCATTAGGAACAAGTGCCAGGTGGATGGCAAATGTAAATCAAAAACAGCTTCTACAAAGAAATTGACATTGCTGCCTGCTTTGAAAGGATGGTATTACTTAAATTATAGTGTATTAGGAGATAGGGATATTGTCAAATTGTTCCCTGAAGAAAGCTAATTTGACAATAAAAGTGCTTTTAGCTTGGTCTATACAAAATTATGTTTTCCTATCTCCCCTATAACAGTAAGTTACCATGACTGTTGAGTAGATGAATCTAGAGCAAGGACACATTGGCATTAGGATGTCTGTTCTCTTCTTTTGAATCACTTTGAAGTGCGAGGCATTGCTTTTCAATACATATTTTATCACACCATTGCAAGGAGTAATATTTTCTTTTAAGAGAAATATTTAAATTAGGTGCATAATAAGCTGGAAGAACCAAGGAATCCTGGCTCTGCTGAAGTCCAGGGGAGTTTTACCATTAACTTCATTGGGTGTAACGATTAATCTTAAAACTGTAACAGAAGTTTGGATGCTAAAAATAAAAAAGTAAATCAACACTTAGGCTGTTTTGGGGACCAGCATGGTGCAGCAAGAGAGTTATCTGTAACAGGTATGGATTCATAGATACCATTCTGTATGTCTCTTTCAGTACCTTTATCACTCACAAGCAAACTTTCAAAGATCTTGTTTCCCACCTTCAGTTTAGTGTCTATATTGAGTTGTCCCATATGATTGTCTTCTGAAAAATAGATTAAATTTGTTAATGAATTTAAATTTTAGTCTAAGGAGTGCCAGTCATTTCAAGGTAGTTATCAAACTTTGCCATTACTGGAATTTTACATTACTAAACATGTTTACATAAATGTGCTTTGGAATAAAATGCCCCATAACAATAGTGTATGATTATAATTCATATAGCACTTTTTATCTTTGGAGTGCTTTGCAAACATTAACTAATTAAATTGTACAGGTCCCCTGTGTGTTCAAATATTATAATTATCCACAGGTTAGTGACTTGCTCAAGGCCATGCAGCAAAGCAGAGGATGAACTGGGACCAGGAATGTCTGCCTTCTAGTCCCATGCTTAATCCACTACAATGTGTTGCTCCAGAGTGAAGCTTGAGTCATTAGTGGTTAGATATGTGAAATGCATTTTATTGATAGAGAGGCAGGCGTGTAATTGCTTGAAGAGCATGACACCAAAGAATGAATTATAAATAACATTATGCATTACTGCTACCCAGTTAGAAGTTTGCACACCTATTTGGCAGCTGTTTCCCCAGTGGTTCATTATTAAGCTTTTTCTGGTTTTTCTAAGTCATCACAGAAAGCAGAGGCAGAGCTGTGTGCATTAAGAAATTCAGAGCTGTAGCAAATACTCATCAGGGCGGATTAGATAGCAGAACACTGCCAGAAAAAGCCACAATAAAACTACCTCAGTGAACTGGTATCTTGACTTACTGATAAGAAAGAGTATTGTCCTCTGCTGTCACTTGAGCCAAAATTACTTCTTTTTTCATTATCTACATCAGATAAGTTTTTATCTTTCCTTTTCCATAAGGCAGTTCCTGTGATTTTGTGAAAGACAAACATGCAGCACAATTAAATCTTAATAGCAGTGCTTATACTGATTTATGAAAAAATGTTTCCTGAGTGTTTAGATCAATGCATGCAAAAGTACAAAGTTGTGTACGTCACAGGTATGTAAAATGCATGCAAAGGAGGTCACTGTTAAGAGGGGAACACTGTTTAGCAAGGCATAATTGAGTGAGCATGTGAATACAGGGATCTAAAAAAAAAAAACCCACATTTTTTCTGCCATTTTCTTTTTTCTTGCACAATGGGAAAAGATTGTGCTAGGTTTTCCCCTTTATTAGTTCAATCCTCTTTCACTAGTAGTGACTCCACTGCAACCTCACTTCTCACAGCAAGTTCTTTTTAGGCTGGAGATAAAGAGGAGTGAAAGGAAGTTCCTGTATTATAGATATGGAGGAGTTTTTTGTGCTGAGCTTGTGTGCCAAGGGGGTGTCGTTCTCCACGTGTATGTGACTGAGGACATGAGTGTTACTATTTTGGACACATCAAGAAAAGGGTAATTGCAGCTTAAAGCCACCACACATATGAAGTTACTGTAGCCTGAATGAAAGGAATTGAAGGCTGAAACAAGGACTAAAGCAACACAATGGCTGAGGTAGTAGCATCTAATCCTGAGGTGTGTCAGAAGTAATGATAGTCACAGGTTTCAGAGTCAAGCTGAGCACCTTCATCGTTATAGCTGTGACAAACAAAAGATGTGTCAGGAATTAAGTTTTTGGTCACGTTTTTCTTTATTTACCCCTCTGGGATATACTAAGTTGCCACAGGATGCAGAGTGCAAGGGAGTATGAAAACTGAGGCAGGCAGAAAATAAGGAAGACACCAGGGTGTGTCAGAGGAGGCAGCAATGGCCAAACCAGTCTTGGCTAGGATGTATTGCTAAGCTCAGGCAGCGTGGAGCATGCTGGCAAGTACTTAGGTCAGAGGCTGCCCTAAAAAGTGCTCATCCTAAAGCCTCCCTACGGGATCTGCTGCTGGCAGAGATCTCCAGCATTGCAAACACAGCCTGAAAAATGAAATAACCTGGAACTGAACAGAATCTACCAGCAGGCATGAAAAGAAATACTTGCATTTCTGTACTCCTTAAAAGTCAGCAGGAGTCTCATTCTTGTCAAAATGTCTCCCTCACTTATTTGCATTAAAAATATGATACTTAACACTGTGTGATAAATCAGGGCACACAATGCTGTTAGATAGACAGATCGCTTCACATAGAAGTCACCATGGTGTTTCTCTTAAGAACTGTTGACCATTGCTATTTCTATGATTCGTTTCCTATCAGGGCCAAAAAGTCAAACCATTTATAAATAAGTTCACAGGAGGAACTGGAATAATGAGCAAAATTTCAGTCATAAAAATTTCAAAAACAGAGTAACAGGATAATGTTGTATAATAAATTACTTGCTGAAAATTATTTAGTCAGCTGAACAGGTTGATGCCCTTTGCACTCAATATTTCCACTTCTGAACTACTTGCTCTCTGTATCACCACATCATTTCTGAGATTCTTAGCTACTACTAAGGCATAATCAAAATAAAATCTGTTTTTCCTCTTGCTTGGGAGGATCTGCCAAGTACACACAGTTCTGTAACAGGCACATCCTTGTCAATATACTGCATGGCATAGAGGTACCGCAATCCTCATATGCTCACAACATGTGTGAAATCCTGCAGGTACCCAGAACCAAGATGAGCCATAACAGCACGGGCACTTAGGATGACAGGCAGATTGCCTGCTTTGGGGGAGGTCCAGTGGAGGCGTTGTGAGGTTATGAAACAGATGGTTGGATCCAGCCGTGTTTCAGAGCACCTACACAAGGCTTCAACACTCCCACAGTATAGTCAACACAAAGTTAAACGCTCTCAAGTTCAACGGGCAGAGCAAACAGCTTCCTAGAGCCAGCTCCTCTTACCTGCTTTGTATTTGGCCGAGTCCTATGTGCTCTCTTTGGAACTTGGTCTTCTGACCTGTAGTTGTTCATTAAATACAGTTTGGAAAATAAAAAGGGCTTATGTTCCCAACTTCCCATTGTGAAAAACAAGAGGTCAAGTACTGTTTTTTGAGCTTACCTATTTCTACTTGGTTTAAAACCCAGAGCATGCTGTCCTCTTCCTACCAGCCTTCACTCTGTTTAAAAATGTGATGGTCAGACGCAGCAGTGGTGCAGCCACCCACACCTGGCATAAAAGCGTAGTGGTTAGAGCATTGAATCAGGAAGCCAGATACGTACATTTGCCAATTCTGGAATGCAAGGCTGCGATGCAAAAGATATCTAGGAGTGATCCTACAACATCCTTTACCTCTTCTTTTTCCTCCTACACTTGTATTTTGGATTGGGAAGTGACTATTACAGTTCCCTTTCATTATGAATCCATGTCATCAGGTGCATTTTAGCTATTTTCATAGCACAGACAAGGTTCAAGCCCTAGAAGCAAGGGTTGGGCATTTCTCCCCACGGTTTCTGGATTGGAGCAGAGGCTGGGTGGGAGGCCACAGCCATTTGGCTTTCAGGCCAAACAGGGAGGAGCATAGAAAGTTTTAAGTGTCTATGAGGTTGGTTGGAGGATGTCTGGGTGTCTTTCGCTTCAGTGCCTGGATGCTGTAGGTTCTAACCAGAGTTTTAGTTGTCTGCCATATTTCCCACTGACAAAAATTCAACGTGCAAATACTTATCATCCTCACCTATTGCTTAGTTGTTAAAAAGGGACCTTTATGAAAAGAAGTGTACAAAATGTAGCATCATGACTTCTGGGTAGTGTATTGCTATTTTTATCAACTGTAGGAATAAATATTTTTCCAATAAGACACAGAGATGATTGTAAATTAATTGACATGGGAGAGAATGGTCAATGTTATGGTTTCCAGTTGCCATTTTTCCAGTGCATATTGATTTCAGTTGAGGACTAATGTAGTGTAGGGGAGATTTTATCCAAGTGCCCTTTGATTCGGTACTGACACTGTGAAGTAAAATCTGTACCTAAAGACACCATGGGACAGTTACCTGGAGAAAGAAGAGATTCTACATAGAGAGTGGAAAAAAAGAGTGGAAAATAACAGTGTCAGGCTGTGATAGAGCTAATAACTTGGACTTTGAAAATTCTTTACATCATTTTGTTATCTTGATAGCAGATTTCTGTCATTATCAGAAATTTAACATTTAACAAATGGGAAAATCAAGCAAACCGTAAAGGTGACCAATATTTACTGTACACTTGAAGCAAGAAAATGTGAGAGGTTTGAAAGATGTAGTGCAAAATCTTGGGAGCAAATAGATTATTTGTAGGTTTCAAGGGCCAATGGAAAGTGCAATTATATAAATCAAAAATTTCCTTTTTACTTTCAACAATTACTATGCCAGCCTGGCCGTTTTAATTGAGCATTATGAAGGATCCAAAATACTTCCAGTGCAAATGTATTCAACTGCTAGTGTGCTAAAACATTTTTATGATTCATGTTATTATTCTAATATTTTTACTAGTTTCTTGGGCATTGGCCTTAGACTAATTCCATGGTACAGTTGAGGTCTAAACCACAGAGAGAAGGACTGAAGGGGATTATTCATGGACTTGGCTTTCCACTGGTTTTTCTGGTTTTTTTTCTTTTCACTAACGTGGTGGAACTGTTTCCAAAAGCCAGCTGTATGATGCTTCTTGTTTGAGCACATGCAGTAGATCAGAATTTGTCAGTGGAAAGGAGCATTCCACGTAGTCCAAATCCCAACATAGGAGTTTATACAGCTATGACATTGTATATTTGTGTTGTTCAGTATTCCAAATAATATTCTAGAAGATCATCTATTTTCCCTGGAGTCTCAGTTTTAAGTAAAAAGCATTAAAGGCTAGGTTTTTCAGTGATGTGTTGGGAATAACATGGAATAATATTACCTAAGCAGCAGAATTCTGGGAGTGGGTGTTTGCTCCAGCCACTATTTCCTCTTCATGCAGTGTCTGCGTGCTCTGGATTCTTGTTAATGTTTTCCTCTTGGTCACTGATTATTTTTTAATAAGAAAATACAAGCCACCATGATCCATAATTACCATTAAGTGACACCTGGGCACTAAAGCTTTGACTCTGCTCCCATGCAAATTAATGGCAGACCTCCTAGTGACTTGCTTAGTATTAATTGGGACCTCTACAGAGCAATTTCAGTTTAAGAAGGAGTTTTAAGTGAATAGCAAAATTATAAAGTCCCTTCCACACTGAGGCTATGTGCTTACTTTTCAGTAAGTGTTCCTCAAGCTTGTCTAAGCCCCCTGCAATTGTTTGGGGGTAACTTAAAATTCCTAATTGTCTGTGTTCAATTTCCAGAGAGAGCATGTGGGGCTGTGCCAGGTCAGCTGTTAACCCTTTTCGTTTTTTCAACTCCAGGTATGAAGCATTTTATTGTGTATTATATAATGTTCTGTTGTATTGACAAAGTCTAGTAGCAGTGCTTTTCAGCTTTCTTTCCTTATGTCGTGGCTGGGGGATATGCGGGGCTGGGCAAGGTCTGAAATTGATTTTTGCTATTGCTTTTTATATTTGGGGGCTGGGAGGGTGGTGGTGCACATCATGGGAAAGCTGCAAGGTTTTTTCCAAATCCCAATGACTAGAACATGAGAATCGAAAAAAAATACCCTATCTAATGTTTGATAATGCAGTTTAAAATGTTCAAAATAGTCTACTGAAATTGAGTAACAAAGTTAATGTGAATCAACATAGCTCATGTTACATTGGGTCATTGCCAGTTACCATGAAACAGTCGACAAGTAAAGCTGTAAAATGTAGGAAGAGGTCTTTGCAAACGTCTCCTTACTTTTTTTCAAGGAGGCCAAAATTTTAAAACCTTACTGTGTAGTGCATCTAGTAGATGCCCTGCTTTAGAGTAGAGAGTTTATATACAAATCCAGTGAGGGGGGGTGACTGGGATTTTTCAGCAAGCATTGTGATGCCATCAGGTACCTCAGGTTCATCTCACTTGCCCAAGTAGAAATGATGTCATATGACATAAGCGATGTACCAACGCTTATAGCGTTCCTGATTTTGTTGGATTCGTTGCTGTTGTTTTACTGGGGTTTAAATAGTGTGCAATGAAATGTCCACTCTCGTTGTCCTTGCTTGCTTGTTTGTCCTCCCTGCTTCTTGTCTTTGTTTTCTGGGCCCTTAATAAAGGTTCCTTTGGAGTCATGCTTATCATGTGACAAGTGTAAGCCCATCAACTCACTGCTTTATCAGCTCTTAGTAATCTGTGGGCCCTTTATGTGTGCAATACAGTAGTAAAAACAACATCATACATTCAGTATAAGCAAATAAGTTGCAGAATAAATATAATTCTTCACATTTATAAGTAGATCTAAGCTTCATAATAAAATTAAGAAGATAGCATGTTTAAGAGCAATTATACTTTCAAATTGCTAATGAGTAGTCAAATACCAAAATCGTTCCTCAAATCTAGTCCTATCTCCAATTTGCAGTTAATTGCATTACAACTGCTGTATTTATATTAAAAATTTACAGGATCTTGTTACTCAAACATTTTCAGAGTAGCAGCAGCAACTTCTCTGTTAAAGCCCATACAAAGCTTTTTAAGTTTCCTTGGGTACAAAAATGTAACATTATTAGCAGAATTTGAGAATTTGATGCATTGAGAAGATATGTTTATTTTTTAAAAAATCCTTAGAATTTTCTTTGATCTGATGGAAATTATCAGTGCAACTTCAGAAATTATTCTGAAGAGCCTATTTGTCTCCCACAATATTGTATTTCTAAAATAAATTTGTATTTTAGATACAATTTTTGATACAGGCTCCTTTAGCCAAAATTAGCAATAATATTCTATGTAGTCACCAATTATATTTGCTTCTATTCTATAGGAAGCGTTTTCATGAAAGAGGCTTATGTTGTCAATTTTTTGCCTTTTTTTTATGTTGTCAATATTCTGCTCAAAAAATTGCTCATGGATTTATATGCAGAGTTTACACATACTGTAGCAATGAACATAAGATCCTACTAATGAGGCCCCTTGAACAACATGTGTAGTTAGATGTAGCTGAAGATGGTGTAAGTCATTTCATGTACCACTTCTAAACCACTGAAAGTTCATTGGCTCTGACTGGAGTGAGTATGAGACTGAAATGTAATATTTTGATGAGCCAAATAGCTGCTAATAAAGCTAGAAACTTGGAAGAGAGATACGGGTTCTTTTATCTCTTCTTAAAATAAAGGACCAAAGTGTTCAAGAAAGTCACATCTGTCAAACCTCGTTTAGGCCACGTGGACCTATCTGTAGAGTAAAAGGTGGAAATGAGACCAATGAGATGAATATTTAAGTCAATGTATCATTTGAAAGTATGAATTCTTATGGTGCACGTAAAACTGCTCACTCTGCTAGGAGTATTCATCACAGCTGGTCTTGCTTCTTAGAGTATGGAGCTATTGCAGTTTAAGAAGAGTAACTGCTTGTCAGAAGCAAATTCTGCTACAATTAAATACAGCTATG
Source organism: Elanus axillaris (assembly GCA_026212715.1). Classification (NCBI taxonomy): domain Eukaryota; kingdom Metazoa; phylum Chordata; class Aves; order Accipitriformes; family Accipitridae; genus Elanus; species Elanus axillaris. The sequence continues at coordinate 17,013,577 of JANZLQ010000008.1, forward strand.
TGAATGTATGTATTTTTCACTTGAATGAAATTTCATGCATGCCCAGTTTGGTTTTTTTTTTTTAATTTTGTATTTCTAAAGTTATCTTTTTCCACCAAATTTCAAGAAAGTTACTCTTCCATAAAATTACACGCCAAATTATGGTGTTCTAGTTATGAAAGTACAGAAACATTCTTAGATACTTGATTTTCTTTGCGGTGGCAGGGGAACAGAATGGATCACAAAGTCTTAAAGAAACATATTTTGTAGGCTACTTTCCCCATTTTTATCAGGCCCGTGAAATCTACTAAAAGCTGTAAGTTTTACTCAAAACCAATCCCACACAAATGTTCTGCATCTGCTGACCTCCGTGGATGGCCACAGGCTGGGACTGTTGCTCCAGTTCATGCATATCTAAACTGTTCTTTTCCTGTAAAATGTTAGGCATTTTGTCCATATTGCCTCCCCTGATCCAGAAGTGCCCTCATCCACCATTTCATTGGTGACAAAGTGATACTATGTGAGAGTTTCAGATGCCGGTGGGCACAATGTGCCTCTTCGTCCTTGGCGTCTCGCAAATGGTACTGCCTTTTAGTCTTGTATAATTTACCTCTGTTCTTTTTAACACCTCGTTCCACAGGCTCAGCCAGATGGGAGATGTTTGGCAGCTGGGGCACCCAGATGCCAAATTCTGGAATATAGCTTTCCTGCATTGGCATGTGGGTTCATGGTTAGCTTCTTGGCTTGCACCTCTGCTAGCTTCTTGGCTAGCTGTCTAGCTGGCAGCTGTAGCACTGCCTCTGGGGTTATGTTAGGGTCAAGCTGCTATAGAGTTGGATGACTTTCCTGATCTGAATTACCCTGCTGGACACCATTTTCACCTTAGTTTACTTTGACTCTCCACTATTCAAAGACAAACATTTGCACTGTTCTGTTTTATTCCTGCCATTTGTAAGACTAACTTGAAGCAGTAGTTCTCATTTGTCACCAGTTCAAAAAGAAAATAAGCATTGCAGAGTACACTGTTTCACCTCTTAGGATTCCCATTCAGTCAGTAGGAATGTGAGGCCCAATTCTGTACTTCCAATTCATCTCCAGGACCAAATTGTAACTACAGAGCACAGGCTTTAAAAAAATATTTCTTATGTCTAAACTGTTTGCTTTCAACCATGAGTGAATATAGCTTCTGTCAAACAGAAAAAATACACATTTGGGGTGATAATCTGGATCATTTTTAAAGAAAAAGGATAAAGAATAATGATGATTATAATAAATAGGATGTTGCTGGTAGTAATTAAGGGCGTGGCCAGAAGAAAATGCTTGATCTTTTCTTTGCCTGATTTGTAATGTCCTCATTACATACTTTAGTTTTACCTCAGGTTTTTGGTTTTTTTGTTTTGGGGTTGTTTTTTTTTTTTCATAAACAAGGTAATGAAAAGTTAATGCATCTAGGATAGCCGAAGCATTTGAAGTTACTCCCTAATCTATGCCTTTTCCTCCATGCAGCTCAGTGCATAAACATTACTTTCAGTGCGAAAAACTGCAAAATCAGGAGGTCACTAAGACTTCAGATACTTACAGTAAAGTACAGATTAGTCACACCTGCTAGGAAATTTTCATTCTGTCACTCAGCTGTAGTGAGAGTATGTTGTGCTGTACTGGAGGGGAGTGGTATCTGTGTTACACACTCAGAAAACTTTAATGCTTGACTAAAAATCACTTGTGCCTAACTTGACAATGAACTTCTACCTGTATGTCAAGGTTAAGCATTGCAGGGCAATTGACTTCTGAGGAAAAGCACTTGAATTCCCCATTATAATCACTGGACAGTTGCATGTCTTAGGAGCTACCAAAAAGGAGACCCTACCTATCTGGTTTGCCTGTATATTCCTCTACACTGACTGCCTAGGGAACTTAAGTGCTTCCATAGTAATACAGCTCAGTTACATTAGCTAAGTCATGATGGACTATATAGGGAACCAGCAGGATCTAAAAGCATCTGTTTCACTCAGAGGTAGTCCAGATAGCACTTTCTGGATGATAACAGAGCAGGGATGATTCTTTTGAAAAACAAGCTGGCAGCTGCAACAGCAATATTCACCTTTTGCAGAAAAGCTTCATTAACTAGCTTGTCAATGAAGTAGGAGACCGGAGTTTTAGATTCTCACAACTAACATCACAGGGGCATTTTAATCATTAGGATCCTTGGCAGAGGCCTAATCAGATGAGATACTTGGGGAGCAGTGGAGTATCTCATCTCCCTCCTACTGAATATGGGCCATGGTATAGACAGGAGCACAGAAGTTATGGGATGAGGAGAGTGTGGGTAAGAAAAGCCTGAATCCTACCTGAGCATGGAAAGGACTGAGACTGTAGGCTACATTCCCTGAAGCAACATTAGGACAGAAAGAGTTGTGGATAATGAAACAGAGCTTTCACCGTTGCCTTCTTGGAGCTGAGTGTCCAGATTTCTGGTATGGAGCCAGGGTGCCCCTTTTCAGCCCAACCTTTTAGCCTCATGGCTCTTGCATTCCTGGTTGCAAGCAGCCTTGCTTCCATGAACGCTCATGCAGAAGAACCTGAGTCCTTATAGCCAGGTTATTCCTGTGATGGTGGAGATGCCAAATCCTTCTGTCTGAGAAGGACCTACAACCAAAGTCCTTCCTTCCCTGGGAGAATTACCTCACCACAAGGCTTCAATACAGCACCTTGCCAGTGCCACCACCATCAAAACTCTGCCTGTCTTTTGGGGCTTATTCACAAGACATAGGCAAAGGTCGGGATGTTGCCCTGCCTCTGGGTGGAAAATGGGCACCTGCCAGAAAGAACATGTGTGAACATATGCCTTGTGGTAGGTACCCAAAGAAGCTCCAGCTTAACAGTGAAGGACCTCATGAGTTCAGGGACATGCTGGATAGGACTGTCCATGGCACAGTGGGTGGGAAGGCTTTTGGGTGCCTGCCTTCTGAATCAGAGTTTCAGCATGCTGGTTTTCACACTTCTTCACATATTTCACTTTCCAAACTGTATTTTCTCCTTTCAAATGAGCAAGCTCTCAGTGCTTTTTAATGTAGTAGAATTGAAGATGTTATTCTATTATCTAGAATATTCATTTTCTGTGCTTACCTGTTTCTGCCCTTTTGCCTATCAAAGGATGTATCTGGCTGTCCTTAGTTTTTACATCTCGACTACAATTGCTGCCCCATTAAAAAGATTCTTGTCACTTTCTGTATTGAAATGGCTTTGGAAATCATATATAAGGTGGAGCAAATTACCTTAATTTTCTTTTAAAAAGCAGCTATGATTGTTGTCCCTTATGCATTCTTTTCAAGCAGAGAAACAATGTGTGCTGTTAAAAAAGGAAACTAAACAACTGCAAAGATGTTTTTCCCTTCCCTTGCACCTCCAGTACATTCTGCAAACCAGTTACTGTAATTGGTTTTAAACTTTTTTAAACATGCATACTGCCAAGAAGTTGTGGTAAAACAAGGACACATAATTTCATAAGGCCAATGTGACCGCAAGGGATGAAAAAAGATGACAGAACAAAGAGAAAATCCCATGTTTTGTTTATCAACATATTTTTTTTGCCTAATGGCAGATGCTTGGAGAGAGAATCTGTGTACTTCAATGAAAGACTAGCTTAGGGTTTGCTGATTCCCATGGCAAAAAGATGGTATAGTTTCCAACTTGCAAGCTCTTCAGTGTGTATGGTGAGCTGAAGTCATTTGTGGATTTGTATGTTGCATTTTGACGTGATTAAATGTTTCAAGTCTATTGATTTCATGCTGGGGATTAATGGTGCTGAATGAAAGAGCATCAAAGAATAAAACATGTTTACATGCCCGATTAAAATACCTTAAAAAAGAGTCAGAGTACCTATTATTGGATAGGAATGAGATAAGAGCAGTGTAGGACCAATCATGCATTCTGCATTGAACGGAAAATGAATTAACTTCTTTAGGCATAGAAAGAAGAAGAGCGAAGATTTGATAAGGATTGACTGTACCTTTCTGAATGCTTAACACTTGTGTTTGACTCATTATTTTGGAAGAGGGGATTAAAGAGGTTTCATTATCAGTTGCTGCAGATCTGTTTTACTGAATCAATCAAAGCATGATGCTTAGCTGCTTGGGATTAATGAGACAATCTTTTAACTGGAGAACTTGTTGGTGATGGCATGTTAATAAAGGACAAGACCCAAAGATACTCAGTGCAACTGTGGACATGAGATGCACTAACGATGGTGTTTGCTGCTTTGAATTTGCATAATACTTTTAGATCTGTTTGCCTTAGCATATTAACTCAAAAAAATGTCATTATCCTAAAATGTTCATAGTGCTAATTGGTTTGTATCTGCTCTCTGCAAACGTTCCTAATGGCTGTCTAGATTCATGGGTCATATCTGGATTTGCAGTTAGGTGTCATGTTCTGTTTACCAAGATAATAGTAGGTGAAGATGGAAAAGACCTATTTGCTTGTTAAATCCATCCTGATGAAAGCACGATACAGGCTCTTCCAATAGTATTAAACTGTTGGTACCCTTGATGTTAGCCAGAATGGCAGGGAAAGAATTTATTTGTGCTGTATCTGTGGAGAAGGATGCCTTAATGATCAAGTTAGCATGTGAAATACTTGATGCATGTGAAATACTCCCTGCTGAGCTAGGGAGAAGTTTAAACGTGCAATCTAATACAGCTGAGTAAATATCTGACAAGACCAGCCCATGCACACGTTTGTTTTTTCTCTGCTGATGCTCTGATCCGGATTAGCATATGTGAGATGAATTCAGCAGTGTGATACACACTACAATTTGTCTTAGAATGGGTTGAATGATTATCTTGGGTTTGGGGCAGCGGAGGGGTGTTTGACAATGTGAGGTTATTTCCCCCACACACACATTTTCACTGCTTAATACAGGACTTGAAGCCCTTGGTTACAGAACAAAGTGTCTGAGCAGTAACCAAGCTTGTGCAAACCCAAGAGAAGAGTAATGACTGTTCCTTGCAAGCTTCCTGCCTTGGTGCAGGTGCAGGAATCAGGAGGGCCTGAATAATTCATAAAGTGCAAATTAGCCCCAGCTTGCTCCCACTGTTCGAATTTTGCTTCTGCTTACCTACTTAGTTGCTAGAAAGAACAGAAATAAAGGAAGCTTGAGAAACTGGGGAGGGCAAGGCAAAAAGTGTTAGTTTAAAGGCCAGAGTCACAGAGACTGCTGATCGCTGGGTATGTTTGAAGGCTCAGTGCTTATTGAGGAATTGGCCTGTGCATTGATTATTCATGAAGTATTTTCTCAGGAAGAAGTGAGCTCTGGGGACCCATTCCATTGCTCTTGGAGAGGGAAAAACTTCCTTTTAAGAATTAGGATTTTCCTGCTTTTATTGTTATTGTTTCTAAAAATTGTTGGTTAAAAAATACCTCTTAAAAGCTCATTTAAAGCCTATTAAGCTATTTGAGAAAGTATGCATTTATTGTATCACTAAACTCAAGGGTCTGGAGAAATTTCACAAGAAATTTCAGATGTTAGGATGCTTACTGCTTCAAGTAAATGTGGATTCCAGGATCTTGTATTAAACTAGTTGTATCTGGAAATACAATGTGTAATTAGCTTGTATTTTTATCATTTAAAAGGCAGCATTCCTCTCTTTTAAATACTGTTAGTGATGGTTACCTTTTCTATTGGGTTACTTAGCTGCTTTTCTACCCAGAAGAATAAAATGAGAGGTGAATGGTGTTTAATCCTTCTACTGCACAACCTTGCAGCTCACCCAAATATCAAGTAGGAGGTTTTGCTGAGCGCTGTTGTTATGGGAGAAGGGAATTCCTGACACAGATCTTTGAACAGTTTGTGTATTGCTGCTGCGCAGTAGAGAGAGGAGTCAGTTGGAAAAAGGCAGATTGTTTCTGCCACATACCTGAATATCCCTTTGACATCTCTCATATGGGAGAGGGAAACACCCAACATTCCCAGCAGGAGCAGGAACAAGGTAGTTAGTTCTCCGTATCAGCAGATGTTCGTATGGAGAAAAACTCCCCTAATATTTTTGCTGTGCTGAATATGAAAGGAGAAGAACAGAAGGAAAAAAAACTTCTTTTCAGTGGTTTTGGGGGTTTTCTGGGTTTTGGTTTGTTTTTTTTCAACATATACCCCTTCCTTCTCCATTCCCTTCTACTCCACCCCCTCTTGGCTCCTGCATGCAGCAGCTAGATCACATTGCCATCATCTGTTTTTGTATTTCCCTCATTTGGGTGGCTGGAATAGGAGCTGGCTCTCATTTCTAGCTGATTCTGTCATTTCCGCTAGGCCCCAGCTTGGGCGAGCGCCAAGACCAACAGGTGATCCTTGTAGCTGCAGAACAGCAGGAAGGAGGCTATGCATGTAGGAGACAGTGCACCAGAGGGGCTGCCTGGCCTCGCTCCATCTTTCTGTATAATTAACACCCCCTTCCCCAACCCCCCATACCGAGCAAAAAATCTGTGCAGAACAGCTCAGCTGCAGCAGCCATCATAGGGAAAATGTTAATAAAGAGTCCTGGAAGAATCTTGGCTGTGTGAGCGCAGAGGTGTGCTCTGTCTTACAGAGAAACCGTGGTTGGTCCTTTATAGGAACAGGGGCAAAATTGTATTAGCTGCTGAAAAGTAGTACACACTCTGTCAACCATTGCAGGAAAAATAAGCATTTCAATAAATTTCAGTGCTATGCTCACGGGCTTTCTTATTTGTATAGGAACTGGTTTGAAATGAGGTGATAATTCAGTTAAGCTTTCCTCTACAAGAAGTAGCTTGTGAAGTCAACGTGGAAATTATTTGGGCAGAGAGTTAGCTCTGGTAAGGAAGGGACATCTCGAGCTGTAGAGCTGGGGGCAGCCAGTGCAGGAGCCCTGCAGGCTCTGCATTCACTGGTCATCTGCACCAGAGATGCATTATGGTGAGGGGCTTTGCAGGGGTAATTTTTAGAACACATGAAAAACTTCGAGGAATCCTCAAGTCAGACTCAAAGAACAATTTTTTTCAGAGGAAACTCCTAAAGGATTTTTTTTTTTTTAACATGAAGACAAAGTTATATTTAGGACATGACAGTGACTTAACAAAACCAATTTCAAAATGTATCTCTAAGGCTTAGGTTAACCCCTTGGCATATACCATAATGTGATCTAACATGTCCCTGGAAGCCCTAACTGCATGTTTGTATTTGTGAGGCAGGCTGATGTTTTAAAATAGATATTTGGTAGCCTTAATCCTCTGCAAAATAGATGGTATCTCAAATTCTTTCTGCTTGGTACACATGGAAGCCAAATTGCTTCTCCTACCTGTGGACTTGGTGCTAGTGGTTTGAAAGCTGAAGATTGTATATAGACAAGGTATAAATTTTCTCTGTGCACTTCTGTAGGGAGGTGGGCTCTCTTTCAATGCACCACAGCGCATCTCCACAGCAAGAGTAGGCTGCCGGGAGAAGTGAACTGGGAAGCCTTGATCAGCTCTGCCGGTGAAAATGAGGTATTGCAGCAGATCTGCACAACGGCAAGCATTCGCCCTGCCTGACCATTCCTGCTATACGCAAACCAGATACACAAATAGCAATAAGAGTAAACTCAGTTGTGAAACATCAGCATGTTTAGTAATGCTTCTAGCAGCTAGCCGTCTGCAATCCACTTAACTAAGCCAGCAATCTTTTCTCTGTGCATTGTTCTACAGTTTGTCAGCCATCTGAAGGGGGAAGAAGCACCCTAGCAGGGACACATTGCATCACAGGGGTACATCATGTGTGTGGAAATCTAAAGGTGATCCAAGACCTGAACTAGCAGCAGATTGTTCATGAATACACACTTTACTTCCCTTGGACAGGTCTCCCCATGCTAAATGGTGCGCTGATGGACACCAGCATCTCAAATTTTTTTTCCCTTGTGCCCCTTCCTTTCCAGTGCTGGTTTACTGCCCCCTTCCAAAACCTCTGGTATATAAGGCTATGAGCAGGGAGCGAGCTGTTTCCATCAAAACATTCTGAATTTTTCTCTTCTCTCCTCTGTATCTTGCAAGACCATCCTAATCTCTACATTTACAGTGGGTCCTGGACAAACCTGAATAGTCCCTCTGGCAGGCTCTGCTATCCCTCTTGCTTCCCCGTGGGTTAAGGGCCTAGTAGGAGTGATTTCACCACTGGCTCCAGTGACCTCTATAAAGCCCTGTGGGCATGGCAGGATGAAGCAGAAGCTTTTATCTGTAGGGTGGTCAGGGAGCCCAGTGACTCATCAGAAGGCAGCAGTACCAACTGGGGAGGCTGGAGAGCAAGCAGGAATACTTCCCACCTGCATTTGTCTCAGTGCAGCCTGGTCTGGGCAAAAGCCCTCCGAAGAGTACTGCAGACAGGAGAAAAGCATCTTTTGGCTGCTCCAGGCAAGTCAAGTTTTCCAGTGCATTTGGCAGGCTGCCAGGAGCAGATCCATTCCTTATGCCAGCCCTGTGGAGAACCACCCCTCGCGGTTCTCCCTCCCGCTGCAGCACATACCTTGCTATTATTAATAGTCCGGAGGCGCCAACAGCGTGCTTTGTTCTGGATGGTATGCGGTTGCCCAAAGAGCAGGGAACTGTGTGGCAATTGTTTTTGTACTGGTAGACAGATTTGGTAACGAGCACTGTATATTTTCATGGTCTTTTTTTTGGATGCAACTTCCTCTCTTCTGCCTCCCCTGCTGGGCTGTCCCCAGTGCACTCAGCAGGTGAAGAATGCTGTAATCCCTCTGGCACAGGAGGGGCAAGTGCTGTCAGGACTTGGAGGTTTGTGGAAGCAGCAGCCTCATACGGCATCGTAGCACTCCAATGGGAGTAGATCAGCTACATGAAGTGGGCTGCGTGGTTCCCTAAACAGTGAGCCCTAAAAATCAAATGAAGAGTGAGCAAGAGAAACAAGTCAGTTGCAAATTCTTCTAACTTGCGCTGCGAGTGTGCAGAGTCCCACAGTGTGGTTTGTTGGTGCATCAAGTAGTGTGTAAGGAAGCAAGCTGCTCCTGTGCATTTGGCCTGGTGCATCCTGGCCCAAAGTCACACACTTTATGGTGCCATCACTGTGAAATCAGTGAGAGCTTCAAAATCTGTGGCTGCTGTTTGTTGCACGGTAAATCCTTAGTAGTTATATTTACTTTGGAACAAACAAAAATTGCAAATATATCTACTTTCAGGCTGCAAAACCTAAGAGGGGAAAAAAATGTAGATTAGCATGCAATCAAACTGCATTTTTTGTAAAAACAGTGGATTTGGAAAGCGTGCTAACAAAATGTCCAGTCACGGGGATTCCTCTGAACTCGGTTGTAGAATAAGAATAGGCAGTGTGCACTGAACCTCATGTCTCCCAGATTAGTAACTGTTTAATGTTATTCCTGTAACCTGTATACTTCCTCTTGTTACACAACCTCCTCCTGTTTTTCCACCCCTGTGTAGTTCTACTGTTTCACCAAGTATTAGCTCACTGCAGCACATAGTTTGTCTTTTTAACTACTTTGTGAAGTACCTAGTGCTCTTTTGGGTGCCATAGAAGTAATAATAATAATAATAATCTGCCAGGTGTACTGTGTCAAGTTGTTCTTGTATTGTTTGTTGCACAGACACAAAGTAAGGGTGACTGCTGAATGCTGATAGCTGAGCTGTAAGGTAAACCTCCAACACAGGAAGGTAAATGGTCTGGTTTATTTATGAATACACTCAGAAACAATGTCTGCCTTCCAGTATACCCATGCTTCTTTAGGATAGTGCATTTTACTTGGCGGCAGTATCGCCAAAGGTCAATAATAATCAGGGCTAAATTGCTTACAACGGAAAGGTAATGAAACGCTCTCATTACACCAGTCATCATTTTCATTGTTAATTCAATGTTGTTTAACTTTTCACTGGTTTCTCCATTACGAATGTGACAGTGAGACAGCCAGGCTGAGCCATCTGCTTCTGGTGCTTTAAAGGTACAAAAAAGGCACCACAAAGAAAATTGATTGACTGCGATTGACCATATTAGAGAGGGACCTTACTTGAACCATCAGTAACTGGAGGGAAGTGTAAACTGGCTTTAATTCTCTAGGAGACCTCTGAATATAAAGGATGTACACAGCAGTTGGGAGGACACATTCAGAGTCTGGTCATGTTCGGGATCACATCCCCTCAGCTTTCTTGTTGTTTGCAGCTGAGGGGAATTCTCTAGCTTTTGGACTTAATGTTAGATATGTAATGGGGTGGAGAATTAATGTAAACTTAAAATAATTCAGTTTCACAGTCATTATACTCCATAGCTTTAAATTATTTAGCTTTGTGTCTCTGGTATCTCCCAAAAGCCCTGCCATTACTGATCGTCTGACTCTTTTTATTAGCTTATATTTTTCCCTAAAAGCAAGGACTCATGTACAATGTAATTATCCAGCAGTGCCAATTTAACTGCATAATTCTCTTTTCTGTAAAACTGCTGTGTAAATTACTTTTCACAAAAATGACTCGACAGGCAATTTTGTGGAGGGTTTTTTGTTTGGGTTTTTTTTTTTTTTTTTTAGGTTCCTCTTTCCCAGCCACCCTCTCCATCACTGTGTCATGGTAGCATCATTAAATACTGTTGTGTATGATCTTGGTACAAGCACTAAGCCCTACAATTATTTCAATGGAGAAAATTAAAGTGGTTTCCATGGTATTGTTACTTCTACCACCAGACCTGATGAGCAAAAGTTGCTAAGATATCCTGTCCTTAGAGTAGGGATGTTTTTAGAGAAAATTGTCGTAACAAATTAGAACAAAGAGAGTTGTTCAGTTGAGCTAGCTGTTGAAATCTCTGCCACTTCTCAACCTTTCAGACTACCTGTTGCTCCTTCCAGTATGCTTCAGTCACTTCAGCAGCCTGTATGTCCTGTTCTTTTTTGCTGTTGTCCCTTCCCCATTTGCCTTGGCAGTGGCTCCTCACCCTTCCTCCAGCCTCTTGCACTGAGACTGAGAAGACCACCCACCACCTTCCCATGCCCTTAGATATTTCTTCATGCTCCCTACACCTGCTTCCTGAGCTAGATGATACTGAGAAGATGGCATGTCCTTATGGGACTATAAGATATTGAATAGGAAATGTTACTATGCTCATCAGCTTGTAATCTCGATTCGATCTGATTCAATCTGAACAAAACAATGGACAATGTGCAGCAAAGAGCCCTGCCTTGTTGGACTGAAGGATAGCCTAGGTATTGCAAATCGAACATTTTCCTTTCTGATGGGCGTGATTCCTTGGGTCTGCCTTTTTTAAAGCTGTCATTTGTTGCACATGGCATGTATTTGTAAATGCCCCAAGCAGTGTGGAGTTTGGAGGTCATCCTAGTCCTGCTGGCATAAGAGCTAGCCTACCTACTCCTCTTGATATGGGAGTCCTTCACTAAAGCTGGCATTTGGTTTCAAAAGGGCACATTTCACTAGTGTGTGTGTAGAAACAACTGACCAAAGTCTAAAATCCTTCCTACTGAGTTGGTCCATGTGGACCCTGTAACCTGGCTAGTGTTTACCAAAAGGACAGAAAACCAAGTATGATACAGAGTGATTCTTCCTCTGGAATACCTACGTCCCCTCCCTCTATCCATCTTCTACTTTATAGCTTAAAAAAATTAGTAGTTTATGCACCTTCAGCCTCTGAGGCTATTTCTTTACCTGAATGTTTAATATCCATATATGGCCCTGTCCTTTGTGAACTTGTCAAATCTTTCTCTGAGCCCATTTATTCTCTTGGCCTCTGTAGTATGCAGTGGCAATGAGTTCCAAGTATGCGTTACATGAAAAAAAAAAAAAAGTTCTTCCCTCTGTTCAGTTTAAGCCTCCAGTTCTTAGAAAAAATAGTGAATAATCACTTCCTATCGTTACATTCTTGGCCATGGAGAGCTCTAATATCTCCCCTTGGTTATCTCACAAATTTGGCATTCCCAGGGTAACATGGTTGTGGGCCAGCTGTCAAAGATGTGGCTGAAATAATTTTCATGGGGTGAGTGTTCGCTCTGTGCTCTCTTCTTGAGACCAAATTAATCCTAGATCTGCCATCATTTGAGTCTGTTATTAAGAATAGGATAAATTAAAGAAATATGCTTCTTGTGAACTATTCAATCACTCTTAAAATTCAGAACGTTACTGCAAATCATTTCCCATGGCACAAACAGCAGCAAAGCATAAAACTGCTGAAATGCCAGTCTTTTAGCTGCTCTCACCATTTGCTTCTAATGAGTTGGTAGCTTGTTCAGTCCTCTTTTTTTAAGTATGACAACATGATGCTTGTTGCTGTTCTGCTACTTGAGGTATTGGCGTACCCCTGTAGAGCTCCTCATTTCTGCAGTGCCAGGAAGAACTAGGATTACTGTACCAATTGTTCCAATTATTTCCAAATTTATCTCTGTAGCTTGTGTTTCTGAAGCTAATTTACTGTCTTTTTACATTCTTCTATGTCTTTTTTTTGTTTAATCCCATGCACCTGTGCTTGTAGACTATATGTCCTTTCGCTAATGTTCTGTGTACTGTTGTGAGTTACAGCAATGAGCAGATGGAATCAGACGAATATCTTTTATGATTTAAAAAAAAGTTGATTTAATGTGTCTAAAAATGCACATGTATATTTTGCATTACATATTTTCCTCAGTTTTAGACTTTAACCACTGGTGTTAAAAATGATCCTGATACAGTTATTTCCCTGGTTCTTCTAGCTTCACTGACCTTACCAACCAGTATTTTTGTTGACACATGGCTTGGCAAATAAAGGCTGAAATAGTAAATGGACTGTCCTCTTTGATGTGTTTCATAACTGGTTTCCATCAGGCATTTGCAATACTATTTTTAAATGTTTAATTATACCCAAAATCATTAGAAATCTATTACATATGTCCGATTTTGAAGGGAGAGAAGTAACCACTTCAATACACTCCTCCGCCAGCCCCCAATTCCACTGTAACATTGTGACTGATAATATTTTCTCCTATTCATTAGTTTTATTAGCACAGCATAGGGATCACTGTCTTCAAATCTCCATAGGCCCTCAACTAGAGTGGTTGTCGATACTGAGGACGGATTTTTGTGGGATGTGAGGGGACATTATTGTTCAGAACAACATAATCCCTGTGTTTTTCCCTACCATGTTTCAGTATACCTCTCTACTGCAGAAGGGATTTGCATCAGTATGTGTACTAAAGAGTTGCTCTACCTTAGCAGTCCCTTCCTTGTAATTGGGAGAAAAAGATTGTAACAGAGGTAGGGCTGTAAACTATGCTAAGTCATAAAGGTAACAGCTTCTGTGAAAAGTTTCCTTATTAATAGTCTATAAGTATTTCTTTTCTGCCAAGCTAATGCTTAGAACCAAATTAGTCCCTCATTACAAGTCTGATACATTTAAGTCAAGGGTTTATCAGCATGTCCTGTGTTGCCTCCAGACACCCTCCATGGTCCCTTGCTCAGATTGCATTTTCATAAATGTATGCGTATGGCAAATATGAGTAGACAAATGACTAAGCAATTTGTTGGGCATTCAAACAACTTGTAAAACAAATGAGTCTTTTTCCCTTCCTTTTTCTCTGCTCTTAAATACATTTCACAAAGCACCACCTTTTTTTATCAGCTGTGTGGAAATAGTTGCCTTGATTTCTCAGTGTTACCTGTTGCCTTCAGTGTAACAGCTAAAGATACTGCTATGGATAAATACATATTCAGTGTTTCTCTTAGTTTGACTCCTTTCACCAGTAAAGTAGATAAGTAGAGTGTATTCTGCATTTAATGGAGAGAGGTGGTCATCTCCATCCCATTTTAAAACATGTATGTCTAAGATACATGAGGTGAATTATCCCAAGAATTGCCAGTTTCTCCCTATGTCTGTCTTTCCTTTGGCCCTGAAAAGAGTCTAAGCAAACCACTCAACCAAGTTAGAGCAGAGAAGGAGAAGGAGATTTGAAGAGGACATAACAAATTTAAGGGCAGGTGCAAGGTAAAAATACCCCATCCTGAAGAAAAAATACTTCTTTGAAAATTAGTATGTGAGTTTTAATCGTAAATGCCATAAAATAAGCACCCAGTAAAAACCAGGAAAGTGGAGTTTGAAGGATGAGTTATCTGGAATCATATACACCTTAGCTTTCAGTAGGTATATGGGACCATGACTCAGGATTTCCTATCTGCCATATGCCACCCCTGTTAACTTACATTTCTTATGCCCTGATTTTTAAGGATGCCCCAATTACTCATATTTTCTATTCCAGACCATACCTATTTTTAAAGAAAAGAAAAAAAAGGGCAGTTAATGACTCTGTGTGTCATTCCTTTGTCTGAAAAATGGTAGTAAGATTGTCCATCAGCCTCACTTGGGTACTGAGAGAATAAATTCATGAATCTGAACTCTGTTCAGATTTTATGTTGATTCTCATAGTAAAACCTATAAATTATAGATAAACCTGATAATAATTGAGAAGAAAGGAAGAGGAAGGTTTACTGCTTTGTTTGCTCTCTTTTTGCTCCCTCTAGTAGCACGAAAATGAATTGTTCATTACTATAGTCCTAAGGGTGAGACCACTGGTGATTTCTGATGCTCTCATAAATTGTCTTCGGCCCTCGAGATACAGTTTTTAAAGTGGTTGTGCTCCATGTGTCATTTCTGAATTGTAATTGTATGAGACCCAAAAGTAAAGATTTTGATCCCAGTGGTGCACTCATGCAAGCAACCCTTTGCACCTTCAGGGAACGTCTTTAATTTGTGTGGGGTCCCACGTGGACACAGGTTCAGCTGTCTGGATCCAATTGCAGGATTTAACGTTTAGATCCACCAATTTCAGTTTTTTACCCTCCCACACAACACAGAACTATGTATGTCAGCGTTGGATAGTCAGGACTTTGACGTTAAAAAGTGTTAGTGTTAGTGTCGTCTTCTAGAAGACGCCTTATGCCTGGAATGCTTCAGTTGTGATGTGACAAGGAAGCTAAGTTTTGGAGTGTATGTGAGTGGAAGTCTTCTTTTGTTGACTTAGTGTTTGAGTCCTTTACAGTGATGTGACTTGGCAATATTAGTTACTTTTCCAAAAGTAGCAGGGATAACTTGATTGCACAGATGAATGGGCAAATCTAATGGGCATAGTCCAGTCCCCATTCCTAGCCATGGGTTTTGGCCACTTCTCTTGTGTGGGTTCCAAAGTTCAGCTGAGTGTCGGTGAATCAAACCCAGGAGGGCAGTGGCATATGTTAGCTCCCTCACCTGCTTCTCAATAGGGTTAGAGGTGCTGTCACATCCCAATTTCTCAGGATGACAACTCAGGTTTGCTGATTCCCAGTCAGGATTAAGGTGAAATGACACCAGGGATCCTTTAACTCACAAAACTCAACTGTTATTCGCTCACAATAAGAATTGGTATGAAACTACATCGGTAGACTGCGTAACATGTGCTAACCATACATCACCAAACATAGACTACAAGCCTTGCCTACTTGGGCATTAATCCAGGGAAGAGAATGAGGCGAGCCCTCCCGTTGGGTAAGGAGGTTCGGAGCAGACCCCCTTGCTTTCCAGACTCCCTCTCAGAGAGGAGCCCGTGGGCGGCTGGATCCACTCCG
>JANZLQ010000008.1:17029184-17100205 GCA_026212715.1 Elanus axillaris
CGCTCTGGCGGGCGTGCGCACGTGGGCCTTCAGTTCGCACCCTTTTATCATCTCCTGGCCCCTCATGGGCACTCGAATTCATTAGGTTAGTTAGGTGTCATGGGCAGTTTGTGCTTCCAGAACCTTCAGGAAAGGGGTCGGCAGGCTGTTTGGGCGGTGACGTCCCCTTCCGTGCAGCCAGCCCTAAGGACAGCTGGATCTCTGGCCGGGGCCGGTGAGCTGCTCCGCTCAGCACCTCAGGACAGCGTGTGCGAACAGGAGCTGCGCACCCTCCGGCATGGCACAGCCTCCTGCCCTGGGCTGGTGTCTGGTGTGGGTTGGTGCTGGTCTGCTGCTTTTCACCTGTGGTTCCTTGTTTTAGGCAGGGTTCATTGTTTTAGGCAGAACTTGCCCCGCCACAGTGTTGGAGACATTAATTCTTTCAATCTCTCACGGATGCCTATGGCTTGGGTGGAGGGGGAAGAGAGCAAAACCGCTGCCTTTATTAGATGCCTGTGGTTACATCATTTCAGGTGTATGGTAAAACCACACTGTAAGAAATGTCATATAATGATCATGTAGTTAGTAATGGTGCTCAAGTAGAGTCGAGTAGCAGTCCTGGTCTGTATTTAGACTATTTGTATTTTTATAGCCTTTATCATTCCACCGTGCGTATGCTTCACAGCTAGGTGTATGCATCTTCAGCATCACCAGCCTTTGGATATTTGGGGCCTCAAATTGGCATGTAGGGGAATGAACTGTGGGGGTTTTATACAGAATAAAAAAGTCCATGAGTTGTGAAGATAGCACAAACATAACCCTAGGGTACAATGCTAACATGTTGATGTGTTAGAGCAGTGCATTAAGTACCTCTCAGCAGTAACTATTCCAAAAGGCAGTTTCCTGAATATTCTCTGATGCCCCTATGTCTCCTTAACAGTAGAATTAAGAGCATGACAACATGTGTACATGGGAATCCTCAGAATGCTGACAGTAAACATGAACTTAAGAGTCTAATAGCTTGGTTTTGAAAACACATTTATGGGAAACTGCACAGAGGGGACTAATACAGCTGAACTGGAATTGTTTGCCCAAATAAAATTGCTTGTATGCTTGGGGGCTCAAAGAATCAGCCTCTAATTGCAACAGTTTATAGATGTTCAGGAATGCATGCATGGACTTTTAGAAATGTCTGTTTAAGATATTTCTGTATTTTCATTTGATTGATGTGAATGCCTGAGATATGAACATGTCAAAGAGTGTGTGAGAAACACTAGAGTTGGAGGAGGTACAGTACCCTACCTAACACCCATTATGGGGGGACACTAGCAACAGGGTGGGGGAAGGCCATGCATAGAAAAATACAGAGACTTGTCAAGACTGGTGGCTGAGTGGCAAAACTACATGCAAGTATTAGAAGGGAAAAAGAAAAGGAGTTCAGACAAGGTGTTTTAGCTTGAGCAATATCCTTCCTTATGTGTTAAGTTTTACAATACATAAAGTAGCCTCAGCTCATCTAATAAACTTCACCAGCATAGTGTCAGTATACTGTGCCCGAAGAGAGAGATTTGTTAAATTGTTCAGTGCTTTAAAGCCATATTCCTTAGGTAGACTTTTTTCCCTGTTCAAAGTCATTATGAAATGGCACCTGTCTGTTCCGTTTCTTCTGTGTCTCTTTCTTTTCTCTGTCCTTTGCCCCCTCCCTTTCTATCTGAGGTGGCTGTTGTTAGACGAAAAGAAGCACTATTTTTCTAACATTTCTCCAGGTGACTGATAGGGGAAGGGGGAGGGAAAATGTTCCTTTCTTTTTTTCCCACTTTAGGCCTCAATTATTGTGTACACTTTGAAGAGCCATGTAGCTTAACTACAGGAATGGCCTGATTTCTTCTAGTGAAAATGCCTTCCAGTCATCTTCCCCAAACTGTGCAGCTTGGAGCACTGAAGTCTTTATTTTGGGGGATGAGAAGGGAGTACAGAATTGTTTGGAGGGTTAAGGAACAAAGGCCAGGAAACGAAGGAGAAAACTAAAAACTAAAGGAGGCTGCTGCCATCTAGAGTCGAGACTTAACGTTGATTGCGTTTTCAAGAGTGGCATTTAATTAATGTATATGTGAAAACAGTAGCAGAGGAAAACCTCTCAGAGCAATAGAATTGCTTTGTTTGCTTTTCCTTTCAGTGGGAATAATGGGAACTTCTAAAAGTATTTTTAATTTTTCGTAAGTGTTTTTATGTGTACAGGTAATCTAGGTATATTAATACTGATTAAAATTTTCTAATTCACATATAAAAATTGAGAAATAACATAGTGGAGGACAACAATTTTCATGTAAGTACACATTTAGAGGAGGCAACAATAAGTTGCAACAAAGCTGGGTACAGATAACTGAGACTGAAAACATTCCCTTCACTGTTGTATTCAATACGACGCAATTTTCATTCATTTCTATGGATATGCTGTAATATTAAGCAGCAAGGTGTAAGTTTTACTTTTTTCATCTTTTAAAAATTTTTAATTTTATAATATAATGTTGTTAAATCCCAAACATCACCTGATGATCAAGTTGTAGAGGGGTTTTGAGCTTTCTTTAGAATACTGATTTGGAGCACAAACTGTGTAACATGAAGATCAACCTGAAAAAGTATGTGTGTAGAAGCTAACCAAGCTGGTTAGAAGCTAAGCTTTCTCTCCAGAGAGAAATAAAACAGATTACTTGGTTTTCACGAGTTCAAACCCTGGAGAGATTTAGGACAAACTACTAATTGAATAAAAATATGTTTCATTTTTAAAATTCTCCATTTTTATACCATAAGCAGGTACTTTTTTAAGATACCTTCTGAATGTGAACAAGTCACTCTGGCTTCCTACTTTGGTTTTAGTCTTTAAAAATGAGTTACATTTTTGGAGTGACTTGGCCTTTCCTTAACTTTCTGACCAGCTTAACATTTGACCTGAATTTTAAACCCTTCTGTGCCATTTTGTGGCTGTATTCCTGCAAGTAGTTGCACTGAAAGCAAATTGGATTTAGAAGAGTACGTGTAAAGATGCTATCAGAATTATGGTCTGTATTAGGACTTCTTAACTGACAAACATCTTTCTGTTTGTTTTTGTTTGATGTAAAAAGTCTGCTCATTATTTTCCAAGTTGATTGCATTTTGCAAGGGCTTGCAGAGTATCCTGGGAGTATGGACGGGAAAGCAATCCGTGTGTAGAAGGGCATATATGAAGGGACTATTCCCACTGCAGAGCCACAGGGCTTTTCTCATCTCCCTTGTCTCCTTTCCCTTAGATGTTTCAGCAGCTCCAGCCTCTCAGTCCTTTGTTTAACACCGTACTGGGAAGTTAGCACTCAGATCAAGTGGTAGCTTACTGGGGAGGACTGGGACCAGGGCAGGCATGCGAAGAAGATCTAATGCAGACTTGATTGGAGTAAGGCTGTAACTGTTGACTTAGAAATCACAAATAAGAACTGCTGGTTGTTTGTTTACACTTTTTCCCCTTCTTATTAAAATTAGAAATCAGAATTAGTGACCTTAGTCTTGACGACTTGAAGACTTGTAGCACCTTGAACTGGGACAGTGGCGGACACCTTTTTTCCTGTGTCACATTTGGTGCCCTCACTTGTCTGGTCCTCCTTTGCTGCTCCCTCTGCTCCTGGTTGTCTGCTTTCACAGTCCCAAGGGAAGACCCAGCAATGGATCCTACTGGGAGGAGAACCTCTCTTGCACAAGGCCAGCCTCCTCTCTCCAAGCAAGGCAGCATCCCACTGAAGTCTGAGTTTGCAGGAGCAAGCAAACACTGTTGATGAAACCAGGTACCTCTGATCTCCCACTCTGGGGCAAACAGAAGCTCACGTGTTTTCACAAGAACAGTGAAGCAGGCTGCCTCACAGCAAAGCCTCTGCATAGAGCAGCATGTCCTGTCCAGTTCCTGAACATGCTGGAAATCTCATTGCATGCTTGAAGGAGCAGAGGTATGGTGTTTGGTGCAGAAAGGGTAACAGACTGTCCCGACTTCAATCTATGAGGATGTCCCATCCCTAACGTACAGCTTGCAGGGTGGTGGAATGGCTTCATTCCCTCTGGTGGGTTGCAGATGGGATCAGGGGAAGGAGGACAAGCATCAGGTGGAGCAGAGCAGGGCTGGGCTCAGCATGGCATACACAAGCTCGAAATACTGTGGCCTAGTATTTGGTGCTGGGTACTCTTTCAGAATAGATGCCTATTGCCATTACAGCATCCTTATGTCTTTTCATCACTGATGGATCCTACTTCTAGAGCCTTGATATAACTGTTAATTAGCAAAACCATTTTGAGTAAGTTTACGTATTTTCATTCTCTGTATAAAAGACTATGTTTCAGTTAGCCTCCTTTTCACTTGTGTCATTTGATACTATTTTAGTTTCCAGCTAGTCAGATTTTGATCTCTTGGGTTTAGTCAATTAAATGTGTAAACACACTTTGTGTTTGGGAGCCACCTTTTAGCTACATATGTAGAGACATTTGTGTCTATACATGCAGCACTCCCTAATTTAAAATCAGGAAGCGCTCTTTGTCCTATACTATGGCTCTGGCAGCATTTCTCTGACTGCTGAACAGAAAGAAGTATGATTCTGTTTTCATGGAAGTTCAGCTTAGGATCAAAAATTTCACACACTTTGATACATCTGCTCAGCTACCTTTTAAAAAGAAGGCTGTCAAAAAGCACTTCTTAGTTTTACTCTTTCTTTTTGTTTTCAGTTCTTTCAATTATTCAATTCTGAGTCTTGAAGGTAACTTCATATTTGTTAGTAGTTTTGTCTTTTTCCATTTCCCCCCAGTATGCTCTTGTCTTGTTATTGCAGCCTAGATGCAACTATTAAGAAGTTAAATTCACAAAGTACGTGAACTCTTTTTTCCTTCATCTCCTTTGAACTACTTGATCTCTGTATTTAATTCTGAGGTCTAAAATGAAACCATGGCGCCGTATCTTTCTCTCTACCTTGCTCAATTCTCCACAGCTCTGAAAAGAGAAGGAGACTTATGACAGATTACTCATACTATTTTTCTTTGTAGTTGCTGCAATTAAGAAGATTCACCAAAAACTTTTTGAGGGTTTTGGCAGGGGATTAAAATTCTCTGCTTGCTGGTCTAACATGATTACCTCCTCCAATCTCCTTTTCCCCCTTCTGGTTCAATAGAGTTTTGAACTAACACAATATTTCTGTTTAGTTTGGGCATCAGCATTGCAGAATTTATGAGCAGGATCTGGGTTTTAAAAAAAAAGGTAGATTAGTTTGCTTGTATCCTCTCACAGATTGGGCATTTAGTCATTAAATTCATTGCATTCTTCAAAGTAGAGTTTTCCATGAAAGAAAATGTGGAGGGGAAGAATATTCTGCACAGGAGGTATTTACCTGGGTTTTAGATTTCTGCATGCTTTCTTCATTCTGTATCCGGGCAGTTCTACTCACCCTCATTTACAATGGCTTTTCATATATGGCATCCACATAGCATAACATCATTAGATTATACATACAGCAAATGGGTCTCATCCTGCAAATGCTATTTTCATGCTTCTTCACTGAGAACACAGCATTATTTCAGGGAACTGTGCTTCATTCAGTACTTTTACAAATCTGAACAAGACCTGAGAGGAGCACCAAACTGCTTAGATTCCTGGAGGGGGTAGCTAAAAGGACAGAGTAAAAGAGTGAAATATGTCTGGCTTGGCTGAACCGGAGTTCAGAGGAGTGTAACATCATGTCTTGGAAATGTAGAGGAGAGAAGATGGAACAAGAAAGAATCAATTAAGACTGTACATGAAGGTATTAGGTAAAAGCAGCAGCAGCAGATTAATTTAATCTATTTAACCCTCAGTTTAAAAACTTTCTGCCAGCACCTTTCCTTTGTATCACAACATATGGTGGAAAAAACTTTCAAATATGTAAGTGGAGGGAAAAAAAAACGAGGATCCTTTATGAGTGGGAACCAGAAGAAAATAAGACAGTGGGCTCTCAATTTGTTGGGTGTTAAATTTGGAGGAATCTCCTAGTCATGCTGTAAGTAGTTTGCGTGGCTGCTGCTTCTTTGGACAGTTTATACTACCTCCCCCTTTGTCCTGTCAACATGTCCTGTAGGACCTTTGTTATTACTGGTGATGTCCCCATGCCATTGCCTCCAGGAGAGAGGATGAGGTGTCAGGTGAAGCATACGTAATTCAAAATTCTGCTACGTTGCAATTTGTCTTGTCTGTGCAGGGAAAAAGAGCATGACCCATGCTGTGTGCATTCCTCCCTGTACTCCCATCATGTTAATCCATATTTCTATATCAGTTGTCATGCTGATAATCTGGGCAGTGTTTATTGTAGACCTAAACCCAGGCAGAAATGCAAAGGGAGTAGGGAGGCATGGGTAAAATTATGGCTCCATGGAAATCAGTAGGAGGTTGTTAGCCAGTGTGACCAGAATTTCCCCCCAAGGTGGTGGTGTGTTAGTAGAGTCACCTTCTTGTAAGATGGCTCTTCTGCATTTCATAATTTGAGCCACTAGAAATTTTACTCTTTTAAAAGAATTCTTTTTTCCCCAGATATTTACTGAACAGCTCTTCACCAAGATGCCCTGTTAGATTTTGGTTAGCTCAAGTAAAAAAATATTTATATTACCATGTCTCCATTTAAATAGGCTTTACTGTCCTTGAAATGTCAAACATAGTATGACGTGTCAATTATTGTATGTCAAGCACATGATGTATTTTGAGCCCCTGTTGATTTCGATGGGTTTCGACGTGTACTTGACATATTCTAATGGTGCTTCTTCAGTTCAGTGAATGTCTTGAAAACAACACTGAATGGCACATAAGTCACAGCACCACATTTGCAGGGACATTTGCCAGAACATGAAGTAGTGGCTTTGCCTTCCTGTGAGCGTTTGGTCAATAATGTCTCTCTTGTCCCAGAGCTGGGAGCCTGCCGTTTCTGGCAGGTTTGCCAGCAGGGTAGAAGCAGTCTGATCGCAAACCCATTTTACTCAATGTTTTTTTTAATCATTACTTCAGAAAAAGAAAACCTAATGCTTTCTTAAGAGATCTTTTAAAAATCCGATACTAGTGTTTGGTTTGCATTTTGTCTGGTGATGCCTATGTGATAAAAAGGCATGAAGTAGCACCATAGGCCTGATCACCATGTAGCGTTAGTAAGGATTTCTTCCTAACCATACTCACCTAAAACACACACAGTAAGGACGAAACACACTCTAACCATCACTGCAAACAGTAAGTAGCATTTACTGGCTGTTAGCAGGGTCAGAAATGAGGAGAGATTATGTTTCGATCTTTTATACTATTATACTTTTAGAACTTATTAGTTGTGTTTAGTGCTAGCATTTACTCTTCTGCCTGGAAAACCTGTGTGTTCATACAAGCGTGTGATTCAGCCACTTCCCAAAAGGCTGATACACCTAAGGTGGTGGGCAGAAGAGGGAGAGAAGGAGGAAGGCTAGTATCCCCACACTTTCCAAATCAGGAGCTAAATCACAAAAAGAATAAGGGACAGGACTAAGAATACCCAGGAAATAGTTGCAGGACTCTGGACCCCTAAGCCACGTTATCCTCCTTTCTGATCTTTGCCACTCTTTGAATGTAACACATTGCTTTAATGAGAAGTTGTGCATTTAATTTGTGTATACTTCCAAATGGTACTGTTGAGTAAGATGGGCTCTGAAATAATGTG
Source organism: Elanus axillaris (assembly GCA_026212715.1). NCBI lineage: Eukaryota > Metazoa > Chordata > Aves > Accipitriformes > Accipitridae > Elanus > Elanus axillaris. The sequence goes on from JANZLQ010000008.1 coordinate 17,036,870, forward strand.
AGACTTCATAACAGAGTTGTCCTTCAAAATGGCTTTTAAATCTAGTGCTTTCAGATTGGTAGAGTTAGGCTTCAGCCCTTCAGAAAAAGAAGCTCACCCACCGCACATCTACGTAAACCACATCTCTGCTCCTTGAACTCCAGAGACTGAAATGTAAGCAGCCTGTCACAAAGAGGTGAATACTGAGCCATTTTTTATTGTTGCTCAATTTTTTGTCACAGAAATGAGATAGTAGGATTTACCATCCCAGTGTTAGAGAGCAATGCAGTATGCGCTACTTGTTTGGCTGATATTCTGTAATTTTACATACTATCTCCCTTCCTGCCTTGCCTTTTTCAGAAGAGGTTTGTCAGACTTTTAGTATGAAAAGACACAAGAGGTCTGCCTGCCAGGCCACTGGCTGCTGAAAAGGTTAAAGATGTTTTGAAAACAAGTATAATTTACTGAACACAAAACATATTGAAATTCCAACATCTCATTTTTGTAGGAAAGACCATAACAAAAGCAAGAAGTAACTGGCCAGTGAGCACAGACTTCTAATGCTACCTTGAACAAATACATTGGCAGAAGCACTGCAGCTTTATTCTGTGCCTGTTGCAGGGTGAGCGGTGGGGTGGGTATTCCAGCCCACATGAACTGCCTACCTCCTGTATGGCATGTTGTGCCACAAGATGGTTCTACATCACATTTAATTCACATTTTTACTGTTAAAATATCCATTATATCAGTATTCAAGACTTGTACCTCTCTTTGTTTAACAAGCTGGGTTGCATTTGAGTGGTGAATGTGAGACCTAAATGAGAAAGGGATTTTGTGGCTGCTTTTATGGTTGATACAAAGCTCAGAACGGACCTGCACTTATCCAAGCAAAGGGGGAAGAGGTGGACTTGGAAATGGGAGTTTGCAAAGAGGATTCCGGGGTGTAATTGAAGTGAATGGGTTCCCTACAGCAATATTTTTTAAAAGAACGGATATGAGCACATCAAGTTGGCTTTTGTGTGTCCAGGTTGTGATCTTGGGTTAAACTCAGTTTCAGTTTGCGATGACCGTCCTCCTCCCTTCATCCCTCCCATATGGGATAAAAATATGTAACAGGGGCAAAGAAATGAGATCTGTGGTGGGAGGGAAGAGCCCTGTTCTCTTTTCCCCACTTAAATGTGTTCCTTCACCTCTGGGCAGGTGTCGCGAGGTGCCTTGAGCGACCTCCTTCACATCCCAGGCGGTGTCGGCAGAGACACTTCCCCAAAGCAGCGGGCAGCTCGGCCGTGCACGTGGAGCGCGGGACCCCATTTCCGGGGTGAGATGCCTAGCTTGTCTTATTCAGGCAGTCACTTGCAATGGTCATGGTTGTCTCATCTGACCTTGTGCTGAATGCCACTGTGATGTCTCCCTCCACCTGCCTAACACTTTTCTTATTTACTGTAGTTATGGCAATGTCATTCTGCTGTGCTGGGAGTTGTGGATTTGGATTTGGGTTTTTTTTCTGTGCCTCTTCCAAATGAACAATTGTGACAGCAAAATGCTTTGATAATTATCCCTTTTTACTGCATGCGAAGGCTCCAAATGTTTTAGGAAATTACAGGGTTTTTTTGATCTTTAAAGTTCTGGTATGTTCCATCCCATTTAACAAAACAAAACAAAACAACATATGTGCAGGGTTGAGTTTTGCTAGTTTTTAACAGACTCTGATTCCTCCAGTAAAAGCTTGAGTGTAAGCACGCCGGTTGTTCTTAATTACTATATTGGCAGTACTAGTTGGTGCTTTATTTGATGACTGATACTGTTTTTAAGATCTCAGATAGTAAACAAGCAGAGATTTTAATAGATTAGGAAGGAGAAAATACCCAGAAGGGAGGGGACGGGTGTTCTTCCCCCCCACACCCCAAAAAGGAAATTTAATTTAAAAATACAACTAAAGAAGTCCTGATGTGGATTTAAGTTATTAAACCAAACATGCTGTTGGTGAAGATTTAGGAGACTGGTGCTTTCAGAAATTCCAGAAATGAATGAACTGGACTCTGGGTCAGCACAACTGGCTTTGGGCTAATATATGCAGGAAATCTGTGGCAAACCAAAGGACCTCTGGGTCCTAGACTGGTGCTCCTGACCGCACATTTAAGATGCTTGAAATTCAGAGCACTCTCTTCTAGCCACTGATAACTGTTGGCCTACCTTTGGGACTTAAAAACTACGCTTGGCAGAGCACTAATGAGCAACATGCATAAATTAGCAAGGTGAACAGAGTGGCCTGTTATTATCATCCCTTGATTCTCAGCATTGTAGGAGATGCAGTCGGGAGGGATGCACCAGCTTCAGAGAGCAGCTAGACCGATCCACTTTGCTTCTTTGCAAGGTTTCCTTTGTAATGTGAGCATGCTTCCAAGTGTGAAAATAAATTATAGTGAGGGTAATGTAAAAAATAAATACACCAAGTAATAACAAGGCCATAGAAATACTCTTTAGCACTAAATAGGACAAGGAGTATCATGCAGATGAAGGAGGTCTGATACATGTTTCTAAGGCATCTGCAAGAAATCCAGCTGGTGACTGGGTGATGTTTCTGCATGGATGGAAACTGAGTTTCTTCCCACCTCCCTAAGGCATTTTTGAATCAAAGGAAAAAGTGTGCTAATCTGAAAAGAGTATCTATTTAACCCCCTGTGAAAAAGCGTTCATTTAACTACAATACTATATGACTATGAATTCTCGTTCTTTTGCTGGGTAGCATTGTTTCTAAATATTTATCTAAATAATTCTTGTGGGATGAAGTTAAATAAAATTTATTTCATAAAGCCTGCAAATATGCAATTTTGCCTGTTGCTAGTGTTTAGGGAAGAGCTGGTTCAAAAATCTGACAGTTGCAAAACTTGTTCAACTTCGTATGTTTTTAGCCTTTTCTGAACAAAACAGTCAATGTCTGTTGGAAATAGCAGAATAATTTCCCTCAAATAATTGAATACTTGACGTCCCAAAGGGAGACATATACCCCTTAGCCAGTGGCAAAACATTTCTTATCAGGAGAATGCGTTGTGTTACATTTCAAAAAACCTGAAGAAGCAACTTCATTTGAGTCTTACCCAGTTTAAATCCTTGCATGAGAACTTTCCTATAAATTCACATACAAAGTGACAGTTAATATAACCAGCCATGTCCTCAGTCTGATTTTGCCTTAGCAGGGCTAGAGCATGCATAGGGTGAAATCTTGACCCTTTACTTTGATGACAAAATGTCATCAGGTTTTTGTTGTTGCCTTTCTAAAGAAGACTATTGTTATCCTAAAAGCATCTCTAGTTTTTTCTGACCAGGGAATAGCCACAGTGAGAACCACCTCGTTGTTCAAGTGGAGGAGCATTAGAGCAAGCCCACGCGGCCACCTCGACCCAGTGAAGCCCAGAGTAGTGGAGCTGCTTGGCCACCAGCCTAATCAATGCTCTTGAAAAAGTGCTACGGGGTATTTGTCATGAAGAGTAGAGACTGTACTCTGAGTGCAAATGGAACAATTTCTGATGTGACAAACAGATCTGTTAAAGATGTATTTCCTTAGATTTCTTAGTACAAAATGTACCTTATGGCCATATGCAGTCTGCCTACAGAAGAAATTTTGCTCTTAATCAAATCTTGCCCTGCCCATAAGCACTTCAGATCATAAACACAATGCTGCCTTGGTGAGAAAGTGTTAAGACCAACTCATGAAAACCACAGTACTCTGGTTTCCTCTTTCTGCTGGGAGAGCATTTGTCTGACTCCACTGAAGACAATGGCAGCTGTGCCGGACTTTTCCAAGGCACGTGTCCAAGCTGGATATCTTTCTGACTGCTGAACTGGTGTAAAGATAAACAAGGAATTGTGGAAATTTGCCTTTTTAGTATGTGTGAAAAGTAGGTAAGTGCTCTGTTGCCTAATTAATTAATTGCAAGTGGGAAGACTCTACCTACCTGCAGTTACTCCAGAGTGCAGACTGAGTATTCACTGGATGGGAATCAGGTTGATTTCAGTGATGGAGAGAAGAAAAGGAATGGTTGCCCACGTGGTCCAACCAATCTGTGCAAGGCCAGTAAAAAGATAAGGTAACTCTTCTAGCTTATAGATGGTAGTCATGGGTTCTCCTCTTTCTCAGAAATTATATGGCTGAGTGATTTCTACAACTTTCAAGGACACTTTCTATCCCAGTGTGCAGATGAAGCCACTAGAAATCTTACAGATACCAGGAAATACAGTGAAACTGCAACTATATAAATTTCTGCCTCTGTATATATCTTACTCAGTGACAAAACCTGGCCCTGTGATTCTCTAGAGAGGCAGTTCCCAGCTGGGGAGGTGGCAGCAAGTCTGAGGAAAGAGAGAAGGAAAATAAAGGGCAGGAAGAGAAAAGTCAGTCCCTGGGAAAAGAGCCAAAGGAGCTGGACCCTGTGAAGCCCAGAACATTGCTTGGTTTTCAGGTGAGACTATATTATGAATAGGTGTGTAAAACCACAGATGCAAGGAGAGGTAGTGGGGTTTCTTCATATTGCAGTAGTGTATCAGTACTCTGTTTATGGATTTGTCCCTCACTGTACTTACTTTGCTTTGCAAACACAAAACAGCAAAAAAGGTGTAGAAAGTGTCTCGTAATCTAAATTAAGCAATACTTCATCAACATGCCAGACTGTAAAGCCAGGTACAAGTTAGCATATTGAGTAGAAAAGCTAGCATCTTGTATAACATAAATACATCAGGATTCCTCACTGTTAACAAAAATGCTTGGTAACACAATCTGTATGGCCTCTGTGATATCATAACAATTTTGATTTATAGAATATTTGCTTATGTTCTTTTGTAAAAAATTCCTTTCAACAGGATAGGGTGCTCTGGAAGGAAAAAAAAAACCATAAAACTCAAACTTTGTTGATTAGAAAGTAGTTTTATTAAAAGAAACCCAGATCAGATCCCTGAAGTATGATCTTGTGCTCAATAACTATTTTGTCCCCAGATGAATTAATTTATTTAGTCCCTTTTTCCTAGCCAGGTCAAATAGGTATGGTACTTATTTTATCTCTGCAATAGATTAATTCTTTGCAATATATGTATTCTCAGCCTCTAGAGCTGAGGGAGCTTCTAGAGGGCTGTGGGGCGTAAAAAATTGGTTTTTTGAGGTGACATTCTATTGGGGGTGGCAGGTTATCTTTACATATATATAAGCAACAAAGTGTACTCTTCAATTAAGTCAACTATTTAGCAGTTACCAAAATCTGTGTGGTGACACAGAGTATGGCAGGTGAACACCCATAATTGCATTATACATAGGTATCCAGGGTAATCAAATATGTAACTTACCAATAATAAACCTTCTGAAAAGGAAGGAAGAAAAGGTCATTCACATGAGCTTCAGTCCCAGTGGATGCAATGTCCTCATATAATATCACTGACCTGGCAAGACACTATGTGACAATTTTGTCAGCTAAGGATACAGAAGAGAGAATTTTTAATCACCACTGTGGTCATCAGTTCCACATTTGTTAGCCTGACCAACAAGAGGAGGTGGATGCACAGGCAAAAGTCATCATGGTACAGATGCTGGGACTGACTACTCTGCTGCACAGGTCTGAGAAACCAGAATTAGAGATATGAGAAGAAAGTAAAATCTGGAGAGCAAGGTACAACATGCAGGGAGTCCTGCACTAGTAAGTGAAGCGTCTGTGCTGTTTCTACAGGTAACCAGAACAAAGGTGAAAGACATGAATATGTACATACTCATCTAATTTCCATGCTGGAAATTTCAGCTCAGCCCCTGTCTCCAACAGAGTAGTCTTTATTTTCCCTTTTTTAATTTCCTCTGCTGAGAATACCAGTATTGCTGTAGCTTGTTTGCATATGTGTTGCCAGAAAAACATGAAGGAAAAGTATGAATCAGAAAGGAACAGGAAAGGTAAAAAGCAGGGCCCTGTGCTCTCAAAGCTGAGCTGGAGGTACTCAGTTTCTCAATTTTCTACTCTTTCTAAAAGGGTGTACAAAAAAGAAAGAACAGACTCAGCATTGATTCAGCCTCCGTCTGGAAGGACTGTTAGGATGGCTGGTGTGTTAAGAGATCTTGTGAATGATCACTGCTGTTCTGCCAGCTCTGAAAGGAGGGGGTGAAATAAGATGCTTTTCCTCTGCTAGACCAGGTTCAGCTCCCAGGCCTGAACTAGTGTGCATCAAACAAGTTTGGCATACAGGGTTTCAGGAAGACATACAATGCTTTGTCTTCAGATCCAAAGAACAGTCCTTTGCTCGTGCGCTTTATTAATTCTGCAAGTTCATTGTGAAGATACGTTTACCCCACTGCTTGAGGTTTCCTTATTTTCATGGATTTCCCTTTCAGCTCAGATGACCATTAGGCTAAAGCCATGTACGCTAATTTTTTAAAAAAAAATAAATTAATTTAGACTTGCATTAGCTCATGGTCATGCAGTTATCTTTCATTATAATGTGTAGATACCTGTATTTATAAATATAAACATTTGTGTAGGAACTACTTAGAAAAAATGAGCATTCATTAGAAGTTCCCTTTAGAACATATTGCCCAGAGACACGCATATTTTCCATCTTTGAACATTTTCAGATTTCAACAGGACAAGGCCGTGAACAATCTGATCTAGTTCTGAACTTAAACCTGCTGAGCAGAAGGTTGATAGGTCCCTCCCCCGCTGAGTTTTTCTATTACTCTTTATTCCATGGTAATGCAGCATGTTACAAAAAGAGGTTTAACATGGGCTTCGGCATCCAGAGGAGTCTTTGCACTGTGTTCAGCCAACCTGACAAGCTGGAATTGTTGGTGATGCAGCTGTGCATCTTCTGTAAGTTGCATGTGTTAGAAAAAAATACCTCCTAAACAGATTTAAACAACTGCTGTCATTTGTCATCTCAGTATCTATGGCAAAATATAAGGACAAGTGTCTCACCTAATGTGAGTCCATCTATCCAAACCAAGGGAAAGACAGAGAGAGCAATGAAGCAGAATTGTTTAGAATTGCTGAAAGTATTTTGTCTATGTGTAAAACATCATAGTACTGTCAAATATTTCTAAAACTTTTACAGGATAGAAACAAGCTCTGTATGTCCTGCCATGTTAAGAGAAATGTGAAATTTGTCTTTTTTAAGCAGCAGCCCAGTAATTCAGTAGGGATGTCACTGGTCCGGGAGCTGCTGTTGCCCACGCTTGGCTATGGCTGGATGTTGTTATGCAGGAATAAGTTTGTGTCTGCTTAGAGGCTGGCCCAGGTTCTGGTTCGTACAGCAGGGTCTGCAGGTGGTGCAAGTTGTCATATTGCCATGAACTTTCCCAAAACCAGGAATAAACATTTTAATTATGTAGGCAGTGCTTATGTATGTGCAAGTTAGTTAACATTTAATTCCTTTGCTTTTTTACACAATAACTCTATAGGGTTAAATTTTCTTGGTCAATAGTAAGGGTAAAATAGATGGTAAGTTTTGGTATGGGTTTTTTTAGTGGCATTCCAGAGTTCATTAAAGGCTTGATTTATAGATTTTTTCTATTGGAAGTGTGCTTTGCAGTACCAGTCCTCTAGTCATCAGATCTAGGGGACAGGCTGGAGCATGTCATGGATACTTTCTGGTCCTGCTTCCTTTCCTTAGAAACCCAGCACAGGGGAACAGTGTGAAAGAGGAGAACACGGTGTGTACTTGGGTCTCAGCCCAGAATGGAGCTGGGATATACCCCAGGACAGCGTGGCTCAGCTTAACACAGCTGATAAAGGAGGTGATGGATAATTTTGTTAAGGCATGCCATGGTTGACATTAGTGCTTTTCCTAGCAGACCCCAAAGCTTTTTGCATTTGCCAGAAGTTTGTTTCATGTATAGTCGTGCTTTCGGTTCCATCACAGTTGGAGAGGTGTTGTAACACATGAGTATTACAAGGCAGCTCAACAGTTCAAGTAACTTTAGATGGTCTCAGCATGGATAAATACTGCAGATGAAGTCGTGGTCAGAGATGTGCAGGTATTTTGTTTGCAGACCACCCAGGACAGGGATGTAAGAGCACAGAAATGGCTGAATGGAGCCACAGGAGAGGATCCTTTTGCCCAGGGCTCTGCCTCTAGCAGCAGCCAGCAGTGGACACCTAGGACAAACTTACCATGCTCCTACCACCATCTGCTCCCAGTGTGATTTCCCACCATCTCCAGCTCAGGCACTTCCTGAACCAAATGTATGCAAATCATGTCTTATCTGTGTCTTGTTTACCCCATGTGATTTTTCCCATTTGGTATGTGTACTGTTTGTGTATGCTGCCAAATTCCTCCTTTCTTTCTTGACAAAAAGTATAATTTCCATTATAACATCACCTTAAAGTACACTGATTTAAGTACCTACCACTAATAAAACAGTAGTATGTATTTTCCTTTTATGATCGCCTTAAGTACTGCTTGATATATTTTAATGTCTAACATTCCTAAGGCAGATGTTTACATTTAATGAAATATTAATTAGAATCTAAGAACCAAAGAGGAGAAAAAATACATATGTATATATGCATGTGCGTCTGTTAGTCTGTGAACAGGAGACAGTAGAAACTTTGTATTAAAAAAAAGCAGTGACTAAATATTTGAGGGGAGGACTTTGTCAGGAGATTACACTGATATTTAAGCACATTAAAGAAAAAAAACTACTATGTTTTTATATAGTATGATTTTTGGCATCTCACTACTAGATGAAGTTTTATAAACTGTAATGAAAAATAATCCATATCATATTTCTTCACAGTTTAGTACGTAGTGTTTATAAGGATACTTTCACCAAAATCCTGAGTGGGAAGGTAACATTATACAAGCTATCAGAAAATGAAATTACATTATATGAAAAGCTACTACAAAAGAAAGTAATTGAGAGCTGGAAACTGGGAAATGCAGTTCAATTCCCCTTTTCAAAAACATGCAGTGTACCCCTATCATGCCTGTTAGCATCTGAAACGTGAAGTTCTTAACAGAAAGAAGACACTTTACCTTAAGTGACATTAGCTCCCTGAATGAGTGGTGTGCTGCTGTGCACAGGTTCACTCAATTCAGAAATGTGCCCAGGGAGCCAAGCAAAGGCATTGGGACAGCGGTCGTCTCTGCTTCTGACTGTCCTTGGCAGGGAGCTGCTCTGTGAGCTGTGTGCAATCGCTACTGCCCTGCTTCACCCAAAGGAGGACCGACAGCTGCTGTGGGTTCGTGTGTGTGCACGCTGCTTGATGTGCTCAGGGGTGCTGTCCCACCACTAGATCCAAAGGCCAGGATTTTCAGAAATAATGCAGAAAGCTTGACTTACGCCCATAGTTATTTATGTAAGAGCTCTACTTTCTGTAAATGCTAAGTGGCCAAAACCCGTGATGTTTCTTTCTGCAGCCTAGGTTCCCTTTGAATGCTGAGCAAATGCTGGAGATCCAAGGATTTTCTTTAGCTGCTCTTCACCATCTGAATGCAGACATGTGATATTCTAATTTTCTGCTTTTACTTCATTTGCCTGCAGTTTTAATTTCTACGACTGACAGGTTGCCCCAGAAGCTTTTTGTATTTCATAAAGTAAATATTCACTTGCTAAATTTATACACTATTTTTATATTTGAATATTGTATATTTATATCTTTTTTCCCTTTAATAAACAAAGAAAAACTGTAAATATCTGGATGTCCAAAATTGGCCTGAGGGTGAGATGTGAATGTTGGCCTGTTGGTTCTATCCTGTATTGCCAAGGCACATCGTCACCTCCTAAGTATTTAGCATGGTAATATCTCCCAGTTTTTGTTTTCAGCCTATCCATTTACGTGTTTATTTGTATGTGTTATATACACAAATATCACAAGAATAAGCTTCATTGTGGAGCGAAAGGTGGATTTTCCAGTTGTTCCTTGTGTTGACTGCTTATGTCCACATTCTTGATTTGTTCATACAAATTCTAAATTTCCATAGAAGTTATGGCATTGATGGTAATCACAGATCGTTGCCACTGGAAGGGGTGATGACACGCCCCTAACCCTTGGACACAGGTTCCCATCCTCACCCATGTGTCAGTGCAGGTACTTGGTAGAGTCCACTGTTTGGTGAGTTAAACCAGCAAAAGCAAGCAAGCTGATTAGGTTTTTTTTTGCAGAATTGACTTTTCATTACTGTGGGTCCCTGAACTGGCTCCCTGCAGTCAGACAAGTGCCAGTGCCGACACAAGGGAAAGCAACTGGAACAGGACTGTCCTGGTATGCTATCTTAGCCAAATCACATCCTTCAACAGCCCACAGCCTGAGAAACACAAGAGAACCACAGCTCATGTTATGCCCACCTTGTGGGGCACACTCTGGCCTGCCAAGACCCTCATCCAGGCTGAGCAGATGCAACACAGGACTGAGCCCAGTCTGTTTCTCCTTCTTGTGGTAGCCAGCATGGAGGAGACAAAGCTGATACATGCCTGGGTCTCACCCCAAAAAGAAGTTAGCATCTGTTTTTTGCAGCCATAGACTATTGTTAAGGTGCAGCCCTAAGTCCCTTGCTTAACTACAGGGCCAGCTAGGGAAGAAGGTAATATATTCTGAATGCTGTGAAGGAGAGACATATGGTAAGGTGTGGGGGAATTTGGACACAAGCTGTTCTATACCTGTTGGCACTGGGTCGGTCTGTGAGGTCTTTTGCGACACAGGCAGGAGACATAACCAAAGAGCCTGAGCTCATAGTGGAGGGGCCAAGGAAGAGTAAAGGTGGCAGTCACAAGGATGAAAACGCAACAGTGGGACACTGTTTGGGTTGTACAGCAAAGAGCAAAGTGTGGCTGGCTGCACGTCACCAGCTCTGTGCTGGCTGTGTCAGCCAGCTCTTCCTGGCAGCACCAGGAAGCTCATACTTTGGTGGCCGATGGTAACACTGCAGGTTTGCCGCACATGAGCAGGCTGTTTGTGGGGAGCAGCCAGTGTGCAGCTGCTTGTCACTGCATGGCATGTTGTTGGTGTGTTGCAGCACTGAACACAGTTCAAGGCTTTAATAAACATACCGCGCTCCACAGGCAGCTCTGCTCTGCATATTGCTTAGAAGACACAGGATTGGTATAAAAAGGCCTGCTACATCTGCATTTAACAGTGTTACTACATATGCTAAGGGCCTTTGGGCCTTTCACAGTCTGTATGTAGAGCAGAGGCGAAACACCTAGGAGGTCATGGGCAGCAATCCTAGAAAGGAAAAATAATTCTGCATTAACAGGGTTGTTTTAATCCCCATCACATGCAGCACAGATCATGTTCAGCAGAACTTGATGGCCATCTACCGGCAAAGCCCCAGTCTTTGTTTCACTTTGCAACATTTGCATCATTGCAGACTTTTTTGCATCAGAGAGACAAGCACTTGGCCATGTGTGAGTTGCAGATGCATGTTTTCACTTCCAGCTGGAAATAACACAGCTGAAGTTTTGTAAATCACCATGAATGCTCACATTGGTTTCATTCATTTTCCCCCTATGAGCAGTACTGACCACAGGTGTTGCAGCTGCTTATGGAGGCAACCAACAGTCTCCCAGGATTTCTGTTAGTGTAACAGTTTTTACACTAACATAGAAATTTCACAGTTTTTAGAAATAACAAACTGCAAATAAATAAATGACCAGCTGACAGGTCAGAGCCCAATTTTCTTCTTTGTTAGTTTCTCTTTCACACTTGTGTATTGGCAGTAATTTCATACATCCTGCAGTTTTGCTGGGATGTTACATCTGGTGTCAGTCCTATTGCTAAACCCCACCTTGAGCCTTAAAGGCTGACTGAGATCTTGGCCATTAACAGGAGAACTGGCAGCTCCTGGTCTGGGCACCCTGGCAGCTCTTGGCTGCTCACGTGTTTCCAGGTCTTCGCTCTCAGCAGTCTGTGAGCGACGCATATGGTCAAAAGAGGCTGCTACATTATGTTGTTGTTGTTGTTTTAATTTATTTCTTTTATGTGATTTTAAAATACATTGTAAACAAAAAGAAAAATCTCAGTAAAAAAAAATAAATGCTTGTGAGTTCCCTGTCATGTCCATTCTCAAAGTCTTTGTCCACTCTGGTGCCATTGAACAGTAGTTTCTGAAGCCCTGTGCTGACCAGAGCCACCTAGCAGAACTCCCGTGGCCTTTAAAAGGCCCAAAACATGGCTTTGAGGAATTTTTTTATGTCTGTGTAGCCGGTGAGGGTATTTTGTAGAAATTGCTTGCGAAAGAGGAGGGTGTCCCTTTACTGCTGCGTGGCCAAGGGAAAGAGCATCAGTAAATCAACTGAAAGTTACTGTGAGTGGGACTAACCTCAGGAAGCTCAAAAAAGCACCTTGTGCTCTTTTAAGGGCTTCCTGTAGTATCTCCATTTTTAAAAGTCACACAGTGTTTGTAAGGGTAATACAAAGCTGGTGGTATCAGGTAGGATCTGGCTCCTTTTCCACCAGCGTGTCTGCAATGTGGGGTCCCCCTGTGCCATGGGAGTTAGAGTGGCAGAGGAAGATGACCTTGGAGGTGTGCTCTCACTTGGCACAGGAGTCTGTTCTGCTGGTTAGTTTGTCATTTAGCCTGCACTGCTGCAAAGGGAAGTCATGAGGTTACATTTGCTGGTTCCAGCTGTTGGTAACATTTCTCCTTGGCGCGCTGAGCAAGCGATGGCTGTGAAGCTCCCAGGGGATGGTGGCAATGCACGTCACTGCCTGTGGCTTACTCCATTATTTTCTCTGCTGTAGGTAGGATGCTTTGCGTTTTAGAAAGGGAGCAATCCAGTTAAGAAGCAGCAGCACTGATCGTGTGCCACCTTCACAGTACTGCTTTATGCCACCCTCTCCTGTACAAATACCTGGGAAAGCACAGAGCAGTTCCCAGCAGCAAGGTCACTTTCTTGTACATGACAAATAGCTTTTTACAAGGTGCTGACTCTGCTTAAGACTTGCTTTGTTTTGGGGCTGAAAGTTGCAGCAGCATTATAAGCTTGATCCTCCTCCCATTTAAACTGGCTGTACTATCCAGGATCTGAACGCCCTGTTACAAAATAGGCTTTTAAGATGGCTCATAAATCATATGCACACAAAAAAGATGCACAAAAATTTATTTTTAAAGATTTTCTGGTCCTGAGCACTGTTTTTTTGTACCTTCAGTATTGAGCTTTATGAGCTGATTTACATGTTTGCTTTTTATTTTAGCTAGTGGGTATTTAAAAAAAACAAAACTGAAGTAGCAAGATGATTCTCAGTGAATCATCTAACCCAAGACTTTTATTTGCCCTGAGATGCAGATGCTTAAATGCAATTCCTAAGCCATTTCTGTGACACCTAAACATATCTGTATTCCTGTCACATAGTTAAAATGCTGATGTGTCTTACTCTCTTGGGGACTACTTCTTGCTAGTTAATGTTGATATTACGACCCTCTGTCCATTTCTTTTTCCATTTCAAAAATTCCCCGCACACCCATTTACACACATTGTATTATAGGCAAAAATAATTAATCTGGAAAATCTCTTTGCCTGAAGGTTAAATATGAATATATATCAAGTGTTAAGAGAAAAAGAAAGAGAGTACTCCGGTTTTTTTAAATAGTGCTTTAAATTAGGGTTGTACTGTAAAAATATTTAAACAAAAAGAAAAATGTGTCATTTGGACTACCATTAATTCAAGGCTTAAAGATTAGTAATGCAGAGAATTGGAACATCAGTGAAATCACATGCTAATGGTGGAAGATGCTTTATGCAAAGTTTTAACCCAGTATAAATAGTCCTCAGCAAATTCTGGAAATCTCTAAAAGTGATTTTTTTTTCCAGAAAAGCTATAGCTGTAACAGCAGTGGCTATTGTAACAGAAGGTTGCAGATCAGTGTTGACACAGGAGCTTCTCAGCAGATGCATCAACATCAGTGCTTCTTTCAAATGCCTTTCTTAGTATCTTAGCTTCCCCAAAGATCCATGCTTCTTTTCGTGATCAGATTCAGTTTCTTTTCCTCCAATTCATTTTCATTTGACAGTCACAAATTCTTTCAGGAGAACTGAGAACTTTAAACTAAGAGTTTAAAAAAGCTGGCTGACAAATCTCTAGATCATTTACCTTGAATGTCAATAAACCCAGGAATGTGGGGGAAGCCCCAGAAACTTGGAGAAGGCCAATGTTGTTCCATTACTTAAAGTAGCTAAACAGGCTAGTGTAGCTGTAGGTGAATGTGACTGCTGTGCAGTATAACCATAATGGGGTTGATAAGGCAATGAGTTAATAATGATTTATTGCTGGGTAATATAATTAATGGAAGTCAATGAGTGTTTGGATCTTGGTATACCAGCTTGATAATAGTTTATGACACAAGTTTATCTAACCGAGGCAAGTGCATTTTTGTAGCAGGCTTTCCTCAAGTATTAGCCTCAGTATGCACTGTATTTAGAAACTCAAGCAATGTGACTTCACCATTATATTTTTAACTGCTTAAAATTGGGATAACTGATAGTCCTTAGGACGTTGCTGTAAATGGAGTATCTTCAATGAGCATTCATTGATTCCCATCAATGAGGGATTGTTCACTGGCCTGGTGCTAATAAACTTTTTATTTATCAATGGTCTGAAAGGAAGTAAAATTCATTGACTTGCAGGTGATAGATTGAGAATTGTTAAATAAGGAAATGGAAAAATCGCTGCTGCAGGGTGATATGGATCTGTTAGCAATCTGTATGCAAGCAAACAACAGGTGTTTGGCCAAACGTGAGGATCCATAGTCCAGATCTGGGTACTGGAAACACTTTTGCATAAAAGGTTTCAGGACTTTTATCTATTTAAACTTGTCAAAGAGAAATTACGAGAGAAATTAAAAAAATAAAAATTAAAAATTAAAAAAAATAAAATTTAAACTTGTCAAAGAGAAATTAAAGTTGTTTAGAAAGCAGGGTTCGGTGAGCTTGGATCTAGACACATGTAAAATAGAAATAAAGCTCAGATAAAGTCAGGCTACTTCATATTTGGAGCAGTATTTCAAGGATTGTGGTGCTTTCTCTGGCAATAAGCACTTCTAAATCAAGAGCTGAATTATTTCATGCTGTCAAATACACTCTAGTTCAAGCACAGATTGTTTCAAATATGTGCTGTGGACTACATTGTAGAAAAGGAAGGATTTAATTAATTGTTACGGTCACTTCTGGCACAATGATATGTTACAGCTGATCTTTTGGGGCCCAGGATATACACCATGCTCCTTCTTCATTTTTTTGCTTCTGTTCTGTCTTTTAGTTCTATTTCACCATTCAGTATTGAGAGCACAAGGCGTCAGAGAAGGTCCGAGTCTCCAGACTCCCGGAAGCGGCGCATCCATCGGTGCGACTTTGAGGGATGCAACAAAGTATACACAAAAAGTTCCCACCTGAAGGCTCACCGGAGGACACACACAGGTAAGGCTTTGCTGGCACTGTGTACTTTGGTTAAGACAAGCAGGTTCCCTTCTGCCTAATTTAGGACCTATTGAACTCATTATCCTCCATTAAGAGCCAAAGGCCTGTACCTAAATAACAGATATGTCTGCAAGTGCACCAGTACTGGCATTCTGGTACAGATCAAGAGTGTGCTTTTGAATTGAACTTCCTTGTGATCCCCACTTCACAGCACAAGACCTATGTCAGCACAAACAAGGCTTCTTTCAGATGAAACTAAACAGTAAAGTGGCCTCCAGGGACACACCTGCTGTGCTTCAGTGAACAATGGGTGGTCATTGCTTGGGACCAACCAGAGCTAGTCCAAAAAAAACCATCAAGAAGAGCATATATGTGGGCATGGGTCTTCAGCACCATTTTTTTCACTCTACAGACCTTCTGTTGAGCTACGATTTGCTTTTACAGATGTAGCCTTCGAATTGCTGGGTGCCACTAAATGCCTTCAGTTCAATTCAAGTGTAAACTCAAGACCTCAGTATTTCTTTCTGGAAGCTTTCAGAGGCACCTACCACATACTGCAGAGGGAAGTCGGTCACTTTATGAGAATAGGTTGCACTAGATCCCTGCAACAGAGATGCAAGAGAGGTGCCTTGATGAGCTGGGTCCCATTCAGTGATACTTAACAATCAATACGTGGTGTCCTTATTAACTTTATGGGCTGTTACTAGTCTACGTGACAGGCATGTACGGGTAGGTGAAGAAATTATGTGTAATTGTTGTAATTTTATTGTGGATAAACTCACCAGCAATTTGAAGTCACCAAAAACAATTTAAAAGGGGTTTGCTTGGATGGCTAGAAAGGCAGTGGACAGAACGCTCTTAGTTTCAGTGCTGTTACTTACTCTGCTGCTGATTTGCTTAAATTAAATTTATTGATCTCTCTGCTCTTAATGTACTTCAGCATTCTTGTAACTCCTTGGAGAAAAGATGGTGTTTATCCAGCATGTAGCACATTGTTCTTTGCTGAGAATCTGCTGGCGCTTTCTGTGGTGTGATGTACTCTAAAGAGTATGAGATACTATTTAAAAAAAAAAAGTGATGGCTTCTCCATTTCAAATGAGGCCATGTCTCCATCACTCTTTCCAATATGTCTTTTGGTTGGTAGGACTTTTGTTGAGAGGAATACTGAACAAGGCTCCGTCCTAATACCCCCTACTAAACCAATTTCTGTAAGGTAAGAGTCCCTTCCTTAAACAGTGGAAATGTTCTGGTGATCTGGGAATTTCATTACATTTCCCTCCAGGCCAGTTACTCTAGTTTCTTCATATCTTCCCATTAATGCTTGTGCCTTCTCCTCTCCCTTGATTTATCATGTCTTGTCTTAATTATTTTTTCCTCTTCCCTATTTTTTCCCATCTTCAATGTAGTCTTTCATCCCTACCCTTCCAATATATTTTATATATCCTTACCCTCTCACCTTGTTCTCCGTCATTCTTGTTTTACTTCTTTTATCCCAATCTAACCCTACTCTGTCCCTTTCCTTGTCCCTGCCCTGATTTCTAAGTTCTTTCCATAGTCTTGCCTGTATCGCCCTTTGAGCATTATATGGCTGTAGCAGATTAGAAGGCAGAGTAGACTGTTAGGTTTGAACCAAAAATACCACTTCATGTGCTTATACCCCAGGGATGTCTCTCTTTTCTAGCCTGCAAGACTGGTGACCAGCCCAGGAACATAAGCAAGCGTCGTGTAAGAAGCTACATTACAAAACTAGATCTGAACAACCTCAGAAATGTCACACCCAAGTTAGCCCAGAAATACAGAAGTCTCTTCTCTACCATGGTGTTTTAAAACATTGAGAATCACATTTGTCATGAGTCTGTAATTCATGAGTGATCTCATGACAGACCAGCACTTGTGGGTAGCACACCTGCAGTGTTAGATAGTCTACACTGCTGAATCTCAGGCTGTGCACTTAGGGTGCTCAAAACTAGGCACTGAAGGCTTGAAGTGGTGTTGGTAATTACAGCTTTTGCAGCTGTAACTCTCCAGCAGCACGAAGGGAGTTTCTGTACCTGCTGTAATCATAGGATCCATCTCCCCAGCCTTGGTGCCCTGGCAGCTGGGTGTCTAGGCTATGCTATCTGTCTGGGATCTCTGGGTAGTCAGAGAAGAGGGATTGGCACCTCTGGGGCACATTATTCCCTCTTCAGGTAGACCCAGGGATTGGCTTGCGAAGGTGCTTTTCTTTCACTGCTGAATACAGAGGAAGCCCAGATACCTACCAGGCTGTTAGCTGGCTAAAATGAATCCCCACCCTAAAAGGCAGCTTCCTGAAGTATTTTGCAGTCATGTTGGATGTTGGTTTATTCCTTCAGGGAGAAAAGAAAAATAATATCAAATCAAAACCCTTCATTAAATGTCAGCTGTTAACTGCTTTATATAGGCATGTCTTCATGCCTGCTGCAATGTAAGAAGTAACGTGTAGTCTAGAGAGAAGGTGAGCACTCAATTTAGCCAGTGGATCCAGTGAGAAAATCTGTGTCATGCTGTTAAAACTAAATGTGTTTTACACAACACTTCTCATGTCTTGGTAAGAAGTTGGTATATTCAGACTTACATGTAGCATACTCTGTGTATTAATCTCATCTTACATTTTTTTATCTTAGCCTTTACTTCTGCTTCAGGCAAAAGAAGTTAATTATTCACGTATGACCCACAGTAATTAGTGCAGTTTGGGATAAGTATAAATGAAGTATGACAGCTATGCACACAAGGGTGAGCAAGTTTCAGTAGGAAACTTTCTGAGAAAAGATCACAGAAACTCAGCATTGCATAATTGGGACTTTTTTTTTTTTTAGGCAGGCTGATCTTACTGACAATCGTTTACCTAAGCAGGATGTGTTTGAGAACTATGGGGTTTTTTTCACTTACTGTATATGCATAGCCACTAAAACATTCACAGTCGTTTGGATACAGGAGGGAAAACAATGCAGTATTTTGACAGGATGAACAGCTTTGTTGGTTGGAAGGTATATCTCTTTTAATTAAAAATGGAAACAAAATATTATAGGTGGTAACAGCTGCATTTAGTTCTCTTTGAGTAACTCCTAGGTTTTTTAAAGTATGCTGTTGTCTAGCTCCCCAGTACTTCTCACCAGCGTCCTCAAAACTTAGTGTATTTGTGTGGGCATGGAGTCCACTGGGGGGCGAGCTTGAATTACATATCATCTCTCCAACTAGAAAAACTGCAAGTGAAACCTGTAATAGAACATTTCATAAATCACAAGCACTGGTATTAAATTTCTCTTTCTAGTATCAGCTTCTTGTTGTTGTTTTGCCAGATCGTCAAATAAAGCTATCAGGAAGTATCGGGTGTGATGGAGAGCCTTCGGGGCTCGCAGGCAATCTCGCAGCTCAGGTTTATCAACTCTCCACAAGGAGAAACTGTGAGAAATTGGCTCACCGGAGTTGTGTTGAGTTAGTTTCTGCTTCAGTGAACTTAAAGAAAATTACTAATGTATGACTCTACAAACGAGTAGTCTTTAAAAATGGGAAAACCAGCAGCCCTGGCTTGCATTCCCGGTCTGCATATGTCTGTGTTGTGCTCAGCATAGGTGCTGATGTAGGCCCCAGGAATGGGGAGAGTTGTAACTGCTGTTCCCGGTGAGGTCTGCGCCCATGCAGCCCTGGTGGGACTCGCCTTCCTCAGTTTGCTGCTTTTACTTTGAAGATGGAAACAACCGTAGCGTTATTTTATGATACGTAATGGCTATTTCAGGCCTTTTAGAGGTACTAAAGTTGGCCATTGACACTTCCAGTAGGACAGCTGAGTATTGCAGACTAAGTAATACTGGTTCCTTCCACTGTGGTTTTTTCCCCCATCAAAATTTCATTCTAAAAATATTTAAATTTACCTTAATGAATTGCCGTCTCCTTTCTACTAGCCCTGGTTTGTGAAAGATGTACAGACTCCTCTCCCTCTGAAGAGAGATGATGAAAATCTGATATGTTTTATGTAAATCAGAGTCAAATCATGCCTTCTGTTGAGAGGCTGATATGGGTTATAAAAACCAGACTTTAATAACTGATCTGTGAAATTGGTGAAACTGGAAATCATGGGTCTGTGAAAACTGTAAAACGCATTAAATAATGTCATTATATTGGCAAAAAGCAGGCAGATATTTTCATGCCATAAAATTGAGGACATACATCTTGACCATTTAAGTTGGCTGGATATTTCTGAAATGTCAATGGAAGCTGCAAAGTGGTCAAAAATGTTTGCAATTTACCTGCAAAATTTCACTTGACTTGTCATTATTTTTTGATCATCTGTAACTAATGAAAATTTAAGTTCATAGGCTAGATACAGTGAAAAAAGCAGGACAAAGCCTTATGGTCACACCATTTATCAGGTCAAATGCAAGGCAATAAAGTCTCTGGTAAATAATACATTTCATTACAGCCTCAATCAACATAGTAGTTGTGGATAGAGTGTGTGTATGGAAAGATGAGAGGACGGGGAGTCCGGTTTAGGGAGAGAGAAGTGAAAAAACAAGAACAAACATCCAGGACTCTTTGGGCTATTTGCCATAACAGTGCAAAAGAGACATTAGGAAGTGAAAATACCTTTTGGATAGATGACAGTGATCATAGGAAAAACCACACAAACCCTTTTTTATTCATGCTGATTTCAGTTGCCTTGTTAATGCATTAAATAGTGAAAGGCATGATTACCAAAAGATGGCAGGTTTTGGCTGCCAACAGAGACACTGCAGGGCAGCAGCTGCTGGCTGTGGGTGATGTCGCAGGGTACGCATGTGGTGGTGCACCCGGTCATGGACAGACTGTCCCACTGGCTGACCACATGACTAAAAGCTGCTTTCACTTTCATCCACGGGCTACTTAGTCTGCAAATCTTAGTGTGCAATGTTCTGTTTTAACCTGAATCGTGGGCCTCTTGGTACCAAAGCTAACCTTTGCATATCGTGATCCAGTTTTCATAGACATCATCTGTCTCCTTTTAAATAGGGAGAGCATGTAAATTTGAGGCATATCATGTAAATTGAAGAGGCAAATTATGCTGTCTGTTAGGGGGCCTGGTAAACAACAGAGAGACTTTCAACATGTATAATGGATAGTACATGTGGAGGAGATTTAAAGCTCTTCCCTTTTTTCTAAGTATGCAGAGCACACTGGGTGGTGTGAATGTGTCCCAAAGTGGTTCCTAGCATGGGGACTGTGACCTAAGAAATCTAACCAACTACATAGTCATTTAAAAGGAAATTTGATTTGTCTTGGATTTCACATCTAAATTTGATCACAGCTAAATCCAGTTCTAGCTCTTTGTGGCTACCCTCCTACCACATGGAAAAGCCCAAGGAATTTAAAACATTGTGTGAATCATCCTGAAGAAGTCAATAAAGAAAGAAGATGCCTGCTTTAAGATTATGTGGGACATAATTTTACAACAGCCGATATGGAAGTGACCATTCCTTGTTTCTCACTCCCATAGGATTTTCTTTTATTGTAGGAGTAAGGAGCATTCTCTATTTCTGTGCAACCTTGTTTGACATATTACTTACAAATTTCTAGACAAATGTGGCAGAGTAGCTTTCTGGGGTTAAAGGCAGTAAAAGCCTGGGACTTTCCAG
Organism: Elanus axillaris; assembly: GCA_026212715.1. NCBI lineage: Eukaryota > Metazoa > Chordata > Aves > Accipitriformes > Accipitridae > Elanus > Elanus axillaris. The sequence continues at coordinate 17,057,858 of JANZLQ010000008.1, forward strand.
TTGGCGTGAAGTGGGAATGGTGGGAATGGATTTATTTAGTCCATGAGCATAGGGCATCATATAGGCACAGCCATGGGTTTGTTCCTGCCTCGAAGGAGTGGAGGAGGGCAAGGGCTGTAACCAGAGCACCTTCTGTGGGGCTCAGATACTGGACTGCAACTGCTGCTTTTCATCGCTGAGGCCCAGCACCAGGTCTGAATCACTCTTCTCAGTGCACTGCTGCAGCAGAAGATGCGGCTGCTTCATTAGGCACTTACAGAGGCAGGCTGAATATAGCCCCCAGGCCAAATGAATTTTGCTTTGTCCTTGATCAACGCCTATCTCATTCCTGAGAGATGAGAGCAAATACCTTTGCCACAGATGTAATGAAGCCTATTTGTCTGTGTCAGGGGGTCTGCAGCAGTGTTACATGGAGACAGTAAACACCTCTGACATACGGTTTTGTACCTGAGAAAATGACAGCATTTCCTTCCTGAGATGTTCCTTTATAGCTGAATTGAGACACCACCCTAGAAGAGAGAGGGCTAGTGAGTACATGGCTGTTTTATTTAGTCTGTGCTTTTTCAGACATTGCATTCCTCTCGCTCACTGTTGCTCCATATATTATTTTTATATGAAAGGGCCCCTGTTGTTAGTCTTTGTTCACATTTTCCTTTGAGCAATTTCAGAGTGGACTTAAGAAATCATAGGCACCAAAAAAGTTATTTTTTCTCTGTAGGTTTTAAACCTCCATTCATTACCTGTTGTTTCCTAAAGGTCTGTTTAATGCCTTTTGCTAGCTATAAGTTCCAGAGAGATATTTACAGGTTTGTAATCCCTTCTTTAGGCAAGTATTGGGAGGAAGCAACATTTTTAAAATAATCTCTGGATTTGACTTGAACTGTGTAGATTTTTGGCCTACTTAAAAATTAACACCTCTTTGTCACCTACCCTTCAGACCCACTCTTCAAAAGCCCAGCTTTTCTACGTGCTCCCTGGGCCCTTATCCCAGAGCTCTCCCTCCTCCACATAAATCTGTCGGGTGAAAAAAGCTGCAACAGCAGGTTCACATGTTGTTCCAGAAACTGGGAATTTAAATAAACAAAGCCAATTTTAAAATTAATTTCAGTAGAATAGGAGGTTCTATTTGTATTGGGTGATGCTTTTATTTTTTAAGAAATACTTTCTTTTAGTTTAAAATTTACTGCCGGTTTCAAAAAACAGTAGAGCTTTCCAGTGTGGAAACCAGTATATTTCATAGAAGTTTTCACTTCTAGCTTTTCTACTCTTTCTTCATGCAGTTGCTATTTAAAAGATGAACAGGTTATTTAATAAATGGGACGGCTGAAGCCGCAACCTATTCCCATTGATATAACGGGGTTCATATTTTGGGACAGAAATATATTTAAAAGCAGATGTCTGCTGGTGCAATATGTACCAGGCTATAAAGGCAGGCCCACCAATGCCACCACAGCCTAGTAAGGTGATGTTCAGAAGTGGGAACCTCTGGATGTAGTGAGATAGTTGTCTGAGTCCAGCTACTTATGGGCAGGTGTCCATACCACAAGCAGCTTGTACATCCAGTTCTCTTCCAGTAGCCGCTCTGTGGAAAGTTAAATGATTTCATTTCTGGCACATTTTGCGAGCTCTGAATTCACCTTACACACGGGGAGTCATTCCTCTGCATTGTAGGTCTGATGCTGTGCCGATATGGAAGAGTGCCCACGTGGTTATTCCAAGGTACTTTGATGGGAAAGCAAGTCTAATTGCATCTGTGATTGCTTTCAGTCTCTAGGTTATGAAAAATATTTGCAACAGTGCCCCTTGACTTTGTAAATATGGGGTGCATATGTGTTTTGTCTGTGTGTGGCACGAGGGAATAATGATAATTTCATTATGCAGAATAAAATTTTCTCTAAGCAAATCATTTAGTGCTTAATTTTCTACCTCCAAAGAACTCCAGTTCATCTAAGGTCTCAGGCATGATTGTGGTCTACCATATGTAGCCCTGCAGTGGCATGGAAGGCGAGAAAGGCCTCTCTGCTCCCATTCCCTCCAAAATGCTTTCCCAGATGTTGCACCCAGACCTGGAGGAGTAAATACACAATACAGGGTTTCCAAGGACATGAACTCTTGCAGCCTACTCAGTCCCAGACAGAGGGAACAGGATAGCAACTTGCTACTGAAATAAATGCCCGATAGACTGTGTCTTTTGTGAAGTGTGTCTGGAGTTGCTTGTGCCTGCCCTGTCCTTTTCAGGACAGCCTTCGATCGGAAACACTGTCTTCCAGAGTGGAGCATGCTTAAAACTGCAAGTAAGCTTCACAAAAGCCTTTGTTATAATGTTTTATTAAGGTTTTCTCTTTTTCTGCTTTCTTTTTTCCACAGCTAAAAAGAAACAAGAGGTAGAGCCTGAAAGCTACTGTTTTCAATCTTCACTTTTTGAAATAAGTAGGTAGAAAACTAGGGAAATTTTACAGAAACTTCTTGATTTGTGGGAAAGGAAAAAGGATCAGATGACACCTGTGTAGGACAAGGGGTTGTTTTTCTGCACTTCAGTGTTTTCTCCACTTGGGATATGAAATGTAGTGGTATCTTGGTCACATTAACTCTAATGATCTTTTTCCCTTGTCATGTGTATTTTTGTCAGTTAATGTTTTTCTTTAGTATTGTATATATTTGTTCTGCTTTTTATGGTGATAAAAATTGGCATCTCTTCATTTGGGAAGTTTAATTCCATTCACAACTCATTTACTTCAGTGGGAGGTGAGTTTTTTAATGCTCTGTTTCTGCAGACAGCCCAGCACACCAGGGTCCCGGCCTCTGCTTGAGCCTGACTTCTAGCACAGTGCAAACAACAAATGATCGGTTGTGCAAACCTGAGACAAAGCTCATCCCTTGGAGCCTTTTTGTTGGTGTTTGTTTATTTCTTTGGGGCTTTGTTTGTTGTTTTGTTTTTAACAGGTAGTGGAAAGTTTTAACTTTTATACTGAGAAACATCATTATTGCTTCTGATGAATATGGTGGAGCAATCCCTGGACCGTCCAGGAGGAGTGACAGTAGCAGAATCATAGGCAGATGGAAAGGGAAGTGTCACTTGTTTGGCGTCTCTCTTGCAGTTATGGACCACAATGAAGGAAAGGTGTTTGGGCATGCCAGACTAAAACCCAGGCCTGCAGCACCCCAGTTAAAGAGAGTTAATGTGCAGGTCTACTGGCACCCTCCGTGCAGTTGGCTGCTGATGGAAGTATGGATCTGTTGCGTCACCTTTCCCAAACACCTTTGTGAATGAAGGCTGCTGTAAAAGGAGAAATCTCAGCCTTCCTTATGGCACTGGAAATTTGATAGTCCCATATATTTGCTATGGCTGGAGGGAAGGAGAAAACTTCTTGCCATCTTCCACTACATATATATATATATATGTATGTATGTATGTAGGTATACAAAATACATGTTAAGTGTATATATATGCACTTAACATACACTTAAGTATTACTACAAGTGCCACATCATGCAGGAAAAAATTATCAGGAAGGGTAATAAAATGCTGTTTGTCATCTGCTGTTGATTTGGTCTGGCTTCTGGATTCAGGTGCGCAGGAAGAGGCCTTTTACATTTCCAGAAATTGTATTTTTTCTGGTTTTACAGGATTTAAAGTTTATCACTTTGCATCAGCAATGCCCTTGGCAATGTATATAACTAATCCTTGTCCCGCATCATTAATTTATTTGTATCTCACATAGTGCTAGGTATGTCCCATTGTGAGGCAAAGTCTCTGTTCAGAAGCTCAAAAAGAGAAAACGTAGAAGAGAAGTTTCTTGGATTCCATCTCTTCATTTCTCTGCTGTACATGCGGTGACAGAACAGGACTGAGACTGACGTAATGGATTTGCCTTCTTAAATTATGGAGAATTGAATTTTGTGAGTCTGATCACAAAGGCTTTTTTGCTGGGATTTGTATTAAAATAGCAGCAAACTGAGGCAGCTGTATACCTAGAGGGGCATGTGGGACAATAGCAGAAGAGGTAAGGTTGCTGAACTAGTACTGGTCTTGCAGAGGGAGTGAGAAGAAGGGCCAGGATGGCAAACAGGACCCAAGCTCAGCAGTGCAGTGAAATGAAAAGATAGTTGTGTGTTGTGATGTGGGAAAAGGACTCGTGCCTGAATTATCAGAAGTGGAGCCTGTAAAATAATTGGTTCAAGAGCTGCCAAAAGTGTCTCTTGTTTAGAGTGGAGTTCTATTTTTTAATTGAAGAAATAGCTTTGTTGCCAGTTTCCACATGAAGAAACCATGTCCCTGTGCTTTGCCTAGGTCAGACTGAGAACAAGGAATAAAAAACCTGAATTTCAAGACATGTCACAGGCAGCACAGTATGTTCCTGTTCTGCTCATAGAAATTGTTTTCCCAGACTTGCTCAACTGATACAAAACTTTAATCTCTTCTCAGAAAGATACTTTATTTGCATATTTTGACAATACTGAAACACAGAATTCAAATTCACTGTTCACCAAAGAGATCTAGTGAATCAGTAACTTGGAAACAAAGATCCCAAATGACCTTTAGAAAGACGTCTAAATAATTGAATTGGTTTTTTGCATCAAAATGATTGAAAATATTTCAAACTTTTAAAGGGATGAAGCTGAGATCTAGCAGTTTCGTTACAGAAATTAAGTAAGGTGTTCCTAATATATGAGTCATAGCATTGTTGTTCACTTTCTCTACAGTTTTGGGAAGCTTGCTGATGCTCACTGTGTTGGTTTTCCTACCTGCAGAATGGACAGGATATCTGTTACACAGTGCTATTACAAAGACAGATTTTTATGAAGGATTAAATTTTAAAAAAAAAGCTTTATAAGGCACTTTGAAGTTGCAAAGTGCTTTATAAGTGCTCTCATGGTTTTTCATTAAAAAATGATAAAATTATCACAAAAACATAAGAGTTGTCATTTTTCCCTTTCCCCTGTGTCTAAAAGCTAAGCTGCCCTCTTCCTTTGGGAATACCTGAGGATGCTTATTATCAGATAGTGGTTTTGCTGTAAAAAGATTCTTTTCTGCCTGAAATTGCTTATTTTTAGTAGAAATGCCATCTAATTAGCCATCATTTGTGGTTTTCAATTTATGATTTCCCCTTCCAGAGTCCTATCAGTATGGGTGCAGTATGGCTGCCCTGTATGTTTCAGAATGATTCTGGTGTTTACATGGGAGCTGAAATCAGCTGACATAAATACTATACCTTATATATGTTGCATAATATCCTGTAGCAGAAACTAAACCAGGATTCACCAGGAGATGTCCTCAACCCTGCAAAGCTGCAGATTGGTTCACTGTGACTAGAGAATTTAACATCATCAAACATAGGCAGAGGCATGCTTACTGGAGTTTTTTATCTTCTTTCGACTTGCTATGGACTAAATCCTTAGGACGTCACTCTGTTTTTATGTAGGCAATACTCCTCCAAGAGTAATGGCAGTAGAAACTGAGTGTATAAAGATGTGGCTGTAGACAGCAGGGTTGGGCAGGTGCCACCTATTAAACTGTGCAAGCTTGACTCAAACCCATTGTATTTTGTGAATGGAGTGAGGGACGGCATCTCCCACCCTCCCAGTCTGGAGACACTACAGAAACCTATAAACCAAGTTTCGTTTCATTTCCAGGTGTTTTCTAACTTTGTCCTTCTCAAAAGTAGAATTTCAGCATGTGGCTCTTTCACAGGGTGATGAAAGCTTCAATACGGAAAAATCTGACTAGATGGCTAAGCCTGTACCCCTGAGCAGTCCCTTATGTTTATTTTCTAGCTGACCCTTGTTTAGAATAAAAATGTTACCAGTGTTTCAAAATGCTGAGTACTATTGCAGGAAGGGGCTACAGAGAAGTGATGTAATAACTTGGAGTCATAATGACAATTCCATGTGCAGAAAAATTGGATAGATGGGAATGTCTAAAGAGAACACAAATAAGAAGGGACATGGCACTCACCTGTTATATAACAGGTGAGTTCTGTAACACCTGTTATACCATAAGGAGAGGTGAGTTTATGCCGGAGAAAGAAATCATATAGAACTTGCATCACTGACATGTTTTCTGTCCTGGTAGTAGACAGTGTTACCTCATCATTACTTAATGACATGGTTGCCAAGAGCTTGCTAAACTGATGAATAAATGAAGCTTAAATAATACACAAATGAAAGGAACTGCAAGTGCACAGGGAGTACATAGGGCATCTGCAATTGCAGTAACTAAAGTTCCTTGCCTAGGGAACATAAGCCCAGCTCTGCTTCCTGGAGCTCCAGAGCAGTTTCCCCAGTAGCAGAATAATCCGTAACTATTTACATGGTGGTTTTGTGGTGCCTGTCTTTCAAGCATCTGGCATCAAATAACCGTGATGCCAGCTAGTTGATGGGCAGAGGATAACTGCCGAGGAACATACTGCATGGGAAATTCTGTCCGCAATAGAACAGACCCTTGTCCCTTTAACTGTTACATGCATGGTCTCTGCTGGTACCTACGTAGGGCTTTTTTTTAAGGAATATGTGAATATCAAGTTGTAAAGTGAAAGTTTGAGAGATATTTGTTTCCTTGGGTGAATGATCTCCCGGATGTTAGAGTACATGAATAAGAATATGGGAAGACAGATGTTGGGCTGTGGGGAGGGTGGAAGATTTTGGAAGGATTGGCTGAACAGTGGTCATTATTCAGTATTATTAATTCATTGTTTGCTTGAGTTTAGGGAGATTTAATGAGTAGCCGTTGTAACTATGATCTTAAGTGAGAGGAGCCATGCTAGGGTAGGAAGAATAACATAGTAAAAGTAATTAAACTAATTTAGGTTGTGGTATCTGGACTACAAAAGGCAAGGGTTTGGAGGGCTTTTAGAAATAGATGTTTTGTTAATATAAGATTAAAAAAATGGCTAGTTTCATTTGCAGCATTGAGTCCTGCCTTTAAAACTTCATAATTAACTTCCCCAAACAATAGAAAATACTCATTTTCTACAAGGAACTGTCTAGAACTTTTTCATGCTCCAGGGTCCCACTTGATCCATGTAAATGCCTGTCATGGCATACTATTCAGTATCAATGTATTGCAAGACGAAGTTGCAGAATAGCATGAGAATACAATATCTCTGTGTTTTGGGATCTTTTTGCCAGGTTTCAGGACAAAACAACAGAGCTTTCAAAGACAGGTGCGAAAGTAGACGGTCAGCTCCCATGAAAACGTTCACAGCTTCAGGCATTTGTTTTTAAATAGGTAGCTGCTTTAAGTCTAAAACTTTACAGATTCGGGAGATTGAACTAACAAGTTTTTATCTTTTTCCAGTTGTCTCTTTCTCCTCGTGTTAATTGCCACAGGTTCTTAGTCTCTTTCTGCAGCTCTTTCTACTACCATTTTCCAAAAACTGTCCACTGTTTTGTCTTTTCCTTCATTCCTATGTTCCACTACCCTAGGCAAGACTCACACTGCCTACTTTTGCTCCTTAGAGCTGAATGAGAATCTGAGTGTCTGGGTGTGTGACAGTAACTCTGCACCCTTGCTCCAGTGGCTGCCAAACCATTGAAGGAGCCAAAATATGCCCACATGTTGAACCCAAAGAGTTTCTTAGACACTTGAGCTTAAGTGCTCACACAGAGGCAGAAGTGCCTGAGTGAAAATGGTTGAGTATTTGACTTCAACTCCACTGCAATCCAGCCATGAAAAGAATATAGGTATATATATATATATATGTATATATATATGTAAGCACTGGGGCTAGTTTCTTCCAATTGACAAACTAGTTTTGTCCACCTCCTCACTCACCACTTTCTGGGTTGCCCTGCTGAGGTCTAGCTTCTCTCTGTTGATTGTACTGAGAATTTCATCTAAGAGTGCTCAAGCTCATCAGCCAAAGCTGGGGTGTGATACCAGACACCAGCTTCCCATCCTGTAGTAATTCTGCTCCTGCTGGTCCTTTCTCCATCCTTTGAGCTCCTGGATCTTCTGGATTTTACAAACTCAGTGGTCAGGCTTCATGTCTGGCATGTTACGAAACAAAAGGTTGAGAGTTAGTATAGTATCGCCTATGAAGAACATTTTTTTCTAGCACCTGTCCATCCACAGATAATGTAGGTGTTTAACAGAACAGTAATATTATTCACCTTCCCCTAAAAGTTAGGTTTACATAAAATGTTATTGATTAATCTTAATGAAAAATTATATCTTTCACAGTTTTCTTTACAGTGGCTTTTATAAGGTACATATGAATGAATGTCTTCAGAGTAATGCTACTTTGCCTGTTTTTTTTCTTCTTATGCTATATGCATATATTTAATTGAAAATAATGAGAGGTGTTCTTAGGTTGAGCTTATAAGAGCGATTTTTCTTCAGTGGTGTAAATAGTTTGCAAGGAATGTGGTTAGTCCTGTCTCTTTCATATAGCTGAGGCTGGGTAAGCAGGACATTGAGGAGGAAGGCTGGAAGCAACACTTGGGAACTCCATCTGACTGACCCACCCTCACATCCTTCCACCAGCTGAATTTCGTTTCTTACCCGAAATGATACTGTTTTAATAGACAAACTATTTCTGGTATTTCTCTTTCACCAACCATCCCTTCCTGCATCAGGTTCTCCATTTGTCTTGTACCAAGGGAAAGAAGATCTGGGATTTCATGTACCAAAGAGGCTGTTGCAGAGGAAGGATCTCATGGATATCTTTAATATCTTTATCAATGATCTTGACGAGGGGATCAAGTGCACCCTCAGTAAGTTTGCAGACATCACCAAGTTGGGCAGGAGTGTTGATCTGCTTGGGTGTAGGAAGGCTTTACAAGAGGGATCTGGACAGGCTGGATTGATGGGCTGAGGCCAGTTGTATGAGGTTCAACAAGGCCAAGTGCTGGGTTCTGCCCATGGGTCACAACAACCCCATGCAACGCTACAGACATGGGGAAGAGTGGCTGGAAAGCTGCCTGGCGGAAAAGGACCTGGGGGTGTTGGTTGTCAGCTGGCTGAATATGAGCCAGCAGTGTGCCCAGGTGGCCAAGAAGGCCAACGGCATCCTGGCCTGTATCAGAAGTAGTGTGGCCAGCAGGAGCAGGGAGGTGATTGTTCCCTTGTACTTGGCAATGGTGAGGCTGCACCTCAAATACTGTGTTCAGTTTTGGGCCCCCCACTACAGGAAAGACACTGAGGTGCTAGAGTGTGTCGAAAGAAGGGCAACAAAGCTAGGTGTAGAGCACAAGTCTTATGAGGAGCGACTGAGGGAACTGGGACTGTTTAGTCTGCAGAAAAGGAGGCTGAGGGGAGACCTTATCACTCTTTACAACTACCTGAAAGGGGGTTGTAGTGAGGTGGGTGTCAATCTCTTTTCCCTAGTAACAAGTGATAGGATGAGAGGAAATGGCTTCAAGTTGCACCAGGGAGGTTTAGCTTGGATTTTAGGAATAATTTCTTTATGGAAAGGGTTGTCAGGCATTGGAAGAGGCTGCCCAGGGAAGTGGTTGAGTCACCATCCCTGAGGCATTTAAAAGACATGTAGACGTGGTGCTTAGGGACATGGTTTAGTGGTGGACTTGGTAGTGCTAGGTTAACAGTTGGACTTGATGGTCTTAACGATCTTTTCCAACCTAAACAATTCTATGATTCTGTGTGGTAGGAGAGACTTAAAATTTCAGATGCTTTTAAATAAGAATCCACAGCTTAAGAAATATCCTTATGCTTTGCTCTGGAAGTCTCTGTGATCAAAGAAACCAACCAGGGCAGTATCTGGAGTCTAAACAAAAAGAGAATTTAAAAGTACATTGAGGATGGATGGGGCAGCACTACACTTGGAAAATTTTGATGCAGTGTGACAAGACCATTAGGATAGACCTTCCAAGTTGGATGGGGGTACTGCTATATTTGTACAGTGCTCCGCACCAACTGTTTGTGGCAAGGATATGTATGTAAGAAAGTTCAGTGGTGAATCTGACCACATTTTGTAGCACTGTGTCATTGGCAAGAGAATGCAACCCACCATCTGCCGGGTAGCTCATGCCCATCCAGCTCACAGCAGCTGCTGGATTCCAGGCGCCCAATGCTGCGGCCACCCAGGTGCAGTGAACACTATTTGGTGCTTTGTGCTTGGCTAAGGACTATAGATAGAATTATCTAGCCTAAGTTGCCGCTGGTGCAGCTATGGGCTGTGGTCACCTCAGAGCCTGGATTGCTGGGTTTTCCTTGCAACAACTGTTTCCCACCCCCATCTGACATCAAAACTGCAGCACAGCCCAGATGGTGCACAGAAGGTACCAACCGAAGGAGCTCAAATGTTGCTGACAACCCTGCTGACATGCCTGTACAGCATCCGATTTCCTTACAGAGGCACCCATGGCCTTTTCAGCTGGACTTTTCAGGGCTGTTTGAACTTTGTGATGATATTCTTACTTGGGAATTTTCTTTTGAAACTGAGGGCTCTCAGCAAAGTATTTATTGACTTTTGAAGAGATGCATGGAGGGAGGTGCTGCCTACGACAAAGCAAGTGTTGCGTCACTGGTTCATATAATTGAAATAGTTTCTTGCAAGCTGCTCATGATTCATAAGAGATAATAAATAACTGAGGAATTATTGTGCCTGATGAAGGAAACAGTTGTTGCAGATGCTCTTCTGTTGTCCTGGCTGTGATTAACTAGTTTCAGAAAGGGAGCTAAAAAATCATTTTTGACACACCAAAGGAAGATACATACAGACCTCACACAGTTTTTCTTCCTCAGTTTTGGTATCACAAGTAAGTATAGCCTACAAACATGGCAAAAATGGGGGTTTATAACAGTTTGCTTTATGAAAGCACAAAATCCAGTTTTGCTGTATTAATCTTCTCCTCTGACGTGATATGACACAGTGGGGCATGCATCATGCTTACCTTTAAATAAAAAGCAGAGGGTGGGATTTTTGAAAAATCTACACTTAGCCCAAGTCTGATCTCATTGAAGTAAATGGGTATTTATCAACAGTGTTGTGCAAGTCCCATGGCTGAGTACATTTAAAAATTGTGCACTGCTCCTGGTAACATCTTCCATGCAAAATTAATTTTACAGAAAGTAAGTGCAATAAATAAAGAGGACGTTTTGCAGATTGAATTTTTATGTTTAATTGGGAAATCATAGTTCATTTTTACCAGCTTGCTAAGAAATGTCCTGCACTGTTATTTACACAAATAATTAGAAACCTTCATAAACTTCATAAATATAATTGGAAGTCTCTGGCAGCCTGTGATAAATTGCTGTAATATTGGGTAATCTGGTCATTTTGGGAGAAAGTGTAGCCTGACAAGATGAGGGTAGCAAACTTGTGCAGTAGTCATAAGAATAATTACACAGCACTTTGTCCTGATGTTAATCCCCGCATCACCCCTGCAAGGTAGGATCTATATTGTTGCCTTAATCCTGTTGATTTTCTTAGTCACAGGAATGATAGATCTCAAGACCCTTTCCTTATATTCAGCAGATTCGGTACCTCGTAATTGTGTAATTTGGCCTAAAGCAACCCCTAGGCAGTGGATGTTCATGGGAAATGTGCAGAAGGGGTTACAGGGATTAAGAGCAACAAGAGGAAAGTCATCACCTGTTTTTCCCCCCCTCCCCTCTTTCTTTTGTCTCTCCCAGGAGAAAAACCCTACAAATGTACCTGGGAAGGCTGCACCTGGAAGTTTGCTCGCTCCGACGAACTGACGAGGCATTACCGCAAGCACACGGGAGTGAAACCATTCAAGTGTGCAGACTGTGACCGCAGCTTTTCCCGTTCAGATCACTTGGCGCTCCACCGCCGCAGGCACATGCTGGTTTGAGAAACGCTACCTGTTCCAGCCGAGTTTAAGAGCTGGGTCTCTTAACTACCCGGAGTGAATTCAGCAGGGCTGATTCCTCCTCTACAGTGTTAACAGGCAGGGCTTTCCCTGATGTCTGTAACAAAAAATAATAACAGAAATTAAAAAAAAAAAAGCAGGAAAAGAAGTGCCACTCTTCTCCTCGCCATCTGAAGTTAACCCTGTCTGCCCCTCAGCATGGCTACCCCCCTGAAAGTGTCATCACAATCACCTGGGAAATAGCAGCCGAAATGCTACAGGAATGGGCATTATATTACATGCTGCATCCTTTGACAAAAAATGTTTATAGCTTGTATGTTTTCTCAGCTGTCGGACATTTTGTTCCTGAAAAATCACTGCTGATTGGAGGATTAGATATCACAGACCGATGATGATGATAATGATAGCAAGACCGCTAGACCTTTATTATCCCATCTTTTCCCCTTGTTTTGAATACCATCTGGCCGGTGTCAGCATTACGCCCGAGCTGTGCTACAGACAAGCTGAGTGTGAGTAAGCAAGAAGATTCTGCTAGAGAGGTCCTGCTGTCAGAGCTGAAGGGTCGCTTGAGCAGACTTTTGCAATAACAATGGTGGCATTTTAATATTGTTCCACAATTTGTCATTATGCCCTAGAGGACACCAGCCATTTAACCTTTTTCTTTTATCTTTTTTTTTCCTTTCATCTTTTTTTTTTCCTTTCTTGTCTTTTGTTGTTGTTGTTGAAGTCTGTAAAATAAACAAGGGGCAGCAGCATCTTTGCTGAAAGTACAATATTAAGTATCTGTATTTTACCATGGACTTATTTAGAACCATTTTCTGATTTGTATAGAAAGAGCTCATTGAAAAAACAGTACCCCATCCTCAATGTGCAGTTTTCTTTCATGCAGGTATCCTCTTCCCCACGACCATTATTTGAACACAAGGAAATAAATAGTCAGAACTTATAGTCACTGGTACCACAGTTAGTGCTGTAGCCATTCATGAAATGGTATTGAATGTACCAACAGAACAAAGCAGAGAAGAAACAGCTGCATCTCTTGCAGAGAAAAAGCAATAATGAGTAAAATGGCTCTCGAGACAGTAATTTACTCCACACCAACAGAAGCAGGAGGGGAGGTATGCAGAAATGGCATGTAAGATCATTTAAGTTGATCTTTCTGATGTTTTCACTGACCTGCTAGGTACCACAATTAAGTATTTTCATTTCCTTAAACATAATACTTGTGTCTGGAAAGCAAGAAAGATAAAGGAAGGAGCTGATTGTTGAGGAATCAGTGGGTGAACTGTAAGTAGGAAGGAGAAATGTTTCTGCAGTGGTGCTCTGCAAGACATTAGGTTTCTCCCTGGGAGTTAGGGAATAACACGATTTTGCCAGCTGTCTAGTATGATATAAATGGCCCTTTATATGGGTACCAGTGGCTGCCTCTGCTGGGATTTTCAATCCAAGCCTTTTCAGATTAAATAAAAGGAAATTCTTGATCATTCCCATACAGCCCTATTATTGTTTACCAATTTGTATTAATTGAATTATGTAGGAGAGAGAGAGAAACTCTTAGTCATCAGTTGTTCATGCAAACAGGATAGTATTTTTCTGTTTCTTTCCTCATAAGGATCTGCCTATTCAGCTAAAATTGACAAAGAGGAGGCTTGGCAAGATTTTTTAAGTGTTGAGATTTTTATAGCTTAGAGATGAAAGATGTATCCATAAAGGTCTTTTGCAATGCATTTAATTATGAATATTTGGTTCCAGGAATTGCAGAGATTAAACTTGAGATGCCACTTGTTCATTTTTAAATGTTAGACCAGTGTGAATTAATTTCTGATTCTTGAAGTAATCATAGCAATGTTTGGGGGATTCTGAAATCGAGGTGATCTTTAAGAAAAACCAGCACAGAGTACCCATATACATACTGAAAGCAATTACAGTTATTTGAGGATTAATATGACTGGGATAATACTTTATAACAACATTCACAGGCCCCAGAGTTTGATAGTCTTTAAACATGTTCTTAATATTCCCCAGTACCAGATAGTTTATCAGCTCTCTGAAAGAAGAACTTCAGTACTGTTACAGCTCAGGCTCCCCTCTGCCAAGCGATCAGCAGAGAATCCCAAGACAAATTACTCACAGACATTGTGGGAAAAATGCTTCATATCAGTTCCCATTGACCGCGTTGGTAATCAACTTCCACCAAATTCGGCAACATTCTAGTATCCAGCTCCAAATCAGGAATGAAGCAGAGGCACTAAGCATCTGTGTAAAGCCTGAAAACGCTATCAGGGCTCAACAGGCCATGAGGCATGACGGGGCAGCCAAACTGGGTCTTTACCAGCAGCGTTACTGCCGTTGGTATAAAAAAATGGTTGTCAGTCTTGTGCATGAGATGGTTCATGGATTACATCTGAGGTCTGTCTTTTATGTACTTCAATATTGTCCCCTTAAATGGATCTGTCATTCTCAGCATTTAGGGAAAGAAATCGGGTCAGGTAAGAAGTCAATTGACAAAATTATTTTCCTGCCCAAGAACTTTTTACCAACTAATTACTTGAATAGCAGTAATTCAGTTGAAGAACTGATGGCATACAGAATTCCTTTCAGAATCTGTGATTTTTTTCTCCAATAGAAAATTAAGTTTATTTGACCAGAAACTCTTAAGACCATTCTGTTAGCACACAAGAGGAACAGTGAGACAGATTGTCTCTGATGTTATTCACAAAGGCAGGGTATAACTGGAGAGACCTGTGTCCTCTTTAGGCTTCCCCTCTAGTCAACGAAGAGAGAAAAACTCCTCTGAAAGAAATTGAGAGGCCTTAAATTTCAGCGTTCAGCTCTGAACTGCCTGAGGAGTAGCATATGTATCACAGACCCTGGGGAAGCTCATCTCGAGGCTGAGGTTGGTCTGTGTGAATCCCTTGTCTTTCAGCTGGTTGCCCATTACTTTATGCATAGGAAACACTGCAACAGAAGGAGGGTCTGTTTTTGTTCAAGGAACCCCAAAGTGATACATGGTTAAAGCAGCACTTACGCCAAGGGACACAGGCACAGAGCAAGTCAATGGTAACAGAATGAAGCCAAAAGATGAAGGAGTATATGTTAAATTTTCTTATTTCACAGGCAGGAACTGTATCCTCAACCTTTCCAGCACACTTGTAAGGGCTTTTCGTGCTGCTGTTACCTCCAGACAACTTACACAACCAGCAGTAGTCCACCACTGGTTCTTGGCAAGTTTCTTATTCGTACCAGCACTTGCAGGCTTTGACCCCAAATACTCGGTGAGGTTGTTTTCTGGTTTATTTTCCCCTTCTGAAGTATTTTAAGAGAAGTTACTCTGTGTGAGGAGTGTGTTTGGATGTGGGGTTGATGTCCCCCAGATTCTCAGGTTGTCCATCCCCCAGTGGCTGCCGTTCAGACCCACCAAATTTCTGTGCTTCTGCAAAGACCAAGGGCAATTGCTCCATGGTAGTTTCCTCAAAAATCCTGGTATCCCACTGCAGATCCATGACATTTCATAAACGTGGCGAAGGCTTACATCATATGTATCACGCAGAAATACCAGTTCTCACCTTGACAGAACACAGTAGATCCATCTAAATTGAGCACTTGGGAGAGACAAATACACAGTGTCCCATTATTTCAGAAAGACAGAGATTTATGCTTTTAAGTGTGAGTAAAGGATGGGTAATCACTGTGCCCATTACAGCTTGCAAGGGAAACTGTGCCACAAAGTGTCAGATTTCATATATTTTCGAAAGTATTCAATGGATTTGTCAGGAAATCTCAGTAGCCAGCATTAGAGGAAAACGTAACAAGCAAGCAGCTTTGATACAGAACTTTTTAAATTTTAAATTGTTATTTTTTGAGCACCTGTTTTATTCAGCACTGTAAAATTGGCTCATTGCAACAGCAGTTTATACTTGGGGATGAAGATGCAGTATTCCTTATTCTCTCTCATGCTTACACAATTAATTAAATAGATTTAGACTGACTTGTTTATATGATTATTTGCTGGAGTAATGTATAACAAAATTAACAGTGTTGAAAATTACATCAGTGACGTTGATGTTTGGGGTAAACTCACAGTGCAAAGCATGGACAAATAGCTGGATAACCTTTCTCCCCTTTAGTAATGGGAATAACAGTGATCATAAGTCTCATTTTCCATTAGCCACATTGAAAATGTATTCTAGTTGCCATTTATAAATTTATCTTCTGAAAATAAATGCTGTTTAATGGAAAAAATCTCTTTCTCCTTTATTGAAGGTGGGTACCTCAAAATCAGAGTAAGTTTCACTATTAATTTCTCACTTATTTTTTAGTTTGAACTTTGGTTTGGAAAGGTCAGTGTGTGAAACTGCATCTTCCACAGCAGACAAGTCTTCAGATCTTTCAGTAGATCTGCCCTACTCCCACAGGCTCATCTCTACACTCGTGCCTATAAGCCCCAGCACTTCCACGTGCCTCCATCCATGTGCAGGTAATAAACAAGTTTATTAAAAAAAAAAATCACAAAAAGAAGAATTGGAAATAAATACTGTAAAGGAAAATAACTACCTTCTTAAGAAACCAGCTCATGTTATTGTATTATGCCTTTGCCTGTGATTTGTAACTGGAAAAGTGCACAAAGAAATTCAAAGATTGTTATATTTTCACAGTTCCGCTAGTGTAACAGTTGCTGTGTAATGTATGCTTATGAAGTCAAGCCCACTGGTAGCTTAAAAAGTCTTAAATTCTGATCAATTTCTGCAGTAAATCAGGTTTTAGTACAAAAATGTAACTATAAGGATACTGCATCTTTAGGCATGAAAATACCTTGAAAGTATTTTACTATACTTGTAACAGTTTAAATATTCTGTAATATATGTGATAGTGGAAAAGTATTTTCAAACTCACAATTTTACATGGGGTGTAAATAGGTTAAATTAATACAATTTTAAAAAAACTTTAGTTTTCAACAGGAAAACTGGCAAGATAATGCCTTGCAAAGTTTAAACACAAAACATAAGAAGTAAATTGTTCTGTTTTGTCAGAGCGTGTTTTCTCTGCAAAATGGATTGGCTACTTTGCTGTTTCGCAGATGGTGTGCAATATAGCGAAGTCATACTGAGTCCTTCAATGTCGAGTAAGTCAACACTCAGAGTGTCTTTGACTGAATAAAGGAAAAAAAACACTTAAAATGAAAACCATATGAAAGGTTTGGGGGAGGTTGTGTTGTTTTTTTCCTTCTGGCATTTTACAGTGAACTGCAGATAGAGTAATGGCAAACTCTCATTTGATTTTATTTCTTCTTGTATTTCCCTGACTACAATGCATCTTGAATAAAGCTTGCAGAGCTGAAAAAGGCAGCTGCTCTTTGCTGATTCCAGGGGAGTTTAGTGTTCTAGGTGCAGTAGCATGTCAACTAAATCAATTGTAGCAAGACAGTTGACATGTAAAATGCACATACACTTCAGCAAGATAGCCTAAAATCTATTTTGAAAGATGAAACAAAAACTGAAAGTGCCTATAATTAGAACTGATGGGATGTTCCTATACTTTTACACAGCAATAACTTACGGGATTCTGTTAACAATAAGTGAAAATGAAATTTTACTCGGAGAACAATAATGCAGCACAGAAACAAACACAAAGTGCCATTTGTATTTTCACATGTTGAGATATTGTGTTAGACATTTAAGTTATTTTCTCAGGTAACATCTGTCATGTACTTGTAAGAAGCAAATTAATCTTAGTTTACAAATTACTCATTTCAATATCGATTCTCAGTAGGTGTGAATGGAGGTCATTGTCAAGCAGTGTTTTAGGGGATTTCTTCCTAATTTATAATTGTCTGATGTGCCCATGTATCCAGGTATTCTCTAGTGAAATAGTCCAAAAACCAGCAATAAGCCCAGTGGAGCTTTTTTAGGGTATATGGTAGAATGGGGATTCTCATGAAAAATCCTCTGCATCAAACTCTGGAAACACAGAGTTCATCTTATGTCTCCTTTCAATTCGTCATGTAATGCTCATAGTATTTAATATCATCTTAGAACTGGTTGACTTCCGGAGTGGACAAAATATGTCATTTACTTTTCTTTCTTGTGGAGACAAATGAGTGAAAAATTGGGGACTGTAAGTCTAGAGACTATTTGAATAGCAAACAAGAAGTTGATACTCCTAAAATGGAGTAAGGAGATGTTTATATTGAGTGGCCTGAATATTTGTATCAATAGACTAATTGATCTTACAAGAAAATGTCCAACTGTGACTTTCCCACTCTTTTTTTTTTCAATTACTATTTTTTTTTTAATTTGTTAGGTTTCTGTAAAAAAAAAATACTAACTACTGCTGATGGATTCTTGAAATAGCAGTGTAAGGCCATTCTTCATGCTTCTTCTGTTTCTAAAAATAAATTTATTGGACATCAAAATGTAACTGGGTGTCCTAATACCTTTGCCAAGGAAGATTGCTTTCCATCCTCTAAATTTATACCTGTCATTTATCCAGGCAGCATTTTGTATTTGAAAAATTCTGCATTTTGCCTAGACTTTTGCTGCCATCAGTGGGTTGCTGCTGGAGTGGGAAGACAGGTGTTCAGTTTTTATTCACTGAGGCAGGGTTGCGTGTGCACGAAGATGCTGATAAACAGAAGAAAGTGCAGGTGCAAAAAAAAAAAGTGCATGGACTTGCATATAAAAGTAGACGTTTATGCTCTTTGGTTAATCATGTGAGAAGACCGCTAGTTTAGTAACAACTTATTTTTAATGTTAGCCACCGGTGGATATAATCCCATCAGAACACACATATACTTACTCTGTCATCCTGAGCTTAATCCCCAGATATTAAGAACATAACACAATTCATGCTGGGGATTTTAGGAGGGCATCAGGGAATATGTCATCAGAAGAACAAAGGAAACATTAGTTTCCTACCTTATACTTGAGCCATTGTTGGAGATGAGAGTTTGATTCTTTGTTCTGGAGCAGCAACACTACAAGAAGGCACCCTCAGAAACTTGCAGTGTTGGTAGGTTTGGCTGACTCCAGCCCTCTGTGTGTTAGTTCTTGCATGGGAAAGGGCACCTTGTCTTCACCATCCCAAAATGAGCCAGGCTTTTTTTTCCTTCATTCTGAAAAAAAACCACAGAGTTGTTTTTTTCTCAATTTTATCGATTCGCCCACATACTTCTATAGCAGCTTGTGCTTACTGACTTTAAATTATGAAATAAAGTCAGTTGCCTTTGTAGTAATTTTTAGATTATTCAGTACACAGTTGTTTAGGCCTCCAGACAAGCAAAACCGGGCATGTGAATTTTAGCTATTATGAAAAGAATAGAAAAAAATATTTGACATTCTATTGTCCATATGTGTGACCTGCAACATCTTCCCCAGTTCAGTATCAAAAGTTTCAATGAGCCAAGATGCTGTTAGTTAAAAAGAAGAGGTGAATGGTGGTTCACGCATTGACTTGCTAAAGCTTTTTTTATGCTGTGACCTCTGCATTTAAAAAATAATAGTTCAGTGTCTGGTAAGGGACCACAGGTGATGGCTTTGATGGATCGCCATAAGTATGAACCGTGAAATACAGAAATAGGTTCAGATACTGCTTTTCTGCCTGTCCCTGCCTTTCTAGATGCAAGAGCAAAGACAGTTTGAGCCATAGTGTTCAGGGCTGAAGTAATCTTTTTCACAATTCAGAGCTCATGTTGTCATTTCTGGTTTCAAACTATGTTTCACTGCTACCTTTGCATCTTATTTTTTATTTAAAAAAAGCCCACAGTTTATTTCTTTCCTTACCGCCCTATACATTGCTTCCTTGGTAATGTAAGTTCTCTGCTGAACACCTACACAGTATGCTCTCTTGACCTGCTGTCTCTCCCTAAAAAGTTGTATCTCCCATTTGCACTTGCAATAGAATATACACAGAGATAGTAGTGATCTACTTAAGTTTCATGCACCATCAGCCTTAAGACCTTCAACCCACACACACAGATACATGCATTCACACACTTCAAGTGAAAGAGAGATTTGGACACTGCTATCAACATGTGGGGTCAAAAATACCATTAAATTGGAAAGTTCTTTCAGCTGTGTTTAGGAAGAAACAACAATAATGAAAAATACCATTCTTGGCCAAGTCAGTTATGGAAGAAGCAAATTCCCCTATGGCTTTAGTTGAATGAAATACTAAGGATGGGGTTGCATTTGGCCCCAAATTGTTCCTTCTAATCAGGTCGTTATTATTGTATGTAACAATGAGTGTTTTCTTTGATCCTCCTGTGTAAAAATACAAAAACATCCCTTAGTTTACAAAGTGATTAATTTGGGACTGAAGCTTCACAGCAATGGAATTGGTATGTATGGCACCTCAATCTTTTTCCTAGATAAGATGCAAAAGGGAGGGTCATTATCGGTAACCCCATAGAGATAATAATGTGAATAGAGGTCCTACAGTTAAAAGGAATAAAACCACCAGTGTTAGCAGGAAAACATAGTAGTTTCTTAAGTCTTTCTTTTGCATTCTTTTCAAAAGCTTTTAATTGCAAACATTACTTTTCTTCAAAAATAAAAGTAAACACCTAAAGATCTAATTTCCCAATAGTTTCCTCTGCATTTATATACTATGTAGTGTTTAGGCAACACCTATGTTATAAGTTTATTAATATTATGTAAGTGTTGTTCTTGTATTTATGTATAGTGTATGTATTGTAAATATACTCAGAGCTTTTTTTCCTCTTACTGTAAAATGGTGATTTTTGCCCTATGATAATGTAAAGGGAGTCCCCTAAAGAAATTCTGTCAGAGGATGATTATTCCACTCTATTCTCAAAGATTTAAATGAACAAGTGTTATCGTTTTTAATGGTGTCTCAGACATATTTTGTTGGTGCATTGCTTTTCTGTATTCAACTTTCCTATGAATTGAGCTGTGAATTGAAATAGAGTTTAAACCTTTAAATGTATGCATTTGTATAATTATCTGAATGGAGGCATGAAGGTTAAATAAAGCATTTTGTATGGAGCAAAACCCCTAATTATTACTGTGGATGACTCAAACCTTCTGGAATACCTAGTTATTAACTTTTTTAAATTAAACCTTTGTTAAAAAAATCTTTTCTATAAACATATAGTGATTTTTTTAATGGAATGTTTGCTTAAGAAATGGATTTTACTTGGTTTTCAGATTTTTTAGAAGCCATCATATAGAGTAGACATTCTTTCTCCTTTCACAGTGTTTGTGCATCTGTGGCAAAGCTGGAACAAATAAAATAGCACTCAGCAGGATAAACAAAAATGTCCTGGGATGATATAAAAATATTTTGCATTACTATATAATCTGAGTTCCTTAAGTACTTTAAAATGGAGTTGTGTGTCTGTCTCTGCTTCTTTCCCTCTCCTTCCCCTGTGTGTAGGGAAGCTGGCACAGTTAATGATGGTACCCATGCAGCCAAGAGGAGATTCATTCACTGTGTGCCCATGAAGTAAAGGGACAGCTACTGAAGGAGGGCAATGGCGTACTGGAAACATTGGCTCATACTTAGTTAAAGAGGGTTGGTATTTGTGATTGTTCCTAGAGACATTTCGAGGCTCATGGGCTTCTCCCTTGTGTCTGACTATTCCACAGAAAAGCTTCCTCTCTGTTTGAGCCAGTCTAGGGCAACTGTGGATATCAAGCCAGAGGCTTGGAGCTGCACTTTGCCCTTACTGGTGAAATTTCTATCTAAGTGTGAATTTTCCCATTTCCTTGTATTTCCATCCATTTGCTTTTAATCATTTATGTAATAAAAAACATAGTTTTACATGGTTACAGGCAGAGAAACAAGTAAACAAACAAAATTATTTGATTTGGAGACCTCTGAGCCTTATCAAGAGATGTGTCTAAACCAAAGCCTTGCTAGGAGAGATCTTGAATCTCTCAAACCACTGATGAATTTAAAAATCAAGATAGTCCTACTGGCCCTTCCAAACCATTTTTACTTTCCACACAATAAGTTGTTTGTTCTTCCTCAGTGTCCTGCTTGTGTTTAATATCATTTTTTCTCCCAACAGTGCCATAAGTATAAAATGCATCACTGCCTGTTTAGTCTGACTACTCCAGCGAACGCCCACCACCGTCCACTGCCCTGACCCATGGTCTGTTCCTGAAAAGTTATTTCTTCCACTTGCACAAACAACAGCTCAGTTGTCATCTAATCCATCCACCCCTTTTTTTTCCCTTTGTTATTGTACGGTCCATTTGGAGTGAAAAGTTGGCGCATGGTGTTCTGTACACTGTACGGGGCACGTCTGGCTCTGTGCAAGCGTGACGAGCAGCAGCCGCTGGTAACCACCTTCAACTTTGCACGTTGAGTTGCTGGATCAGATAAGCATGGTCCTCTCTCTACGTGCAGAAAACAATCACATTGGCATCGTCCTTGAAGCTGGGCAGGCTGCCTGCCTCCCAGACGGAGCCCTGGCAGTGCAGACTTTGACCCGTGGGTTTACAATGCTATTCCTCCTTGCCAGCCTGCAATAGGGAAGCACACCCGTATGGGAGGTTTGGCTGAAAGACCAGCTCACTGTACTCCAGCCTGCTGCACTGCAACCCGGCGGCACGAGGTTTTGGTTGGGAGTTGAACGGGCAAGACTAGGGGAGCCAAATTTTGGTGGTCACTGAGTATTTGTCCTTTCCAAAGAGAAGCCAGCCCTGTGGGGCAGACTGCTCCAGGGCATAATCAGTCTCCTCAGCCATGCCTGTGGTGCACACTGTGGAAACGTGTCCCTCACCAACCCTCCCATCCTTGCAGATTAGGCAAAGTTATACCCTTTTAATAGGCAAAGAGCCAAAGGCAATCAACTGAAGCTGGAGTGACTCAGTAGTTGAGCAAGAAATTACAGAATCACAGAGTGGTTGAGGTTGAAAGGCACCTCTGGGTGTCATCTGGTCCAACCCCCCTGCTCAAACAGGGACACCTAGAGCTGGCTGTCCAGGACCATGTCCAGAAAACTTCAGAGTATCTCCAAGGATGGAGACTCCACAGCCTCTGTGGGCAACCTGTGCCAGGGCTTAGTCACCCTCACAGTAAAAAGTGTTTCCTGATGTTCAGAATAGTACCTAATAGTTTCAGTTCCCTACTCTGTTGCTTCAGCTGTCAGGCAGAACGGTCTCCCTCATTAAGGTTTCGACCCAGTCCGTAACTGGCCACGGTTTTTTTACCCATTGGTATTTTCCCTGAGAGGCCCTGAATAGTAGCAGTAGCCACTACCCTTCCTGTTGAAGCATACTAACGAAGGCATTTACTGCTTCACATATTTGTGTTACCAAATATATATAGCCCATAATAACTAGGACTGCCACTTACAGAGGAATGAATAACCAGATTTAGCCAGTAAGTTCAAACATGTCAATATATTTTATCCTTCATGTTTTTGTTTATATCTTTGCACAACCTCACTTACAGGTGTACTGTGCCCTTTCCTGGTTATCTTTCTCATTTGCTGGAGATACTGATCTATAAAATCTCCTTGTAAAATATTTCAAATAAATTCCTTTTTTTTTTTCCTGGGGTGACTTCCCTACGCCTCTGTTTTTGGGCCTGTACAGAATATTAACAGACAGAAACTAACAATAAAGTCCAGAAATGACTGCAAAAGCAAACAGTGAAACCAAGACACTTGCAAAGCTCTATAAATCTCTGCTGAACTCGGGTTGCTGTTTAATCTTTATATACAGGTACATCTCAAGGTTATCTGCTCCTGAGGGGTTCACTGGAGGCTTTTGTGATTTGTCATCCGCTCAGCTCCTTATCAGTGAAAGGTATTTCCCCTTGTAACATTTATTAGGGGCTCCCCTCTGTGTTTCTTACTAATGTGATGCCGTGAAGAGGCTCTGGTATGCAGTCTGTAAGGAGTTATTAAATTTCCCTCTCCTGTGATCAACGGGCTCGTAAATGTGACACATGTGGCACAGCGTACACGGCACCGCTGATGGCTGAATGCTGTCACTGGGTACTGAATGAAAACAAGGAAGCCTGCAGCTCTGGAAAAGAGTTTTCTGTCTCCGTCCAGCAGTCTTTGGCTGGAAAAGCACAGTTAAATACATTCATTTAATAAGTCATGTATGTAGAAAGGAAACTACTGCAAATAGAATAAATAAAATAACCATTGTAGCACCTTCGCTAACACACTTGGTCTGATTTTGAGGCAGAAAAATCTCAACCCTTTCCACCAGGACAATCATGGCCACCCTGCCGTGCTGTTCCATTTCAGCAGAGGCAAATCCAGCCCTGGCTGACGCAACCACGCGTTGCCACGTCCGAGGAACCGGCAGACTTGGGAGAGGAACATGCTGAAATTGCTTCATCACTGGGATGGCACAGAGCCCATCAGCATGTGGCTGAGGCCGGGATGGCAGGGGATTTCCTGGAAAACAGCTTCCTCTCCTGCCTCCACAGCCTGGTGGAAACATGTCAGAGCCACCGAGAGAGAGAGAGAGAGAGAGAGAGGGGGCTGGCTGCTGTGGGAAGTGGGATGCAACTGTTCCCCAGCTACGCTTTATCCAACGGATAGAGCTGCTTTAATTCCTCATTTGCTCTTAAATACCAGCTATGTCTACGCTGATGTCAGACTTCTGACTGGTAGCACGTATGGACACACAAGTACATATATGTATCGGCTTAGTACATACATAGATATATTTATATACTAACACACGTATGCATGCACTGTATGTATAAATGCATGTATGTACTGTCTAGCTCCTTCTAAAGGTAGCTGGGGTACCTCTACGGATTCATGCCTCTGGGTACCAGGAACACTACTGGGAATATCTTAGGAGCCAGGTGCCCACGTAGCTACGCAAAAGCTGTGTAGCAGTTTTGAAGCCCTTGATTTTAAGATGTTAGAAGCGGGAGGCCAAGGGGAGGAAACGAAGGCTCAGACTCCGTCTCCGCCTGTCCCCCACACCTGAGCTGGTGCTCCAGGGGGTGCCCCAGGTGCCCCCCGGGCCTGACCTGTTCTCATCGTCCCCAGCGGCAGCATGGGTTCAGCCCCAGCCCAGCCTGCAAAGTACATCTGGTAGGGGACAGTATGGCCCCCAGAGAGGGGCCCAAGGCCACCCGGGCAGCCCGGGGGAAGACGCAGAGCCCCCAGGGTCGGCAGGGACGGGAAGCAGCGGCTCCAGCCTCGGCCTCTCTGGGGTCTCCCCCCAGTCAGGCTGGCAGGTGGGTTCACAGGTGAGGGGTGTGAGCGGGAAGCTGGGGCGGCTCCTCGCGTGCCTCCGCT
Organism: Elanus axillaris; assembly: GCA_026212715.1. NCBI lineage: Eukaryota > Metazoa > Chordata > Aves > Accipitriformes > Accipitridae > Elanus > Elanus axillaris. Next base: position 17,082,897 of record JANZLQ010000008.1, read on the forward strand.
CTCCTCCGGCGAGGAGAGGTCGGGTAGGTCCCTGCAGCACGGGGGAAGGAGCTTCACGGAGATCGAAAACCCGGGATGAGCTGAAATGAAACTGGTCTCTGTACGCACAAATTGGTAGTGTGGCGGTTTCAGTCGGCTGGTGAAGTATGCGGTCTCTTTCTGAGGTGCTTTATGAAAAAACTGGAAAAGGCTGGTAGAAGGTTTCTGTGGAGCTTTTTGGTTCTGATTATCCATTTTTTTATAAGTGATCATTTATACCATCTGGGGCTTTTCAGTGTAAATGAGAGTAAACTCTGAGCTTCCCAGGACTCTAGGAAAGAGCCAAGAAGGGAAGACAGCAAAGGCTTTTAGAGTAAACAAAACAAAGGCAGAAAAGCAGATCGTTGTGACAAGGCGGGGTTCGGGGGGGATAACACAGGGACGGGGCCCTTTTCCTTCCTTAGACTTGCTTTGTTTCCCGTTTTGTTTGACATTTGTAATCAAAGCCTCAGCACCTTTGCTTTAGTTATAATAACTTTGTTGTAGTTATTACATGAGCCTCTGCAGATGTACACACAACCCAAGTTTCTAGCCTCCGGCACTGACCACTCCCCAGACAAGATGCTTGTTCCTGTACCACGGTACGTGTGATTCTGCAAGTTTCATTTATCACAAAGCAGCAGTACAGACACAAAAAAAAAGTACAGCAGCAGCCAGGGGCCTCAAGATGAGGTTTGGCACACAGCACATCAACAGCAGAAAAGGCTTATTCCTTGAGCTTTCATCACTAGCAACATCTGGGAAGATGAATGTAACTCAGTCACGGTTACTGCAAATTAAAATAAATGAATAACCTGCCAAGTGTGGGACAGAAGTGCTACATTCATGTTTTTTTGTGGGAAACTAATGTGGCCCTTTGGGACTGTCAGCTTTAGTTTCATTCACATTGATGGCCATGTACCCATAAACTTTAAGGAGGTTTCAGGGCTCAAAATATTTTCCTTGACTATCCTAGCAGGAGGTTTATTGGTAGGAAGTAGGGACAGCAATTTCGAGCTTGAATTCAGCTAAGAGCAGTAGTGACCAAATGTTAGTTCAGTGGCTATAACTTGCAGGACTGGTGATGATACCTAGCAGATAGACAGTCACTTACCAAAGACACAGTGGAAGGTGACACCTTGCTGTAGGGGGCAGGAAGGTCTTCATAAGTATATGAAACCAAGTGGTTTTTTTTCTCTTTGTTATTCCTTTTCTATTGCTGATTTGGGATGCTGCTGGTAGACTGAAAGACCGTGTCTCTGCAGCTCAGCGCAGCAGGGCTGGGCTGCAGCCCCGGCTCCCGAAGGCATGGGGCGAAGGCTTGCCCACCACGTCCACACTGCTCAGCGCCAGCCCCTGTTAAAGGCTGGCTGTGTCCATGCTGCATCACGTGTGGAGCTTGCGTGGGCCCTGTGCCACAGATTCTTTGCTGTGTGTTTTCCTCTGCTCAGAGGGTCTGGGACAGAGGCCGGGCTATGCTGCAGTCCACCGCAGTCCCGGGTGCGTAGCTGCGAGAGGAGGAAGGCTGTGCACGCTCCGAGAAGTGGCAGCAGGGCACGGGGCCTGCAGGGATGGCGTGGGAGGACGATGGAGGCAACTGGGCTCCGTGCTCTGAGGTGCCTGCTCCTCTGGGAGCAGTGCTGGGCAGGAAGGCTCCCCAGAGCCCAGGATGACCCTTTTCCCAGAGGAGCAGAGGCTCTGGAGTCCCCCACTCTCTGTGGGAACACAGAGCAGAGAGGGTAGCGGAGTTACCACCTGATTCGGTGCTGAAGGGCTGATCATTTAACCTGTTTAGCAGAAATAATGAGCATGAGTGGCAGGAGGCAGCACAGACAGAAACCATAACATTGTGCTGTGCTCTCAGGGTGAATCTTCTCTAAAATGTGAATCACTGATTCCTGTTCCTAGGCGTCTCCAGGGAGTTGCCCGTCACTCATGATGGAAGTCCTTGTCCTAAATCCTTGTCCCAAATCTGCCTCAGAATCTGATATGATTTTCTACCAGTCAGTTTATATAAAGTAGCAGATTTTGAGCCATTTGGCTCACTTCATGCCAAAGCCAAAAGCCATCAAACACATCTTGTTCCCTGTGCATAATGTCTAACACATCTCTTATCTTAAGAGTACACGTACTATGCTGACTGCAGGGGCATCTGCATGGGACACTGTAAGCTTAATTAAAATTGACAAAGGACCTGGATGGGAAGTATTTAATAACTCTCATGTAATATATTTAGCTATGGTGATAATAATATAGTAGCTAGAGTCTGAGCTGGTGCTTTTATATGTGGGAGGCGCACAGGATGCAGAACTCAGGGTTTCTCAGCATCCTTTTGCAAAGAGCCGCATTACTCACAACCACAAAAAGCACCACCAGATAATACAAGTCACTGGTTCCTGCCTGGGGAAACAAGACTCACACCACGCTTGTTAGCTCAAGTCAAAATTTTTTCTGGCCTTTGCGCAGGCCTGGTGTTACAGAGATTCAGCTGGTTCTATTTGAGGTTGTTGTCTTTAAGTCCTACCTAGCAAAGGGTGAGGGATCTTGCNNNNGGGGAGAAAGAGGTAACAACAGTGTGAAGAGGCAGTAAGGCACCTGCAGCACGAACCAAGGACTAAGAAGTGGGAGATGATGAAGTCAGGAAAAGGGATGAAAGGACATAGGGCAATATCAGTAACCCTGGTGCTGAGATGAGGGTGAAGTATGATTATACAGTGATCTTAGGGGTCAGGGTTAGGGGAGAAAGAGCATTAAGATTTGGAAAAAATTAGGCTGTGAAACAGTGAAACAGACGGAGCCAAACATAACCATTTATGACTTAATTACACCTTTATCTGTTCATCCCACATAAAGGTTTTTATAAATGTCTTTTCAAGCTTTGAAAGAATTATTGAAGCTGGTGAATTTCTCCTCTTTTAAAATATGGTTCCCTACCCCAAAGATTCAAACTAAACAAGACATATTTCAAAAACCTGTACAATCATCTCATCTGAAGTGTTAATTGTATCAGATTTATCTCCAGCTTTATTAGAGAAAAACCCAAGCATTTTGTATCGCATGAGAAAAATCTAGCTCTTCCCACTCTTTTGTAGTATAAAAAAAGTATTTCTAATCTTAGTGGGCAAGACCATGAGGGCTTAAAAGTTCAAATCAATATTGAGTGAAGCAAATACTGCAAGAGTGACATTTATTTCTTTATGACAGGTGTTTACAGTTTATTAAGAGATTGGAAGTTGGGCTAACTCTTGAAAGTCCTGTATGAAATGACTTTAGGTCCACATGGAATGTTTTCTTATTTTAAATCATATTATAGCCCAGTTTTAACTCAAACCATGAATTTTAGACATTTCTAGTGAACTTTAAGGAAGCTTCCTCTGCATCTGCCTGGAGATACTGAGTTTTTCTTGGTTTCACTGCTAACGGAAAATGGTGAAAACTGAGAAGAGTGTGTATTCACTAAGAAGCTGCCAGAGATTCATAGGGTTCAAATAATTTATACCTATTAGGAATCTGAAAATCTACAAGGGCTCATTGAGTAGGTCTTGGCTGGATCAGTGGAGCTCAGTCAACCAACACATTTTCAAAAGACACTCTCTTGTGCTGAAAAACTGTTGACCAGTGCTTATCTTATGTGAACAAGTAGATTATACAGTCCAAGACTGGCAAACAAACAGGAATTGATTCAGCCTAATTGTATGACTTTCTGTTCTTCTCCTGGGCATCCTGTCTACCTAAGGGGCAAAGATGCTACAGATTGAACCCACAAGACTGAGAAGTGTATGTATCATGTTTTTATTCTGTGTTTCCATGTAGAGGTACATTATCATTATTTTAAACATGCAACAACAATAAAGCTTGCAGCAAAAAGAAAAGCAGTGGTCCCAGTGCTTGACTGTAGCACGAGCTTGAACTCTGGTGGACTTACCATGTATGCTTAACCACAACACCAGTGACATGTCAGCAGTTTATGGACTGGAAAACAAAGCCATTAAGTTCTTTTGGCATTGTGTTTCTCACAACAAAAGAAGGTCTGAAGAAAGGGAGTTACAAAAATGCGTTTTACACTGGAGGCCCATTAGCTCTATTGGTCAGGGAAACTGCTTTGCAGCCTCCACCTGCAGTATTGTGTGTGAGGGATTTATTTTATGCTCTGTTCATCACAACAAACAGACCTCCCGAGTAGCAACGTGTGTTCTTATATAAAAGATAATTCGGGGGCTCTGAAGACTTGAAACTCAAATTTGGTCATAATTATTAGAAGGTCACCTAGGAATTCTGGAGCAGTTTGTTTATCCTGATTCCAGCCTGCTACGTCCAAGAAAATACACTTAATTCAATCCAGGTGACTATCCATTAAATATAATCTTGTCTTAATTGGTGCCACCTTGACCTCTACTTGTGAAGTCTGTTTTGTAGTCTACAAGTCTAGCTTTAAGTGCTCAAACACACATTTTTCCATCTGATTCCCCATGATTTCATTATGACAACAACACACTTTATACCAGGCACTCCATGTGTGTGAGAAATGCAGGGAAGGTTTAGTAACAAGACTGCATCAGAGTGGGATGGCAGTTGATTCCTCAGGCTGCCGGCTGCAATGGACTCTGTAACTTGTGCCCAGCTTAGTTATCACAGCCTTTAAGATGTCCAAGCTTAAGAGATCAGTGACCGATTCAAAGGCACTGCTCTCTGGGGTTGCCAGATCCTGTCTGCTTCTACAGCCCACGCCACTCACTCTCCCCAAAAAAGAGGTCACAATGCCCAATTTATGTGAACACCAAGTAGTCTGCATGCACCCCGTGAGTTTCAGTTTATGTCTCCACTGGTGTGTTTTCCTCCTTGAGGTAACCCTCTTAGCCCAGCAGCCCTGCAGCAGGCTTGAATTTGCCCTTGCAGGGCTATTTCCAGAAGACCTCAGCCTCTGTTAATGATGTGACACTTTAGCACTGCTCTAATGAGGGGAGGAACAGGAAGGTTGAGGTTCTCTGACAAAGCGGTAGACCAAAGAGCATTAAGAACCACAGTTCAAAGCAGTGCATCAGATGCCCTCCTCTTGGCATCAGGGCTTTTAATCTGATCTGGCATTGCAAGCTGATGAAAAGATTGTGCTGAATTTCCATTTCTGACAGTGGCAGAGAAACAGAAGCTCCTTTATTTCACCAAAAGCCACAGTTTCCATTCTGGGAAGGAATACAAGAGTTAAGTAGCCCATATCACGGGCAATAGCCAAGAGGGAGTTTGTCATGTTTGATCAGTTGCTGATGGTAGGAGATTTTCTGTGAAATGCAGTAAAAAAAAAAAAAAAAAAAAAGACTCAAACACTGACATAAATTAATACACTGATGATATTAAACCTTGGCGCCAATGCTGGCTGCTGCTTCAGAGGGCTTGAAAAACTGAAGTTCTGAATTATGTACCAAACCCAGGCCACCGATTCATCTGGCAACATTTACAAATGTCATATCAATGCTTTGCCAGTGAAGAACAAAGTAGAAACACTGACAGGTCCCAGCAAGCTTGGAATAGATAGAAATTGGATAGAAATTCATGTGGAGTGCTTAGAACAGGTATGATCTGGATTGAGCTGTAGGTTGGTGTCTCAGGTACTTTACACAAGCAGGAGGTTTGAAAGATTTCAGGTAAATTAGATGAAAATCAGTACTATTAATAAAATGGCACCATATGGCATAAGGAAGCCAAGCACTGCTTGATACAGTGCACAAACATACTCATTGTCAAGATAATATAAAGTGTATTTTATATGCAGTGTTTGAATAGCATCTACATTTTGCACAGCAGAAGGCAGATATTTTGGCTTTCTTGCAAAGCCACAGCTTCTGGAGTCACATGGCATTGTGAGATGCAGCTCACGTTTGAGCTGGGGGCAGGAAATGGTCATTCTTGGGGCTGCAGAGAAAATTTAAAAATTGAAATTGTTCAAGAACAGAGAAGGCAAATAGAAGGAACAGATTTCTGCAGCATTACTGATTTTAAGCCAAGTTCAAAGTTTGATCCCTAAAATGAAGATTTTTATAATTATATTGACAATGCTACCTGACATCTTGGACTAACCTGAGTAATTAATATCCTAAAGTACTTTATTACAGAAAAGATTTTCCTATTGCTGCCCAAGAGCCACATGCAGTTGCTGAAGCAAAATCTGGGATCTTCAGCTTCCTGGTGGTGTTGTGGGATTCAGCATGTGCCAGCTTAAGGCACCCAGGTGGGATCTTATTAGAGGAAAGGCAGACCTGGGTGTCAAAGATGGGTGGGAACAAATGTGAGACCTGTTAAATCTACCTAAAAAGAGATTAAGTAAGGTTGCAAGGTCCTGGAACAAAGGTCTCCTGAGCAGTGGTGGTGCAAGGAGGCAGCACAGGGGACCCTGTTTTTTAGGGTATGTTTAAAGAAATCAGTTTAGAGGCCAACCAGTGTTTTATGAATGTGTGCTGTGACTTAAATTTGGTTTTGGAAAGGCAGGATGAAGTTGTGATAGGTAGAGTGAAGGGGTGGATCAGTACTGCCATATATCGTGTTGACAAGACATGGCCAAACCTCCTCTGTGGCCTGCAGACTGTGCCAGTCTGGTATTTTGGTGTATTACAGAAATAGACACACAGAAACTCATCTGTGCCAATGGATCTCACTGCAAGCCAGGCTTCGGTCCCACCATGACTGCCTCTGTTGTTTTAGGAGCAATAAGTCACCATTTCACCTGGGGGTGCCCCCAAAGCTTGCCCCTAAAGCCTATGTGGACATGCTGACCTCACTGCGTTGCAGCTATGGAGTGTGGCAGCAATCCTAAATCAGGATCTGGGGCCAGAGGAGGCCAGACATGACTCCCCACTGGAGAAAGGGTAGGGAGGAAACTCATACAGGCAACTAGATCAACAGGGTCCTATTTTGTGCTGGGTCCAATCCAGCCACATGCTTGTGCCATGGTGACCCCCAAACTACTCCAGAACTGCTTTAGCTAAGCTGAAATAATTAACAAACTATTGCCAGATCCCTCAAATAAATACAGGTTTTTTTCTTTTTGTATTCAACTGACCATGGTTTTCAAAGCATGTTATGAACACAGAAAAGCATCATTCATTATGTATGCGTATTGTTCCCTGTTTAACAGATGTATTTCCAAAGGAGTTGAAATTCACCTGGCTGGTGTTTTCTTTCACAGTAGTTTTGGCTTCCATGGTACTATGCCAAGAAAGACATCTTTATTTGTGCCCTTAACTATCAGTGGTGTCAGCAAATTACTGGCAACGGCACCTATTAGTGTCTTCATCAGAGTGAGGATTTATGATGTCACCACTAAATCCATCAGGGACATTATATCCTTACAATTCATAGCTGAATCTTGAGCACATGAAAGGAATGGCAATGTGCCAGCTAACAAAGAATAATTGTGTTACTTACCTCAGCCCTGATAATTTGCTTAAATAATAAAAATATGCTGGTGCAACAAGGAAAAATTAATGCACTGATAAACACAAAGGAGAAAAACAGGGAAGTACCAAGCAGTATATTAAATACCCATCTTTTTGGCAACACCGTTTTCAATTTCTGATATTTTAAGTTGATGGAAGCCTTGATCAATATTTTACACTTCATTCAGTGAAGAGGAACATAGCAGCATTATTTAAATTTCCTTTTACAACCAAAAGGATGGCAGTACTGTACGGCAGGGAAAAATTGTACAAGCAGCAAGTTGCAGTCATTCTATATTTTTAATGCAAAACTGATTGAATATGCCTGAGAAAGGATATTAAGTAGGTATTCCAGAAGCCTAATTTCACCTGGGAAGGAAGCTGAGCTCACTGATGAAAGGAATTGCTAAAAACAGGCCCCCCATGTAGATTTCTGAATCCTTTACTGCTCATGTCAAGTTCACCTTTTCTTTGAATTTTTCTCAGTGAGAAAAGATTCACAAAGACGGGAATAATACAACTAACCAGAAAACATGTTTTCTTTTCCCATGAACGTATTATTATTATTATCACCGTTATTGCTGTTATAAGGACAATTGCAAAAGCAGAGTTTTGTTTCAAAACTGCAAAATATTGATTGGAAAGTACCATCTTCTATATGGAAAAGGTGTCAAGGTGCCTTATGGGAACTGTAACCAGAGTGTTTCTATGAGCTGAACACTGTGGAGAATGTCACTCATGCACTGTTTCTTTCTTGCTGAACTGTCTCATGGGCCTCCTGGTTATTGTGAATGATGGGAAATGTAGTCCAAGCAACACACGTGGCTCACAGGGGAGAATTAGGGTACTAACAGATTTCTGCGGGATACCAAAGCAGTCATCGTGGGATCTACACACTGAAGATTTTTAATTTGGAAAGTATCCATTACTGAATCAAAATACCTTTGCTTTTTAGCACCAAAAAAAAAAAAAGCCTTTTCCCCTCTTTCTCTACTCACCACCCTGAAAACTCTCTTTAAAAAAACTTTTTCATTAAAAGTCAGCCTCAGTGGAACACTTTCAGTCAATTTCAATGAACGTGTTTTTGGACTTCAGTATAGTAAACTGAAAAGGAGGAGCATATACTGAAGTCATTTGCCATATTAACCCATACCTAATTTATTAAATGCTAGAAAGAACTGTGTAGTCAAATAGCTTTGTTTTTCAAAACATCACACTTAAACTCAGAGGGACAGGGAGAGAGGGAGAAAGGAAGGGGAAGCTTGGTGTAAGAAATCATCTATACAAGCTACAAAGGCTGCCAGACAAAATATTAGTCTTCTGTTAAATTATACAGTGTGATACGGAAACACTTGCATTCCTCTCTTAGTTTCTGAAAGGCAGCGAAAGAGAAAAATACTGACAAAGAAAGTGAACCTCAGAAGCCGCAGTAAGGGATGGTGTTCTCCACTCCATGGTAACCCCCAGCTTACCCCAGCTCTCAGTTTGGGCCCCAGTGCTAAGGGACAGCAAGCTCCAGTGATTCACCACCACTATCCTGCAGCCTCTGAAGCAAAGACATTGTATTACCGCCAGGAAAAAGGAACCTGTTGAAAGAGATGTGCTCTGTAACCATGGCAGTCATCAAGAGGGTTACGAGTTTTAACCACATTAGTGAGTAAAGTAAAGCAAAGCAAACTGTCAACATAAGCATGTAAAGGGGAAAAATCCAGAGGGAGGCAAGCTACTGCAGTGATGATATTTCCGTGATTATGTGAGACTGGAGAACAGCGCATACCTTGTTATACGACTTATGAAAGCAGTTATAATTTGTGCCCCTTACATTTTGGGAGATGTTTACTAGCATAGATCATGTCATTAATGGTAAGAAAAGTTGTCTATACTTAATGCAGTAAGATTAACGTTCAGCCAGCCCAGACGTTTCTAGTTTCTTATCCAAAACTTGTGAAGTGCAGTTTCTCCTGCAGCAACTTCTATTAGCCAGCCATAAATATTAGTACAATTCTCTACAGTATGTTATGGGTTACCTGGCATAAAATTTACCTGGAATTAATTTAGTGTTCAGTCTTAATGCTATCATGCTAAGATGGGATTTATTGCTATAAATATTTTTCTTATGACTCTTTCCCAGTGCTTGTTTGACAGTGATAAAAACCAAACTGACATATGTCCATTGTGCGGTAATGCACTTAATCCATGCCTTGTCTCTTGAGTCTTATAATCTGTAGGCTGCATTGCATAAAGGAATGGCTTTTACAGTACTTCAGTCTTTACAAAGCAAACATTTGTGGATTAAGGGTGCATTTCCCTACTGATACATGTTGGCACACCTACTTCTAATTTCCATTGTATAAGCCAAGAGAGAATTCTGCTTGGTAAGAACATGTAGGTGTGTTGATGCAGGTGCACTGCATCTCAAGGGTTACCTGAGGCCATCCAAAAGCCAAATCTGCTCTTGACCGTCTGGGAGGCCACAAGGTTGGTGAAATGGGAGATTTTCCTTTGGAGCATTTTAGTGCTTTATGTGTTCAGAAATGTCCAGCACGTTCATAAGCTGTCATCATGCCATGAGAAGGTCAGGGTGCACATGAGGAGGTCAGGCCAAGCAGACCTGGACAAACTTTTTGTAGGTTGCATATAAGGATTTCAGGTGGACAGGAGTTGGGATTGTGTGTTCACAGCTACAGATGCACCTGTAGCATGCCTTGACCAAAGAGGGCTGAGCACATGTAAATATGGCTAACTCTGGGTGGGGGGTAGGGAGGGGATGCAAAATCTGTGGCACCTTCATTTCAATAAAAATGACCTGTGGAACTGGAACTAAATAACATCTTCCTCCACAAGCATGAACCTACAGATGCAGAACACATTCACTGAAGCAGCTGAAGAAAATACCGTACCAAGGAATCATCTCCGTTGAAGGCCAGTGCATTGGAGTACTGAGGTATGACATATTACTCATTTGACCTGCTGTGTCAAAATGTACATATTTATGAATGACCCTCCCCAAAAAGTGGCTTGTGTTGATCAATCTGTCCTTAAGATGGTATCAGATTCAAAACTGTCATGATCGTGGGTTTTAGATTTGATTCAGATGTGGTCAAAAATACAAGTGAATGATTTCTGTATTTGGAAGTAAAATTTCTAAAGGTCCATGCGTCAACACTACTACATACAACTGAGTTCCCCCTATTTGTGTGCCCATTTTGAATCCTGAAACAAACACAGCCTACACCCTCTCCCATGTTTCAAAGGTAACACATTCATACCTAAAGCACTCTTTTGTTGTGAGACTTGCAAGAAGCCCCACAATTTATGTATGGCATGAAATACATTTATGGTCTTTAACAGGTCAGCTTAAGCAACAAATAAAAAAGGCAGCAACTTCCTCATAACCCACTGTGAGTAAAGAGGGTGGAGGCCGTTTAAAAGGCGGAGGTGCTTTTGAGAGCCTTTCAGCAACCTATTCAGGAATCATCCAGAGGCAAGATCAAACCTGTTGATTTACAGGCAAAATGGTTCATATATGTGACACAAGCTGCAAGTGGGAGATTATTGCAGCAGAGCAGCTATGATCTCATGGTTGCTGACTACATGTAGATCTCATTGCTATCATCCTAGTCCTATACAGACTAGGTAGGCTGCACACTCTGTATGGGGCTATGAGTCAAGGGGACTGCAAGACTTTTGAGTAAAATAGGATGATGAGCGAATATCACACTTCATCTCCAGATGAAGTATCATGTGGTGATCACATGATGAACCAGAGACCAGGCGATTAGGACTGTCTTTTCTGTGCCACCAATGCTCTTTCAGCAAGCTGCAGTGACAGGGGTAGAAGGAAGAAGTTTGGGTGTGGTGTTGCAGAGGACAGATAATTGCTACCTTAGCAGTTCTTCCTTCTGGTAGAAACTCATCTAAACCTGAGCTTCCCCATGTTCAGCAAGGGACTGGAGACCCACCTCTTTGTTCAGGCTTTTAGCCAACTTCCCTCTCTGATAAAAATAACTAATAGCGAATGCGGATTTCTTGGTAGTTTTGCAGCAAACTGGCAAAAGTTTCTACTTGTTTTTCTTTCAAAGCTGAAGTGCTTCAGGAGTTCACGAGATGTTTGTTTCTCAAGTCAGGGAATGGCACTTCTTTTTAGTAGAACGTTTGTGTGTACCTCAGATACTTGGAATAAATAAACAAAACAAAACAAAAAGTAAAAGAAGTAAGAATGATGCCAGTCTTTGTGCGGAGAAATGCCATTGATGCCTTGGACTGCTTTCACCATGGTGATGTCTGTCTGCCTGTTGCTGTACCCCTCTCAGCATAGTTGTACCCCAATCCTGCAGCAACTCAATGCTGCTCTGAGGGCTTCCCAAAGAACCTGAAGAGCCTCTGTATCAACCTGGTACAGGTTTTTGTTCTTAAATACAGATAAATTAGTTGTGCTATTTTCTTACAAGAACCTGATTAGCAGTCAAAATGGTAACATCTGTGTCAGTCCAGGATTAAGACTTGGCTCAGCAAGAATTGTTATGTGGAGGGAGGGGACAGGAAAGGGGACATTATTGAGATTTCTTCATTGTAGTGAAACAACAAACTCTGAAGAAAGGTTTATATGCATGTTCCCACACCTTCACACATGTTTGGTTTATGTAGACAGCATGTTGTAATTAGCATCTCCTACTCCTCCCCCATCCTTTCTCTGCAAGGTGACCAGGGGAGTGTCTGCATTTCTAATTCTTCAGTATCTGGTTTCATTCACAAAAATATTGCTTCTTTCATGCAAGGAAGCTGGTTTGAAGATACTTATGCAGCCTGTTTGCACTGGGCCGGATGTTCAGCACACTGTTAGTTTCAAGTTTGGCAATAAAATCCTACTTTGGATAAGGAGTTGCAGCTCACAATGACCAGAACTGTAGTTGCACCTCGGTATTAAAAGGCCCTTCTTTCTTGGTGACCTTCCACATAACTGAAAATGAGGTATATCTTTCTTTATGAGGGGAGACTCTGTATTATATGAAGTAATCTCCTTGAGATCTTTTCCAATATCTGCTTGATTATAATGTTCCATTTAAACAAACTAGCAAGCCTGTCAGAAATGGTACTTATTGCAGGGCAAGAGGCTTTTGACCTTCTGTGTAATTATTCCCAGCTCACCCTTGGAAGTCTGCATTACTCTGAACTGAATTTGTGGCATTGTGTGGTGCAAAAAGGAACTAAATTGTATCCATTAGTAAATTTGAACTGGAACACACAGTAAATGTCAAGACTCTTAATTGCGCTTTCTATAATGACTTCCAAGCTTACTAAGGAACAATCAAAAGCTATTAGTTATGACTAGGTAAACATTTTAAGGATATTTTTTTGCCAGAAGACTCTTTACTTCTATTTGATGAGTCTTTGTACATGACTTAATGTAAAGTTATGAAAGAGTAGATGTGTTTGTGATAAAATTAGTGTGGGGACTTTTATGAGAACATTGAGGCCTAAATACTCATGGTTTCAAAGTTTTAACTGTAAACCTTTCTGCATTAGTCTACATTATAGCAAAGCCTTTTTTTATGCTAAAGTTTCTGAGATGCATTCTTGTCTATCAGTCTGCCTTCTGTGCTGGGCTTTCTCCTGTTAGATGTTATCTCTTCCCTGCTCAGCAGTATGAAGTTGACCATGGAAGTGATCTTTTTTTTATGTGAAATCAGTAATAGAGAATCTGCTCTTTTCTTTTCTAGAGTAACATTTTTTTTCAAAAGCTATACAGCAGTCTTGTGAAAGATCTCATCAAGAACAAGATATAGTAAATTTCTTTGTTTGGAAGTCTCTTACCCAACATTTGTCTGAAAGCTAGGCAGAGGGCAAGGACTGTAGCTGCTTGCAACAGCTCCTCCTCAAAAGCCAGTGTTATCGAACCCACAGTAACACATGCTTATCCAAGACTAAGAATCTGTTCAAAGACAAAGATAAAGTAGTTGGCTGCTGCAGCAAGATTGGTTAAGATACAATGCTTCTCTAGCCAGCAGCACAAAAGGGAACAATGTGCTTAGCATCAGATCTAGGTCAGATCTCAGCTCGCATAACCACACATGCATTTAAGTTGCTCAGAGTGGAAGCAACTTTCAGCAGCAGAAAGAGTTGAAGTAAATCCAGAGTAAGACTTTAAATCTTATCAGTGGAACCCTGGTTCTGCCACCATTACCCACAATCTCACTTAGATACTCAGAAAAAGTGCATATGTCCCATGGCACTTCAGGTAACTTCTGAACTCTGATATATAGCAATAGGAAGCTGAAAATAAAAACAAACCCAAACCCTGAAGTAACTCATGAGGCACCAATAAGCAAATTTGTAAGTCACTTGCTGACAAGTAGCTAAATAACTTGAGAGGCATTGGTCACTGTTACATCTGGACACCAAAGTACAGGGTCAGACAGTGAAAACTTGATCTATAGACCCTGTGCTTGGTGTGCCCTGTGTCCCTGAAGACATAGGATGGCACAAGGTATAAGGAAGTAGAGGGAATTTAGACTGCCTTAATCTAGGCTCAAGTGCTTTAAAGTCCACCATCCTAAAAATTTCTTCATTCACTGTTCTTAACAACAGCTGTCTCTTATTAACCATGAAATGAATTTATGCTAATTAACCTTTAGAAAATTATGCCGATTTTAGCAGAAGATAAGTATAAATTCATTAAGAGATAGTTGCTTGCAACTGGCTCCTTTTTTCCCCCAAATGGAAGCATCTGTTAAAGCTATATGGTTCATCTACACTGGGACTGCAAAATTAGAGACATTGTTGTCTAAAGTGACTATATGTGAGAACAAGGATGCTCTTAAGAATGCAGTGAAAGAGAAATTAGAAACTTTCTGGGAAGAAATCCAGAAAGCAAGTTCTTCACAAGCAGTTTTTAAAAAGATTGCCCAAGATAAAATGTCAAAAGCATCTGACAGTCAACAAGAAACTTATATTTTACATCTTGATTTTCATGTATTCTCAAATACTAGCGTCATAGGAAACTGGAATGTGTACTCAAGAGGAAGTCATTATAAGAAATATTAGTAAAAAGATGTTACCACTGCTTACTGTCATATAGTTTCTTCACAAAATTAATTCAAGTTGTGGGTTTATAGTTATGAAGAGGTAGAGTTTAAGTAGAGAGGAGGAAGGATGAAAGATAACCACAGTAAAAGAGAAGGGATAACTACCCCTATGCCACTAGAAAAGTGAGAAGACAGAGATAAACAGAAGCAGTGAGAGATGACACTAGTGATGACCTATTTTTTTTCCAAAGAGCAACATTGCCCCATTAATTCTTCTGCCAGTGCCCTATCTACATGCAGTCAAACTGTCCCAGTGCTATGCACTAGGAGGAGGTGCTACATTAGAGTGGGATTTGCCTGCCCTATCTCAGGTAGCTGGGCTGCTTCAGGCACCCAAATGTTTGTCACTGGGTCATCTCGTCCCCATGCTACCACCACTCTCCTGGTTTTATGTCCAGTAAGTGACTAAAATCAGGGAAAATTCCATGGGAGCATTTGCAGAACATGTATCCATGACAACTTATGTCCCTAAGCCATGGTAAAACCTATTACTAACTGGAAGCCATTACACTATTGATGGACAAATGAGGCCAGATGGGCAGCCTGAAAACAAAGCAGAACAGTATGAAAAACATCAAGAACACACAGGGTGTCCCTGACCTTTAGGCAGCTGTGAAGGAGTGAGACAGCAGATCTACTGAGAGCAGGGCCCTTTTTGTGTGTCCTTGAGTCTTCATGAGCACAGACTAACCAAGTGGGACCAGTGGGAGATGAGGGTGGTTTTAGCTTTAGGTCAGTGTCTAGTCTAACACAGGTCTCAAAGCCATAGTCCAGATGAATGAGATGAGGGACAGGGGGCTTTTTGGTAAGTGCATAACACTGGGACCCTATTGCTCTTTGGGTATCTGTCTCACCTGCTGCTTGGCTTGACCTCAGCTACTAAGATATGTGATGAACTATCCATTGTTTTGGGGTTTTGTATTTTCTCAATAGAAGCCAATGCCTGTCTTCCTTGTTTTTGATACCAGACCTTCTTGAAGCATACCTAAACACATCCTGAGGAGCAATGTGATTGTTCCCAGGGTAATAGACCTGGACTTTGGTAAACACCTGATGGTGGGATGACACCACCACCCCTGGACTGGGAGTGTCCTTCATTACACGCTGGAAAGAGGTGAAATGATGCACACCTTGCTCCTTTACATCTAAGAGACATAACAAAGACAAGCTGGGGTGGGGGTGGTGGGTAAGGAAAGGCTTCATGGAGGGCTGAGGAACCTGAGAAAGGAAACAAGAAGTTAATTCCAGCAGCCTGAAAAGAAAAGTAGGAAGACTGCAGTGCTGAGTGCCTGGAGAGTCCCTGGATACTATCTATGACTGTGCCAAACAAACAGCCACATCTTTAACCAGCCATGGTTGAGCCTAAAAAGGAGGACATATGCCCACACTATGTTGTATTTATGAAAAACACATAGGATTTATTAAGATAGAAAATGTAGAAAATGCAACAGAAGAATGGACTGAATATATATTTAAAAAACCAATGGATTTTTGTTGCCTAATGTGTGCCCACTGATACGCTGAGCAGCAGGCAGCTTTGAATATAGCTCCCCCCTGCTCAGGACCCTCATTTGGTTTGGCATGCTGTTCCCCCTGAGCAGCAACCAAGGGACTAATCACCTCTCCATGGAAGACTGCAGATACCTACCTCCCTAGTGAACCCTCGGTGTTTCAGAGGACTGCTGAAAGCTGTTGAGAGTCACATCCATTCCTCCTTTTTGGTCAAAAGAGCTGACCACCTCACAGTCAGAAACCTGAGCATCAGCGTTATGGCCAGACATTGCAGCAGTTCATCTGTCTTACCCAGGTGGATACTAATCTCCACGGGGTCTGCAGAGCAGGTAGCTATCACCCGTCCCACCCACAGCCTTGCCTGAGGCTGCTGAGTAGGTTGGATACGCACTGCTTATAGATGACTGCCAGCTGCTGAGAGGCCTCCCTCGTCTGTGCGTGGTCTGTCAGGAGCTCATGCTGTTAGGTGACCTGAGCTTTACAAGAACCCAGGGAATCACATGCTCTACAGTGTTCATGAGGCATGAGTAGGGCTTGCAAAAAAAACCCAAGAGATTGGAAATCAAGCCTGTGAGGAATTTGTGTTTTATTTACTGAATTTGTCCTCCTTGCAAAGGAAAGAATCAGCCCCATGAACCTGAGCACTGAGCAGGGCTGGCCACTCTACCTACAATTGTTCCTGTAAATTAAGCAGTGGTGGGAAGCATTCACAAGCACTGCAACACAATTGCCTGTGCTGTTGTATTATTGGAGTGGCCTCCAGCTTGAGCTAGCATTCTTCCAAATAACACCCAAGCATCCTTAAGGGATATGGCCCAGAGACCCTTCCCAACAGGCAGCTGGATGCTGCTGTCCTATTTGGAGACTAATGGAGTTGAACAGTGTAGACAAGAAGTGTCCCATGCCAGCTCATGTCAGTGCCAGAAAATGGTTTCAGGGTGTTTTTTTTAATGTACTAATGTACCATTAGGTAGTAGGGCAGCTCCTCTGTTCTTGCAGCTTGGTGGCCTGGGCCTTCAGCACCAGGTGTCGCATCCCGGATTTGGAGCGACTCAGGTTCGTGGACTTCCTTTGTTAGAATTAAGGTGAAACAACACCAGGGGAGTTCAAATAATAATCAACTTTTATTCAGCCTAACTAACCTTGCCAAAATACAAGTGAACTTATCAATATGAACCTTGCAGCATGTTATAAAGCCGCTGTTTGAAAAGAGAAGGGAGGTGTAGAAAAAGGGAGCAGAAAAAGAAACATGAAACTGTGTCAGGAG
>JANZLQ010000008.1:17100510-17112778 GCA_026212715.1 Elanus axillaris
CTCTTAGTCTCAGACTTGGTCAATGGTTTATGTCTAAAAGGGTGAAGTGTATGGACTGTGGAAAAGAGAGAAGAAAAGAGGGGGGGAGAGAGAGAAAGAAAGGAAGAAAGAAAGAAAGAAAAGAGTTTCACCAGTCCTGTGTCCAGCGTTAGTCCAGCCAGCGTAGAGATCCAGGTCCGGAGGGTGCGCACCGAGAACTTGTTCTTCCCTCTTTTATAGTGTGTTAGTCAGTGGTCTTGACATGCGCAGTTCATGTTCCCGGGGTTCACTGGAATCAGTCGGTGAGCTTTTTGGGGGGGGGTTCATTGAGGAGTTGCCTCTCTTTCCCTGCTGGTATGACAGCTTAAGATAGAAGCACAGTCCCATCCTTCATGGGGCCCCTTCCTCAGGTGCATACGCTGTGCTCCTTCTCCCGGTCACTCAAGATAAGGAACTGTGGCTTTGGAGAAGTGTGGTCCCACCCTACGTGGGGCCCCCTCCTCCGGCCACATTGTCCTGTTCACAAAACTCCAGCATTTTTACAGAGGCCGTTTTCTCCACCAAAGTTCTTTAACGAATGTTTGAGACATTGACTATAACTGTCAGACCATCACACCAGGTTCATCCACACATCTTTTAAGAACTTCAAGCAGTTTCTATTTTATCTCATTTTATTGAAAGCTAGGGGCCTGCTAAGGGCTTGGAGTCAGTGATTTTGAATATATTGACATGCATGAAAGGTCTTACACAGCTATGAAGGGAGACCGCAGAGCTGAGAGGTTTTGTTTTCTTTTCCTGTGCAATTCAGAATTAAACTCATTAGCTACTTGTGGTGGGCAGAGAGCTGTTTGCAGCTATCCACAGGCTGGGTGAGCTACAACTTGCCAGCAAGTGGTTGTGGGCAGGAGAAATGATAAGACATTTAAGTCTCAATTCATTTATCTAAACGTGTGTATCTAGTATAATCAGAGATGTCCTAGAGTATTGTACCCAGCCTCAGCTGCCTCTCCACGATGACAAGGGTCACCCACTGGCCAGACTCCATAGCTGCCAATTCCACATGGGCCATCTACTTGCCTATGTTTAAGGTACTGACTTGACTCTTGCAGGAGTCTTTAGCTGGAACAGCTGGCAAGTCTGCTGTCCTAACTGAGGAAGCCACTGAGGATGAAGCCCTTGATGTCTAGGTGGCTGATAGTGGGTGTATTGAAGAATTAACTGTCTCCTGCAGGCAACTCTATTGCAGCTAAGTGCAAACATCTAACTGGGAGAGATGTCTACCTGTACTTTGGATGCATAGCTTAGGGCAGACAAATTGTAGTGAAGGAGTCTAATAAATTGCTTTGTCACAAGAGTAACCAAAGCAGTAATGTGCTGTCATTCAGTGGAGGCAGTAAAGTTCTGTGGAAACCAGCCAGTATGATTTAGCACTGGCTTTAGAAGTTCCCTAATGTTATTTGCTAATGGTGCAATTGTACTTTTGGAAGGCCTTTACAGGGAAGAGCAATCATGCTGTCTTGCAAAGAAGCTGAAAACCAAACAAATTTATAAATGACTCAGTGAAGAACTCAAAAATGGCCAGACCAAACAGCCCTCATGGCCATCTGCTCTTCCTAGCAGAAGTGGAGAAGGGTAGATCAGGCAGAAAGTGCTACTTCCTTCTGAGTTTAAAAGCCTGCGCTAAGGCTTCTCACTATTTTCCCTATACTAGTATCTTAAATTTATTTAGGGGACACTCATGAAGTCTGTATTTAACGTCAAGCAGACAGACTCTACAGCACAGTGGTGGGTTGGTGGCAAGGAATCGCAGTGGTGCTTGAGGCAAGGATTACCTGGGGCAGAGTGTTTGAGCATCCAGAGTCACTGAAATGTCATAGGGAAATTGCTGCTGTCCCTGTAACAGACTTCTACTAGCTGCTGTGGAGATGGTGAATGCTTCAGGAGGGGAAACCTTTCCTCTCATAAAAACTGCCACTCTGGCAATTAAAGGTGGCATTTCCAGCAGTCCTCATCAGAGCTCAAACTGCTTTCATTAGAGCCAGCTGGAGTTTCACCACTGATATCTGTAAGATCAGTGTCACTCCAGCTCTCACTACACCAAATTAGAGTAACTGTGTAGTATTATATAGCAAACACAGAAGATCATTGAATATGTCATGTTTTTTTTTTCCCGTAAACAGTTGGAATAGAAAGTGACTGGTAATTAACCAAGCATGGTGTCATTGGTTTTGAATTCACTCTACTGCCTGGGTGAGCTTACAAATAAAAGAAGAAGCTATAAAAACAAATAGGTCCTATTCAAGTATACAAGGCAATCGCAGAGGATACTGCTAAAATGAAACAAAGAGCTAAATAATTTGAAAAGCTGGATTTTATTTATTTGGGCATAGCAGGATAAACAAGGTGGAGAATGTATTGCGCTGATTCTCAAAATTGCATCACAGGAGCAATAATCAGCCTTTTAATTACTTTCCTCTGTAGTCAGCTTAGATCAATATCAAATTCTCTGTTTGTTTTATTTGAATCCTTTTTTTTTTTTTTTTGTTTCTTTGAGGGAGTACATTGCGTGACTGTGCAGGTACTGGAACAGAGAGAAGATCTTAAGGGTTTGGCAGGTGAAAGCCGAATGCCTGTTGGAAGTGACACATATGCACCTCCCCCTCAGTGTTTCTGAAATAAAGAGGAGATTTGTGGTGTATATATTTTTGACAGGACAACAAAAAATAAGACCTGAATAAATGAATCTGTGACTTGTTTCCACCTGCAAAGGGGGCCTCCCCAGACTGAGCAAACTGGAAGTGACTCATATTCACAGTCAAGGAATAATAAGGTTCTTATAGGAATTGCCTACCTAATCATCAGGGATCTGGACTTGACAACCCAGGCCTGCATTCCTAAAAGAGGTTTTATATGCCAATGTCAAGAGTGTAAAAACAGGAAAAAGAGAACCACCTAAAAGATATTTTAGCATAGGCCTTCTCTTTGTCCCCATTAGCTAACTCTACCTTCCAGTTTGGTAGCGGCATGCAATAGACCAGAACTTTTTGCTGTATGCCTCATTTTCCTAAGTACAGAGGGCATTTAACTGGAAGACCAGGTTCTCCCTCCAAGGACATGCATAGCATCCCATTCATTTAAGTGGCTTTATTTAAGCTCCACAAATTAAAAACAAAAGGACAGAGAAGTCTAAGGAAAGGAATGAACTTCAGGTGCATCTGATCCAAAAGCCAAACAAACAAAAACCTCATGCTTGCTCAGCCTAACCTTACTGAGCTCACTAGACTTGCTGAACTGACTTGCTGTTTGACCTGAGAGTTGCCTTGGTGTCCACATGCCCGAGCATGCCACAAAACACTGGTCTAAATAGTTTTGGGGCTTAGCTCAAGTCTACAACATGCTGAGATTCAGAGTTTGACAGAGCTGAATGCTCTGATCCAGAGGCTTCAAAGGGCACTGCCACATATAAATCTAAGACGTGTACTGCAGACAGGAGGCACTCATTTTCATACTGCCTCAATGAACATTTATAAGTCTGGTGGAATGAATCCTACACCCCAGTGCCTACAACTGAAGAATTCAAGAGCTACACTGGAAGCATCATCTAAGACCTCAGCTGGATCTGTCCCATTGTGACACTCACTATAAATTAATTATTTTATTTACAATAGGAATATGCATATAGAAAATGTAAATTTTAAGCAGCTGGGATATAATGGCAATTTATTCAGATAGTGGCAAGCAAATGAAAAAAAAGTCAAGACTTACTTTCTGCTCTATTAAAATAAGTTAGCTGTACTGCACGGAGATGTCCTGTTTTGCAACACTGTAGGCAAAATGCTCTTTCTTATATAGCACTTCTGGCTGTTGAACAAGTGCAACAGGGAAAACAGCAATGTAAACAATTTCATTTCAGAAAAGTCTGGACAAGCTTTGGCTCTTGGAGAGATTCTCAAGCTGAGGGCCAGAGCGCCAAGATTTCATTACTCTTATGCTGAAAGAGTTGTCACTATGCTGAAACAAAGTTGGAAACCTGCATCCAAATATTGAAGATTAATTTGTACTTAACACTACAGTTCTCCATTGGCAAAGAGAGAATGAACTAGGTGATGTAATAACTATTTTCCAACTCAGAGTTCTACTAGTCTGTATATTTTCTTTGATAATTATTGTGATTTTTTAACGACTTGAAGTTGCCTCAAGCTTTGGCAGAGAATAGCCTTTTGTTAATATCAGTATTATTAATTATAATAATTGCATATTTCAATAAATGTTTTTTGCAATGGTGTATTTTGCTGTTCCTCCATGAAATTTCCAGCAGTTCCTATATTAAACTTGGTGAGAAATTTCTCAAGACTGTGTCTTTTCCCAACATTCTGTGAAGACCTGAACGGGCACATGAAATGGAAGTCCAGTTTTGTTTCAGAACTTGATGTCTTCTCAAAATGCAGGGTGTCTGCTGCTCAGGAAGTCCATTTTTTGTGTGCTTTCAAAACAGAGTTTTGAAAGAGACCTAAACTTCAGTTTCAGATTTTTGGAAATTTCTTGCAAACTGGAAATTCCAGGAGGCTAATTAAATAAATACACAATAACTAATTAACTAAATAAAAAAAAGCTGGCAAGAAGTTTGGGGTTTTGCTTACTGTACTTTTCCTTGTGGGATCAAGTATGAACAAATGTAGAAAGTGTTGTTATAGCCTCCTCAAATAGATCAGATACAGCTTTAGTGACTGAGTCTTGTTATACTGACCTAAAGGATGAACGAATACCAGTATGAAAAAAAGCCAAAGGATCTTAAGTATCTGCAGTGACAATTAGGTAAAAGAGCAGGAAGGATGTTGTAAATACTGTAGTAGATAGGGGATGCCCCATGCAAGCATCCAAAATCTAGTGGCAGTGCAACATGCTTTGTCCAGCTCTGGTAGTATCATTTAGAGCTTTTGATTGTGGATAGATATTTGCCATACTATGAAACATGAAGTGCAAGTATAATAACTCCCTTTTTCTGTTTTGTCGTGTGAAACAGAAGGAAGCAGAAACCGTGCCATGATTCTGCATTCTCCTTATGGGTAATCATAAGAAACACAAATTAACAGAGCAATAATTATTCTGTTTCACTGTTGAACTGTAATACAGGATTTAACACAACTTATGCCTTATATGCCTGTTATGGGGAGATCTGTAACACAACTCAGAAAACCCATAAAAAAGATACCATTCTAAGGGCAAAATATTCCAATCTGAGACAATATATTCAAAGACAAGAAAATGAATGTTTGTGAAAAGAAGAATCCCTATTTCAGATATGACAACTGTATGCAGATAATGAAGCTATGACTCATGGAGGAAAGAGGTTGGATGTGCTCAACAGCTGTTTTTCTTCTGTATTTGAAAAGAGGCTGGAAGTTGTGTCCATTAAAAACCATGTCATGGATGGAATAGAGAAGTTACCATCTGTAGCTGCAGAGGAGGGAAGGCAACATTTGCTGGAGAACTTGGATCTAAAAATCATAAGGAAATTAGGCAAGATCTTTGAAGGCCCATGGTAAATTTTTAGCAAAGCTTGGAAAACTGAAGGAATTCCTGAGGATTTAAAAACACTTGGTACTGGTCTGGTGTTTGAAAATGATTAAAGGAATGACACAGGTAGCTATCAGATAATTATCCTGACAGTGTTGGTTAGAAAATACAGGGCATGGGTTTTGGACTGCAGAACAAAGAATTAGAAGCTCTAAGCATTTTGGTTGGAAGGCAGGTTTTGTTTGTTGTCTTTTGTTCTGAAGCTGGCAGACAATGGTAACTGATGTCACATACTTGGATTTCTCCAAGGCATTTGACTTTCTATCAATTACATTTGACTAAGAAACATGAATTATATAAAATTAACATAGCATAACAGATAACAAATATGTCATAAAGTGGCTCCTGGAGTGATCTTAAGCAGTTGCTACAAAGGAAGAGCAGATCTGTTTCCAGCACTGACTCTTAAGCTGGCACTGTTCAGTATTTTCATTAACAACATTGATGACCATACAAAGTGTTTTCACTTTGGGAAACACAATACAGGAAGCATCAACATAACTGCCTGCCTAAACAGTCACAATCCTGTAAAATGTGTTTCAGTACAGACATGCACGAGACCTATAGACAAAGACGCAAAGAAACAATTCCTTCCACAGGATGGTGAGCTTCACCCTGAATACACTCTGTCTTCTGTTAGACCCTTAGCAGAGCCTTGCTGTCCTCAATACTTTCCATGGTCAGTGGGGAGAGAGAAGCATCTCCTGAGGCTCCTTCCAAATATAGTCAAGTTCTGACCAGTGTTTATTAATTCTTTGATTATAAGCTTTTTATAAACCTTTGATTATTTAGTCTTTTAGTCTTATACTACCAACTTAGATGCAATCAGGAGCCGTAGTTGGGGGGGTATAAAGTTAGATGAGATGTGTGCAGTTCTGGGCCTCACAATTTAAGAGGGATATCAAGTTACTCAAACATGACCAGAAAAGAGCAACAAAGCTGGTGAAAGAGCTCAAAGGCATGTCCTATGAGGAGCAGCTAAGGACTTTGGGCTTGTCTAGTTTGGAGAAAAGGAGGCTGAGGGGTGACCTCATTGCTCTCTACAGCTTCCTGCGGATGGGAAGTGGAGAGGGAGGTGCTGGTCTCTTCTCCCTGGTACCCAGTGAAAGCATGGGTGGGAATGGTTCAAAGCTGTGACAGGGGAGGTATAGACTTGACATTAGGAAGCATTTCTTCACTGAGAGGGTGGTCAAACACTGGAACATGCCTCCTAGAGAGGTGGTCAATGTCCCACGCCTGTCAGTGTTTAAGAGACATTTGGACAATACCCTTAATAATAGGCTTTAACTTTTGGTCAGGCCTGAATTGGTCAGGGAGTTGGACTAGGTAGGTGATTGTTGTAGGTCCCTTCCAAGTGAAATAATCTATTCTATTCTATTCTATTCTATTCTATTCTATTCTATTCTATTCTATTCTATTCTATTCTATTCTATTCTATTCTACTGACCATTCTCCATGGATAAAGGGGCTATAAGAAATACTTAAAAATTTTGAAAAATTGAATCTCAGAATAGGGCAGTGACAAAAAAGCATCTGTGATCCTGGGAAATAAAAAGGAGAATATCCTATAAGACTGGGAAATACCATGGCTGTCCACACAGCTTTGACAGGGATGTTACTGTGATACAGACACCAAGACTGTTCTGAAGTCCAGCTTCAAGAAGAATGTGGAAATACCAGTGTGGCTATAAATGGGACCTAAGGGTCGGAAGACAAACCTTCCCTAAGGGTTAAGATGTACTTTATAAATTCACTGGAGAGAACAGGAGAGTTCATTCATCCCATACGCTAGCATGTATAATAAGACCTGGTAGTGGGATGCTTTCCAATCTTGTTGCCAAAGGCTTAACAAGAGGTAATGGCTTGAAGTTCAATTTAGGCAAACTTGGCCTTGACCTTAGATGCATTTTCCTAGCCGTAAGGATAGTTAAGCACTAGAAAAGCTTAACTAGGATTACAGTGGATTTAGAGTCTCTTAAATATGGTAAGAAATATTGCTAAGGATATACTTTAATTGAGAAACTGGATTCAAGTGTGAGGGTTAGTCTGGTGACTTCCTGAGGCTAGAACCAGTAGTTCTAGGGACTGTGTTTTTTCTCTCTCTCCCTTTATGAGCCATGGTGAAAAAAGGAAAGTAGGTATTTAGCTCAACATAGAATAGATCAGAAAAGAGTAGTGTAGAATAGAATAGAACAGAACAGAACAGAGTAGAATGCTCCTACAGTCATGCAAAACTGAATAAAGAAGAGAGACCCACAGGTGGTGGTAGAAGTAAGTGACTTACAATAATGTTGTAATTTAGAGGGCAAAATCTTCAATGGACTAGTGCTGGAGTCCTCTGAGTGTCACTTTAATAAACACATACTGTCATTATGAGTGATTTTTGGCTCACCAGTGTTTTGTGAGGTAATGATCTGCATAATGGTTACACATGCGCAATCATGATAAAGGAAAGCACTTAATACATCATCTTACATTGCCCACAATCTATGGTTAAACATTAGCTCATCTGATCCAATGTGATGCACTTGGAACTCTGAATTACTATTGGAATGAGCCTGAGTATTTTGGAAGCCCCAAAAGATCCGCTCTCTGAACTCATACCATACTCTGAATTCTCTCCTCCTGGGCATCCTTTGCATTGCCCAAGCCTGATACATTTTAATGGCTGTTAGCAAATGGAACGGCTCCTAAATTGAGAAGAGCGCTTGCACAAAGTGAAGATCAATAGGTTTAATTCAGGTCTGTCCTGGCTATCACAAAATATTTACTTCAATTTAGGTAATATTGGGCAAGAAGCTGGCAGCAATGAAAAGGCCAGCAAGGCCAGTTCCACTTGACTGACTTTTTGAAGTAATGGATTGATTGATTGATTGATTTTAAATCTGGGTTTGGGATGTGAAAGAGTGCAGCTCTGCTGAAGCCACCTGAGGTCCTGTAGGCTGTGCCAGCAGAGGAGCTGGTCAAAGGACAATAGAGACAGTCCTTCTGAGAGCCACCAGCTGCTGCTCAGGCAACAAGTCCCTCTGATACAAGGTGCTGTGAGCATGACAGTAAAGCAGGGACAGGCTTTGTGTTAAAGCTGGTATGTTCCATACAAGTGTGGAACATCTTTCTGTAATGAGTAGCTTGTTAAGTTTTATTTTCTATAAGCTATATCAACCCACTTCAGTTGCATTGTTTTTCTTTAATTATTTATTAATTGAGTCATGTCCACCTGCTGGAATATTTTGCTTGGTATTGACATCAGGATGACACATCTATAATTATCCAAGTCACTCCAATTACACTTTTGAAGTGCCGGCAGAATGCTTGGGTGCATGGGGGACAGTGTTATTAATTCTGTTGCTGTTAAAATGTGGCCAATGTTTCAGATTGCTCCTCAACTTTTTGTTTTACTATATTGTTCAAGAGATCTACTTCTGTAAATTACAAAATGCCATTTGTTTAGTTTTCTTAATTACTGATATGGTAGAAAGCATTTCATCCTCAGAGGGTGGTATGATGCTATAATGGAAGAAGAGGATTTAATGACTTATTGTGGGTTTTCATGCATTATGAATAACTTAAAGTGAGATGTTTAGACATCTCTATAAGGTATAGTTTTTCTAAATCTACCGGAAAGCCAGAGATCTTAAAAATTTACTTCCCCTTTATTTTTATTCTGTATTGTCAGTGGTTGTCCAAGGTGTGGGGATATCAGCAGTCCAAAAGATAACGTCAGCATTAGAGGTTGAAGGAGGATGTACAAGGAATACTCTGGAGTGATGGTAGATCATCTCAGGGCATTTTCAGAAAGTTAAAATTAATTTGTATTTCAACTTCAGTCTTCCAAAATGGCTGGGTTATAGCTATAATACTTAACATCTCTTATGTATCGTTACCAGTCATTAGCAAATGTCACCTGTCATGTTTTCCAGTTCCCTCATTGCAACGTACATTTCTGCTTCTCAATGACTCCAAATTGCCCCTGTTCGATCCTGAACTGTTGAGACAGCTGGCAGGAACATCCAAGATGTCAATTATCTCATATGTTTGGCAGATAGACAAGACTTTTTCCAGAAGACCTTTCTGACAGACTCTTAGTGAAGCTGTCATATCCCCAACCTGACCCTCATCCTTACTACATTTGCTTCTGTCAGAGGACTTTGCTATGTATTTTTGTAATTCTTTCCACAACTTATCATATAACTCATATTCTTAGTGATGAACTGTGAAATATAACAGATGGGATTGCAAACCCCCAAAATACTGGGAAGCAGACATTCTCCATGGTTGCTATATAATCATGCAAGGATGTTAGTGACATGTGAAATTGCTTAAGACTTGCAAATCTTTCAAGAACACCTGCAAAAGGGGTGCTGATTTTTTGTTTAAAAAGTAACATGAATCTCTACAACTGTTACCCATATTGGGCTGTAAATTCAACCCTTTAATTTTAAAAAATGACCTTAGGGAGAATTGACCACCAGAAAACTTCTGAGCCATGTAAAGCACAAACTTGAAACAAAAAGAGTCTAAAATAAAAGTCGTTGATGGTTCTGCATTGGTTTTCACACCCAGTGAGAAGAAACAATCAAGTCCTACCACTCTTGATAATTATACTTGTGCTTTTAGAGGTGCCAGTTTTGTACCTTTCCTTTGGGCATGTCCCAATAATAATGAACATGACTAATGGCACAGAAATTTCACCTTTATGAAAAGCTTGAGGTCACCCCAAGTTCTCCTTTGCACCAAATATTATTGGTGTGCACAGCACCTATCCTGCACTTAACTGCATGTGAAATATTCTAGGCATCTAGAGAAAGTACATACACTTGAGACTGATTTTGAAAACTCATTAGAATAATATCCAATTCATAGTTTTAAAAGGAATGTTTACCTGAGGCTCCTGGCCAACTTCCAATCCCACTAATTGTGTTTTACTGAAATAAATTATCACCTGCAGTTTTACTTGGACAGAATATAGTTTTTTGGTTCTTGCTCCATTTGGGTAAGTAGTGTTGCTTTGAGGCGTTAGCCCTTGCTATATTTTGCTGCTCTGTATAAAACAGGGATGATTTTGCAGGGAAACACAGACCAGGATGCTTCAGAACTTGGTCACGTCTGGATGGGATATTCAGACTGTTTTGCAGGTGAGCAGGCAGAACAGGTCCCTCAAGGACTGACTCTGGCCACAGTGATGATTGGTGTGTTCAGCAGGTTAAGGCCCCAGTCCCAAATCGTGTTC
This sequence comes from Elanus axillaris, assembly GCA_026212715.1. NCBI lineage: Eukaryota > Metazoa > Chordata > Aves > Accipitriformes > Accipitridae > Elanus > Elanus axillaris. Next base: position 17,111,297 of record JANZLQ010000008.1, read on the forward strand.
TGCTCTGCAGATTCTTGGGCATATATCACTTCTTCTTAGGACCTGGTCCTGATGATAGTTACGTGTGGAATCAGTTTTATCTACATGCTTTCTCCTGTTAACTAAATGGAATTAATCACATGAATGTTGTTATGCATGGGTTTGAAGTATGGGCTTCTATGTTTCTAAAGTGACTTGGGATGCATTTTTCATGCTTCTGCTTTTTAATGTTAAGTAGTGTAAAAATCATGCTTCTTCAGCAATACTTTAATGCCTCTTAGTAGTAGTCACTTCTGATTTTTTCCATTGTAGAAAACAGTTTTTATTATGATTTCTGAAGACCAGACCTAAACATATATTTAGTTTCACTTACAAGTTCCCAAACACTATAAAACTGTAGAAAATTCACTAAGAAAATATTTATATTCACATACTGGCTGTATAACACAAATATTTTGTCACCATTAACATTCCATGGCAGCTTAAAAATGAAAATGTATACAATATATTTATTTCCGAAGTGCTGAATATATTCCTTTTCAAAATATTTCAAAGACATTATAATTATTAGAATGAATCACAGAATTGCTTTGCCTTTTGGGTTAGCCAGAACCACTATATTTATTCTCTCTTGCTTATACTGGTAATCAAATTTTTGGCTGTTCTCCAGAAATGTTCACTAGCCTGAAGAGAGGGCAGTGAACAGGACAGCAGCAAACTGGCATCTTGAAATATTTCTGCTTAAGGGGTTGTTAAACACCACCATTCAGCTTATGGCCAGATACGACTGTGAGCCAGTCTAGAGGCTCTGCAGGCCTCCCAGCACAGCTCTGGGCATCCTGACACACTGCTGTGCTAACATGGCTCCTACACTCTGTGAGCTCAGAGGCGGTTTCTCACCAGCTTAGAGCAGAGTATGGCCATTCTTTCTGCACCCACCTGGAAAGAAACCCCTGCAGAGCCCCCGGAGCCAAAAGGAGCTTGCATTCATTTCTCCCAAAATGTCTCCTTTGCCATAACTTTCAAACAGTGATAATATGTGAACGCCTGCACCAAAGCAGTTGTAAGCTACAATTTGGCACATGGACTAGGTGTCAGAACATGTGGGTTTTGCTGCTGTTTTCCTGATGGTCCCGGGCAAGCTGTGCCTCATTTTGTGCCTTTGTTTCTTTGGCTTTGCATTGAGGCTAATTACACTTCATGTTTGTTCTCATCTCTGAGATCCACAGTCTTCTGTCAGCAAGTCATATAGTGCAGTGATGAGTGAGAGGAAGTCCTTGGACAGGCAACCATGGGACACTTTCCTTTCCCACCCTTGTGCCTGTGAAGGAGTTTGTCTCTATGCCATGGCCATATCTTTGCTCCCCTCCAATGAGTTGCTGTGATGGGTTGACCCTGGCTGAGCGCCAGGTGCCCACCAAAGCCATTCTATCACTCCCCCCTCCTTCAATGGACAGGGGAGAGAAAAATATAACAAAGGGCTTGTGGGTCAAGATAAGGACA
>JANZLQ010000008.1:17121070-17138241 GCA_026212715.1 Elanus axillaris
CCCCAGTCTTAATTGTATATCTCTGAAAATGTGTTTCTGAGGTTTTTGCTTTGGCTGGGAGCACAGTAGATATATTTATGGGTCTACCATCAGTTTGCTGCAGTTCAAGTGATTTTCTGCTTTTTGCTTGTTATGTTTTTGCCTGGACTTGATATACTTTATGAGTTTTTCTGCAATACTGGCTTGTATATCTGGCATAGATAATATTTTGCCTTTCTGCTAATATCCTATCAGAGACCCAAAGAGTAATAATTTTTTCTTCCTGTGTAATGTTGGGAGATTATTTTTTTTTAATGAGCTGGAAAGCTTTATTAGTTTACCAGAAATGAAAGCTTGTAATGAATCCACATGGAATTCTTTAATCATATCTTTGCTATTTTATAACTGTACCTTCAAGTGGAATGTGTTTATATTTGCTGAGGAGAAAAAAAAGTTCTCTTGTTTAGCATTTCAGCATTACGCAGGAATTTTCAGTGCATGGGGTTGCTCATCATTTTTTTCAAGAGTACAAAGAGTACTCAGAAGGGAGAGAGGAGAAAGGTGAGAGGTGCTATTCCAGCCTGAGAAAGGTGAAACAGCAGCTCCTTTTTGCCACCAGAGATTAAACTTCTGGCAAGCTGACTTGTGCACTGTCATGTAGATGTGGGCTGTGGTACTATGAATGACACAAACAGCTCAATATTGTACAGAGGGTCTTGGCAAATAGTTCTGTTTTATTAAACTTTCTCTCCGTGACAGTATTCCAAGAGAGCTTTTAGGCTAAGAAGGTTTTTACCTCCAAAAATTAGTATATATCCAGACTTTTAGAGGGTGTTTTGACATGTACAGCATTTCAAACAAATGAACATAATAGAAGAACACACTTATCCGTGTTCAATTGTACCTGAGAGATCTCTCATGGAGATTTTATTAAGTTAAATGTGAACTGAGCCCAGCCACGTTCGGAATGGCAGCCCTGAGCTACAACCTCAGACTCATCTAACTGTAGCCCAGGATGCTCTGAGTGGTGTGTATGAGGCCATAATGTCTGCTGGTTGAATCTGCTCTTTATAGGCTTCCCCTATGAGCCCCAGATGGGCTGTAGGTTCTCTCAGAGCACCATGCTCGTCACCTACTGCCATGCTGCTGCTTCTACATGACCTCCACTGAAGCTTCCTGACTGCATAGTCTTCACTAGAGGCAGGTGTTTCTGAAGACTATGCAAATATCTAATGCAGTATGAAGGAAGAAATGTCTTTTAACATTTGGAGCAAAAGCAGCTTAAAGCGGCACAATAAAATGGTGAGGAGAAAGGTCCTCTGGGGCAGTCCAGGGAATTTCAGTTCTAAATGTTAGACATCATTTTCTTAGTACTGGATCCTAACTGATGGCAGATCGTAGTTACAGGAAGGTGAGCAATGGGCCTGGAGTTTTTCAGCTGATAGTTGCCTTTCATAACAAAGCATTAAAGACTTAGCAAAAGATCTAGGGGCTGTCTGGTTAAAAAAATCTAGGATAAACAACCTGCATTCTGCCACTTTCTGATGTGCAGAAGAGGTTTCCCTTCTCCCACATTGCTTTCAGCTTCCTTGCAATTGCTTAACACAGGGAATAGCATTAGAGCATCATATTGTTATGAATTTCTTGCTTACTGTCACAAATAAGATACACTTATTTTTGAAAGCCTCATAAGACCTTCTTTTAAGAATCCTACTGATTTCCAGATTGCCTGGATTGCTTTCTTAGATTATGGAGAAATGAATCTCTCTGGGATCTTTCAAAAATTTCTGTGTCTCTTTATTATGTCAACTGTTTTTTCCCCAATTGTTATATAGTGTTCTCATCATTGCCTTTCAATTATTCTGGATTATTTTCTTCCTTCCTAATGCAGTCATACGTACATTGCTTCTTTATAGAATGTAAAAGGGGTGCTTTTGCTGTCATTCTCTTTCTTTCTGGAAAACATTTATAAACAATCATAAAATATGTTTAGGGAAAAAAAAATAGTTAAGACCAAAGTAGGATCAAATCTAGGAAAGAGAAAAGAAGCAGCAGCTCCCTGAAAACTCTTAGGTATTCCTCTGTTTACTCACACTTCAGACATCTTGCCAGGAAGGCTCAGCGTAGAGGGCGTGCAAGTGGTAGTAAAGGGAAAGGAGAGAGAGCGCTGTTACACCGAAACAACGGATACGTTGTGGAGACCAAGCCAAGTGCCAAGGGCAGCCCTGCACCTGAACGGTAGCCAGAAGATGATGCCTGCAGTTTGCAGAGGTTTTGACATTCTGTGGTTTGCGTCTGGTGGAGAACAAAAATGAGAGCTCTGGTGGGTTTTTTTTTTTGTGGGGGAGGAAACAAACAATAAACAAAACCATCATAGAGTGCCTGCAGCATGAGTGAGGGCATCTTATGATAGAGTTAAGTTGTGAGGCTCTGCTCCACTGTGAGCAGAGCAAAGACTTCAAGTCTGCATGCCTACAGCCCAGCCAGGTGCTGCAAGCTTTTGCAGAGTCAGTCTTGCTCCTTTAAGCTCCTGAACATTCACCTCTTCCTACAAGCTATACAGATGTAAGAGGAGGCAATGGCCACAAGATCTTACTTTAGATAAGGCTTCTAATAGGGATGTGGTTATCTGGATTTAAGCTTTCTTTTCCCCAAAAAAGGTACACAAAGCCTTTAATTTGAGTTCTGTCACATTTCCACATCACCAGGACAGGGAGGGTCCCTCCTGTGTCTACCTGGAGCTTGAGTAATGGTGCTCAAAACAGGGTTTGACGGAGGGAAAATGTTTCAACCAGCTCAACTGGGGTCCTAATTTGGTCTAATATATACCCTGGGGTCTATTTTGCATGTATTAAATACATATGTAAATGTCTTTTCATTTTTCTGACTTGTATGTCACATTGCACAAGCTGTCTTGAGAAAAAAACAAGAGGTGCAAGCGTTTAGTAGGAGCTGCTGACACACTTCAGAATTCCAAATAAAGTGTTTCTTCAGCGAAGTGTGACAAGCATGACTTCTGCCCTCCACAGTTTCTCAGCACTCTGTCAGAGACAGTTTTAAAGGACCTTGATTTTCAGGAAGTGCTTTTAGCACCAAGATCGTTCACGATAGTGACTTGAGCAACTTGAAACAGTTAAAGATCCCTATATGTATTTGAAAATTTAAATCAGGAATTTATTTTTTATGTCTATTAATAGTCAAAATGAGTTCTTCATTTCATCGCCATACATGAGATTGATGGTGCATTAACATAACATCTAAGTATCTAAGTCTTGCACAGATTTTTAGACCGACCTCCCTGTGGACATGGGTTTTTATTCATATTGGAAGATTTCATTTGCCACGGCATTTGAGGTACCAAGCTCTTTGCACCACTCTGGTCAGGGAGAATTGAGTTTCTTAGTACAAAAGGTACACTATGTCTGAAGTTTTTCCATCTGAAAAAAAAAAAAAAAGATAATAGTGTAATAAAATGAACTTTTCAGATTAAATTTAAAAAATACTATAACTTTTAAAAGGTATAACTTCCAGTGATGCTATCACATATTGAAAGGAGAGACAGATCAAGTCATAACACTGTGTGAGAAAGAGAAGGAATTTTCTGAACACTTTTGGAAGTTCATTCAGACCACACTAAGAACTTGTTGCTCCCAAGGGTTTCTGCCATTTCCTTATATATTTTAATACTTGATTAAAAATAAAGAAATGAACATGTGCTGGAGGGATACAAACACTAGGCTATGAAAATGAGGGAAAGCAAAGATGAGACTAACAGATGGCCAGTCATGAGGTCCCATTTTAAGACACATACCATCACGTTAAGCTACTGTCCTTCTGGAGACGTAAATGCACTCAGAGAAAGAATAATGTTCCACTGTTAACTTCTCTTCACTCTTCACATGCAAAGCCTTTTTATTTCCATTTCCACTTCATTTTTATTTCCATTTTAAAATAAGTATTGAAGATAGTTCAATGAAATGTCCTCTGGAAATGCCAATGTATTTCTGTTGTTTCTTTCCACCCATATAGTCTAGAAAAATCCAGAAAATTCACTTCTCTGTGGATCAACACAACAGAGAGAAAGAGAAAAGGGAGAGGAAGGTTGTGGCATCAATTTGTTACCAAAGCTCGGTGACACATTACTTTCACACCAAACTTTTCCGTCTTCTTCAGCATTCCTGTCTGTGTGGGTTCCCTCTCAGCTGTCCTGTCCATGTGGTCCTAATCTTTTCCCCAGACTTTCTCCCTGATTTTAATTTTCTCTTTTCTCTACCCCCAACCCCACCTCACTTCTGTATTGTGCTCACTGAACTCCAACTTCCCACCCTTCGTCTTCTCCAGAACCAGCACTTTTTTTACTTTTCTCCAAAAGTCTCCTGTGAGACAAGAGGAGCTACTCTTTGATCTGAACAAAAATGTAGGACCCCAGCTTGCCCCCTCCACCTAGGCAGGCCTTGTGCTCTGCTCAATGATAAGGGAAGGCAGGAAGGAGCATGAAGCAACCCTAGGAAGAACCTCCTGATTGCCCATATATAATTAGTCCTTCAGCTGCCACCTTCTCATCCACTGAACTAGGTTTTTCTACCTGCCTCAATTCCCTACCTTCCCCCAGGGTAGGAGGGAGTAATGCCACATGTTGTGAGCTACAGTCTCAAACTGATATCCTCTGTCCTCTACTCACTGTCCTTCTCCCTTGCTATCAGAGGAAGAAAATAGGTAGAGGTTGTTAGCCTTTAAAAACCCACCAGAAAGCCAGAAATGGATGTGCTTCCTTCACCTGCAGCCTTGTCTTAGATGACAGCCACAACAGAGAAGCAGTGTCCAAAGGTTTTACTTTGTCCCTTAAAGAGAAAAAGACAAGGGTGTGGAAAGTAGCAAGAGCTGCCAAACCTGTCCATGAATTTCTATGTCCCTAATAGTAAAGGCTATTTGGAAGGGCTGCTACAGGCTTAGCAGCTCATGCTTCAAAAAAAACCCAGCAATCTGAATCGAAAGACATTTTGCGATGAGGTGAAATCTGATTTCTGTACATGAATTTGCTGTTATAGGTGGTTACCCAGTGCTGCTGCAATCCCACTGAACTTTTCCTATATGAGCAGTCACTAACCTGCGGGTATATATGCCTGCAAAGTGTTGTCTCCTTGCTGCTCCTTCAGTGAGGCTCAGTGTGTCTTGGGAATGGAGTACAAGGATGCATATCAGTGGGCCCATGTCTATACTACTAGAGGCTCCAGACAAAACCCTGGCCATGAGCCACAGCTTGGTTCCTCTGTGTGCTGCTTACTGCTGGCTCCCAAGAGCAAATTGTCTTGGGAGGAGCTACCTGAACCAAACCAGGGAACAAGTTACTCTCCTGAGGGGGTTGGATTACTAGGAGATCCATGCTAGACCTCAGTCCTTGGCCTCCTTCTTTTTAGCAGTGTCTACATGCCATAAAAGCTCAGTCCTGCGCAAAGTCATTTGTGTAAGAGTCATTTAGCCCAGAGGGGATCACAGGCAGTGTATTCCAGACAGTCTCACACACCATGGACCCTAAAACCATCTCCCCAGTGATGGGGACTCTGTAGAATCAAATCCCACACTGCTTTACAATTCCACAATCATTTTCAGTCTGCTAATCAACATTTTTTTCACAGATTTCTCTTCAAATGCACCACTAATGGTTCTGCACATATTTGTTTCTTTGTAATTGTGGGTTTCTATGAAGCTTAATGTCCCCTCTCTAATTTTTCAGCTGAAATATGTGGAGAAGAGCTGACATGGGTAGGGCTGGTAATTTTATAAACTCAGCCTCTAATTTTCACACAGGAATCTGTGAGGTAAGCAGTGTCTATTTTGAAAAAAAAAAAAAAAGAAGAAAGAAACCCATGAGCATCTACTATTTATTCTTTTAAAAATTGTTCTGTATCTTTGTAGCTATGATACCACCATCACAAAATCCTCCTTGCACAGTAATTTTAGATAGATTTTGATGTGTTTCAAGTGGCCAAAGTAGATGCTTTATCATTAATAAGTATAAAACCAAAAAAATTCATAGATATTCAAAGGGAATTTAACCTTGGAGTTAACTGCAGAGTTGGTTCAAAGTTTACCTTAGGTTGGATGATTCATGGATTTGTTTGCTTTTTTGCTCTATCTATGAACAACTGGTGAAATGTTTACTGCTAATAATAGCTAGGTACACTGAGCCAAAAGGAGATATTTCTTGGACAGAAATACTTTATGCAATGAAAGAAGGTAAATTTCCAATATATAAACCAATTCTTTTCCTTATGATTTTTCTTAATTTTATTGAAATTTCTTCTTATTAGAAACCTTAAGACATACATTTCCTATTCATAATTATAAAAGCTGATTTTCTGGTGTAGTTCTTAAAAATGCATTTTAATATAATATCCCTCTGACGTGTACAAATATCAACAAACTCCAAAATGGTACTGAGTAATTATACATTTGATAGAAAATCTAAAAATTGTCAAAGTGGAGACTGTATCTAAGAATCTAAATGTATTAGAGAAGCCGTATAGTACAGACACCTCATGCATTTAGGAAGACCAGGAAAATGAAGTCCCTAGGTACAGTGTTTGAAACATCCTCCCATGCATCAGAGAGTACAGAAAAATAACTGCAAATTCTAGAGAAAACTGCAGGGTTTCCAAGGCAGGTGTCAGAAATCCTGAAATATTTAGAGTACAGTAACCTGAAGTAGACATAATGGAGAGGCTATAGCACATACAAGACTGTCTGCAGTAATACAAAAAAAGCAATACTGATGAAGATCTCATCACCTCTGATAGACCCCAAGCAGACCAACTAGATGCTATCTGAAGAGGCATTTCTTCAGCACTAGCAATGGCAAGAGAGGAAGCAAGCCAAAAATGTACTCTGTACTAAAAAAAAAACCAACCAGCTGAAGTGGCACTATTTCTACAGAAAATGAAAGACCTGGAAAAATGAGACTGTGGTGGGAATGACTGCTGTCATCTGCCTTCTGCTTAATGGATATGGTATGAAAAGAGGGAAGAGGTTAAGGTTTAACAGTGCTTTTATCCGAACCCACAGGGCATGACTAACACAGAGTATAATGAAACTTTAATATCACAGGACACCTATCCAGTAGGTGAAATCTGGGAACTATAAGTACTGTTTCTCATCCCATCAAAACTGTGCAGGTATTTTTCTAGGTATAATATAGTGTCAAAATTTGAGGTAACCTGGTAAATTGTAAAATTTACTACAGATTCACACAGATTTCTCACACTTACAGCTCATACAGAAAATGCTAGTGCAGTACCTTTAATTTCAGGTACAGATTTAGAACAATGTAAAAGATTATCAACAGCCCCTGCTTATAGGGTCTGGTTCTCAACAACCAGTCCTCCTCTCCCTCTACTGTCTCACTGCTGAAAAGGGACATCTCATACTGCAAACCCATTACCATTTTAAGCCCACAACCACATATTTTAGTGAACATTGTATGCAATTAGGAAAAATAAGTCTTTCTAGCTGAATTTTATTTTCTGCACAGGAATTGGGAAAAATTCCCCTGAAATCAAGGTGTGATTATTCGTCCTGTTTCGCAAACTATAAGTAAATATTAAGCAATCAGCATCTCCTTTTTGTTTCTATAAGCCTTGCATTGAGTAATGCTTAGTACTTTACTGGATCACATCAGCAGACATGACATGATGTACTGTACGTGTCAGATGTATTTAATTTTGCCACGCATTCAGTGGGTGGCTGAGGAACAAGCACATTCCAGGACCTTGAAAATCCTTCTTGTTCTGCAGAAAGGGAGGACTTTTTTTTTTCTTTTACAAAATCTTTTGCAGTTATCTTATAGCATTCACCCTGAAGGACAAAAAGAATTTTAAAGGGACCAGACAGCAACTCAGCCAAATGCTGAGAGGGCAAGAAAATATACCAGCTCCAGCCATTGCTTGAATGATAAGCTCACTTCATGAGACATATAGAACAGGTTAAAATTTTTTTGGAAAGTAGTTGTGTTGGCACAGTAAAGACGCACATGCAAGTTCTAGTCATTACACTTCTGCTAGCAAAATACCAGATAATACTATAGCTGAAGCTTCACATTCAGCTTAATCCGCAATACCTTTTTTTAGCTACAGAATCAGCTGCCTTGGTCACACAAGGTCAGGACTATAAGTAGCTCCAATGAACTCTGGAATGTATTTTCCAGTAACAACATCTGGCTATTGAAAACTCTGCTGGCAGCTGCATTGGTGGCTGCAAGAGGCTATCTTCAGGTCAAACTGCTGTAGGGCTGGCTGAGACCTCCTTTTCACCAATGAGATTTACTTTTTCCATCCCTTTCCCTTCGAATCTGGATGATATCAAGTTTTCAACCTTTCCTTGCACTCATGAAAAACACACTCATCATGTTAAGCTATGAACTGATGTAAGAATATAGTTGAGCAATAATATAGTAGAGCTCGAACAGTTGAATTTAGTGGACCTCACAAAAAATAATTTTTGCAAGCTTTCCCTTGTAAAAATAAGTCCAATAGCCAGATCTATACTATCTTATGAATCAGGTAAAATGGCTTGCTCTACTATCCCACCAGCAGCTCCTGTAATATGCTACCTCCTCTGAGAATTACAACTCTTACCTCATTTCTCCCTCTTCCAGGAGGAAATATTTTATCTCAGTGCCTTGTGAAATGAGGTTTAGCCTCAGTATGTATGTCCCCAGAACACAAGGAGGGGCTAAGCCACATCTTCTCTGAGCTTGCCACCTTCTTCCTCTAACCCACTACCGTTTACTTGTGTTAAGATGCAGAGGAGGACCGAAGCGGAGGAGTCAGGCCAGCCTCACTCCAAGGCACAGCTGAAGACATGACAATAAGTCTCAGAAGCATCCTCAGAGAAACTGACTGCTTAATGGTTGGTTTGGTTGGTTGGTTGGTTGGGGGTTTTTTGTCTGCAAATCCAGTTGAATTTTATTGATTTCAGCTGTCCCTTACTTCAAGAGCTTCAGTCCATTTCTCTAATCTGGAAGAAAATGCTGAATTTTATTAAGCCCAAGCCACAAGCAATAAAGCTAATGTAAAAGGTGAGACACTGCTAGTAAGCATGTGCAGATAGATAGAGCCTGTACAATCCAGCCAGTTTTTCAAAAGTGGAGATACTGATGGGACACTGGCTGACATGTATGGAGAGTCCAGCTAAATCTGAAATAGTTATTTCTCTGATGTGTTTTAAATGAGAATCCTGATCATTGCCTGGAAAGATGTCAGCCCTTTTCTAAGAAATTGATTTGCTTTGACTTTGGCAAAGTCAACCAGGAAAGAGATTTCACATCTTTCTGTTTATTTGGTCGTGTTTATTTCTGAATTTCTGTTTAATTGCTCTGAGGTAATCATCTTATTGCAGATGATTTCCAGAGAATGCAAACCGAACTGGTAGGTACCACAATAAAAGCTCTTTCCAACAGGGATTAGGAAAGATCAGTGGAAATATTAGTGGCTGCGTTTCTAGGAGAGACTGAAACATAGACCATTTTTTCCCGGTTGGCTTTAGAGGTATGATTAAATTGTTTTGCATAGCTGAGAACTGCAGGAAGACTGCTGCTTGTGAATACTTTACTAGGAAATTGTTTTAGCTAGTACATTATTTTTGAAAATGCTCATTTGCCATTAATTCTGGAAATACTCACGCCCAGCCCTCAGTGGGTTTTAGTGTTTGCAAAGGGCTCAGTCAAACTCCTACCAAAATTAATGGAAAAATCTGAGTAGTGGAAAAGTCTCTAAATATAATCAAGTGTATCCTTCTATGATTGCTCAGAAGACTTAACTGCCATGATTCTTCAATGAACCACAGACAAGAAGTCCAACAGATAATCCAATCTGAAATCAATGACAGCTTTGCCTTTGACAAAATCAGGCTATCAGCTAAAAGGCAGAAATTACACCAACAATATAGCCTTTGCTTGCTTCCCTTTATTCTTTATTTCTGTTACTCTTCCCAAAACTAATGTGCATTGCAAATTAGATTTTAACTCTGAATAATAACTCAGCATTAGCAAGGCCTAATTACAATCTCACTTTCTATTTACTATTGATTTTGTGTAATCTTGATATACAGAGATAAGAATTGGATCATTTCAACCTAGTTAGATATTGTCCTGTTGAAATCAGTAGGAGCAGGAGCTGGCCCTAATCCAAAGCCTACTGAAGGAAACTGGGATCTTTTCTTTCGTTTGGACGGGTTTCAGTTCAGATTCTCATTGAGGACCAAAAGGAAATTGTTGCTGAAGTACAGAAGCCTTTTTCCCCCTTTCTGAATTAACATTAAACCCTATCTGAGTAAAGGTTTACTTTTTCTTTCCTTTAAACTCAACAAAGTCTTTTTAAAAAAGCTGCAGTTTAATATTTCCAATGATAAACTCTTTCATACAAATAAAAATAGTCGTGTTGTATAAATGACCTTGGTTTATTAAGGAAAGATGACTGCAAATGGAAAAAAAAATTTCCATTTGCAACACTGAACGTAGGCAGCATTTGTATCTGGCAAAAGCACTTTCTATGCTACTATATTGGCTTTGAACTTATTTCCCATGGGAGTAGATGTTGCTCAAGAAAACAGGTGTCTCAGTATAATACCTGGAGGGCATTATTTAAGTAGGTTTAATATTATTTGTTTAAAGAATCCACTCAAGGTATCTTGCACTTTGTTTTGACACAGTTCAGCAGAAGATATTTATTAGGATTTAAATAGACCATGGTTCCTAATTGTAAATGCCCATGACTGCTACATAAATCTGTTTAGACCTGCTAGAAATTTAAAAACTGTACCAGGACATCACATTTTCCATGCTCTAGTTTTTGTATACCCCATGTCTCAAAACTCTGAAAAGAATGGTATTAACCCTTTGGTTGATCCTGTCTGGAATAGCAGTCCAAGGTAGCTGCAGTCATGCTGGCTGGTGTTCCACCGCTGATTCCTGAGAGCACTGCCCACTCTGTGGAAGGTGCTCACAATCTTGCCCTTGGCAGATCAGATTCCTCTTACCTAACTCCAACATCTCAAAGTTAGACAGAAGGTAATCACTGCAGTTCCCTTAAAGAATAAAAAAGGAGGAAATTTTCAAAGGGAGATTCATCACCTTATCTTCCGGTGCAATGAGTTGCCACTTGAGTTGCCCATCTCTCCATGGATGACAGAGAGAGCCTCTGCACCTAGCAGGCTTTCTGCAGCCAGCTCTTACATGGATACTGTTAGGGAAGTTAATCCCATGGCTGTGACTAATGATTTACGGAGCATGCCTGCACAGGTGGGTACAGACAGCCCTGAGTTCATCCTGTCCACACTCCTGCTCAGTCAGCTAGCTCTGAGGAAAGGCAAAACGAGCTCAGGTCTGCCTGCACCTGCCTGGGTAAATCACAGCCTTGGAAGAAGAGGTATTAGTGGCCAGTTCCTGATTTCACTTGCACCCATGCAGATCCGCTGAGGTCATCCCTGGAAAAAGAAAAAAAAAAATCAATAGGAAAAGATAACTGAATGATTTAAAAAACCTGCCCTCTTTCTGACTCTGAGTGTGAAAAGAAGAAATGAAGAAAAGAGGAGCTGTGTCCCAGGAGATATAGCTAATAAATATGTAAGACTAGGATTTCTTTTTAAAGGTCATTAGGCTCTAATTGCTCTGAAAGAGGGCAAGTTCTGTAAAATTAGCTTCTGCACAGTAGCAAGTGCTTTTATTCCCATGCACAGACTGCTCTGCTCTGAGTGTAGAACAGATTCAGAGGTGTCTAGGACATGAGTTAAAATACTTATTTTTGAAACTCTCTTCTTCTTCTCTAAGTGCTCAAGTTCTATTTTTATGGTGAAAATAAGCACAGTAACATATGAGTGCTAATTTTTAAATGGCATACTTGATGCACTTTAACAATTTAAGCATATTGAAACTGTCTGGTAGTGAAATTTGCAAAGAAAAATACAGAAAATATTTTTTTGTTTTTGCTTAAACATATGGTTTTAAAGCTGGCATGTGTGCATTTTAAAAATGTTATGTTTTGCTTCTGAGCATAAATCTTTTTTCCATTGGAGATAAGGTGAAGATGAATCAGTTCTGGAGGCAGATCTGTTATCATTAGGCTATCTACCATTAGACTTTTGTGTGTGCTAACAGAGAAAATCATTCACTAGATTAAGTAAATCTTGATAACACTATACCTTCTTCAAATTTCCCACCTACTTCTCTCAGTGTTGTCACTTAACTAGATGGATAAAACTAATGAGGTCTCAGATGCATGAGCTGTCTGTTCACTCATCTGTTGTAAAACTGTTTAGGGATATAGAAGTTGATTCTAAAGTATCTGTCGATAAATATGACTATATATTTTTTCTCCAAATATGCACTCTGAAAGCAATGCATTGTTGACATGAAGATGTCAGTCAAAAACTACAGTGCTGCGTGATACCTCCAATGGGGGCTGTGAGAAGGAGTGAAGTTCCTCGGGCAGAAATGGCTCCATGTGTAGCTGTTACATTCTGCTTGTTTTACAACAATGCTCAGCTGAGGCAGAAACTCCATTTTAAGCATACAGGTAATGAGGCATAATCACCACAGCCTGTGTGACTTGAGAAAGAATAAGGTAGACATGGAAACATCAGGACAGAAGCATGGAGGAAGCAGTCCAAACGCAGAACCTCTCTGCCATAACTCCAGTACTCCAGTCTAACATCTGGGTCCCACTGCATTGTTTTGCAGACTGCTATCATACTTAGGACCATTGGTATCTATGCCATTATGAGGCACCAGCTGGCTTTGAATTGTCATTTTATCCAGCTAGAGAAGCCATTATGAGACCTTATTTGCTTTCTGGAGCCAGAAGACTATTGTTGATATTTTACTTATGTATGCTAGACAGGTAATACAGCAAGACAATCTCAATGAACAAAACCTTCCATAATGAAAAATTACTTTGATAAAAAAATGTTTTATTTTGAACCTTTCACCTTGTTCTTTATCTACACATTTTTTGAGTGTTTGGAGCTTGGTATCACATCTATCTTTCTCTTTTCTTTGCATATCTACAGATTTATGTACCTGTATCTAGGACAGACCTCACTGTTGTATATAGACTGAAATCAATACATGATTAATCTTGTCCAAGATAAGTTCTCTTTAGTCACTCTTTTCTTCTACTCTGTCAGTCTTCTTGTGTCACCAAGAGAGATTTCAGTGCAAAAAGTAGTCCTGTTTGTCTAGCTTACACATCTAACTTGCTTCTAATTTTAGGTTCTTAGTGAACTTACTCTATAAAAGTAGGTACTTATAAAGTCAAAGAAAAAATGTAGGTGCTTTCAAAGTTATCCAAAAATAATTACTGCCCATTAAGTTTTAGGCATCTAAGTTAGGCTCCTGCTTTTCTTTATTTACTGTACAGAGAACTTTGGTGCTTATTCTAAAGCTTCTCTAGATCCCTAAAAATTAGGTGCCTAAGCTAGGCAGAGGCAATCCCTATTAGTGGAACTTATGTGACCTGTGCTTAAATATCTGCAATGCAAATGTCTGCATTTGAACTAGTTATATTCTTAAACATCTGATCTTTTTCAGAATTCTTCCTCCAGAAACTGGGAATTGCATGACAGGAGTGTCTATTTCTTTTCACGAGTTATAACAAAGGATTATTATCTCAGAAGCAGGTACCAACAGAGTGTGGGCATTGAAATTTGGAAAGATTAGTTTCACTGTTTGTAACTGTTGTCTCTATGGGAAAGACTTTGGAAAAAGATGGACTGTCCATTAAATAAGGAATCATCCCTGATTCATGATGAATAGCAACTTCTTCTGAGAGACAGTATGCAACAAAAAAAAATACAGTTTAAGATGTACTGAAATATTTGAAATATACGTGTCAAATCCAGCAAATAGTTTGAGCCAAAAACTGCTGCGGGATCCATCATTATTTCCACCTGCATTCATATCCTTGCTGGTTACAGCTCTCTTGTTAGATTCTCTTATTTTTATTATTCACTGCATCTTTATCTTACTGTTACCTGAAAGGATCTGGTTTTGTAAAGTAGGGAAAACATCTGAAGAACTGTTGTATATCCTCAGTTTACTGGAAGATAAAGGTACTCCAAGCAGATTCAGGATCTTACCAGGTAAAGTCCACACAGAGAATGAGGCACTTTGTGTCTTTATCTTAAATCTCAACAAATACTTTAAAATAAGATAGGACATCTTCAGCTTCATGTGACTTCAAATTCTCTATTACTATTTAACATTACTGAGTACAAAGACCATGTGTGCTCACAACATCACATACAGTTCCTTGTTCTCATGGGCAAACAAAGTATAGAATGCATTTCATAAACTGATCAAAGCCATTTTTAAATGGCTAGTTTTCTTTCTCCCATTACTTTTCTTGTAAGACTGACGACTTTATTTCATAGAATCACAGAATTATAGAATTTGGGTTGGAAGGGACCTTAAAGATCATCTAGTTCCAACCCCCCTGCCAGGGGCAGGGACGCCTTCCACTAGACCAGGCTGCTCAAAGCCCCATCCAGCCTGGCCTTGAACACTGCCAGGGAGTTCTTTTCTTAAAATCCTTCTTTTATTTTCTACTCTGAACTATGTTTGTTACTAATTTTTAACTATCTGCTATATTTCAACATGATATTTTGGCTTAAAATAGTTCTTTTGCCTTCCTATGTTTATCCCAAGTTTAAGCAGAGACCAGCCATTTCTCCTTGCAGCCTTCAGTTTGCCTAGTTAAGGAACTGAAGAACATTTCCATACTGGGGGACTTAGCACAGTGAGGCCACACAAATTTTTGGTCTTTGGATGCAAGAGTGGAAATCACAATCCCAAGTAATACATTTAAATTCTTTGTCTGAGGATTTGGTACAGCCTGGTGCTTATGAATGGAATTCACTCACAAGAGCCAACATGCCAACACCTAAACTAACCCCATAGGAAATGCCAGAGAGAGGAATGTGTCTGAGATTCTCACCATGGATTCTACCATGATATTCATATTTTGGTTTTTTTTCTACTTGAAATGCCTGGTCTGATACATCCTAAGAATAACAAGCTAACCTATTGTCTCTGAAGATCTGAGTTCCTAGGTTAATACAGAATGCAGCCAGGGTGTACTGGAACATTTATGCATTTAGCAGAAGTTCAGACTTGAAATAGGAAATATGAATGGATGTGACTAGCAGAGATATCCCTGAAATTGGTCACAATGGCTGTGGATTATTTTGAGATATGCTGGAGTATTGGTGTGGTCTAAAATCTGCAACTTCAAAACAAAAAAAATGCAAAAATTAACTGAGTTAACACCATGATGTACCATTATTTTAATGATTTTGTGTTATTACATTTAGTTGGTTAGGGAAAAGGATATATAATGTCTTTATTTTAAAAGTATAAGGAGGGAGAATTATCACCTACATAAATTTTATGTTTCAAAAGCATCAGAGCACATTAAGAAAGAAAGCATACAAAAATAAAACCGTCCAAAAGTGACATAAGTAATAACTAGACATTCTGTTATTAGAAAAGTTTAGTTTCATGCAGACAAGGTGTTCTCAAAAAGTTCATTTGTTAATCTATTACAATAGTAAATTTTTCAGCTTCTCTTAAATTTTTCAGTCTTTCTCAGCCACATTTCTACAGGCTACTAAGAGAATATACCTAGCTTTTTGCACAAAATGTGAAGGCTGTTGTCATCCCAATTTTGAAACTTCATGAAATCATAATTGCAATCATAAGAGCAAATATAACCTTGTTATTAAGCAAATAACTAGTTCAAGCCTCCCTGAAATCTTCTCCACCCATCAGTGTAGGATATATCAAGTCTTTCACATTCTTTGTCAGATTTATTTGGTTGTCAGTTCAGTTACTGATGCAATTAAAAAGCTCTATGTAAGTATTACATTTATGACAGAAGAAACCGTATTTGTGGACTTCACTCATTCATCACTGTTTTAAAGACACTTTTTGGAGTTTGGTTACACAGCAACATTCCATTCAAACATCCCCATTGGCAAATTTGCTATAGTTGCCAGAAATGTATCATTCAGCAGGTGATAGTGGCAGTTAGATTGGGTGTTCTGGTGACATAATTTTGTTTCAGTGAGCTAAACATTCATATACACAAATAAAAAAATTAAGACCTTAAATTACCGGCAAATTAATATAACATGCCTTTATCCATATGCTTATTTTAAAAAATGTTTCATTAAAAAGAAAATATTTTTTTCTCATCACAAAGATCCATTTTGTACCTATGAATGTCCAAGTAACATTGATATAGATCTGTAGTGATTGCATTTAGTTAGTTTAAAATAATTGTATAGGAATGATGAAAATATAATTAATCCCTCAATAATTAGCCAAGACATCTTTATTTTTTCTTTTGAAATCCATGTACAAGCAGGGTCAATTTATCTCACATGTCTTCAGGACGTCAGCTCAGTGTATGAGTATAGTGACATCTCAGATTCCTTAGGTTAGTCCACCATGCCTTCAGCTGCCTCTCCAGAAGAGTGCAAGATGTTTGGATCCTGTATAATGTCAGGTCAACACAGATTTTTTAGACCACCTAGGATACTATGAGTGATGCAGCATGCCTATGTTTAGGCAACTGACTTGAGCCCCCATATGCTTAAATCATCTTTTGGGGTGACATTCATGCATCAGCATGGATGTGTGTACACTTGACCAAAGTCTCTAACTTGTGAAAGTAATTTGAGCTCTGGTCAGTACAGTGAATGGAGTATGGAGTATTCAGCTGACCAAATGTAGGCAGCTACTGTAGAGAGAGCTGAATAGCTCTCTAGATCTTATTGGCTCTACAAAGAGTCATTCAGGTCCTATCTGCCAGCCCCAAACAATGTCCCAGGTATGCAGAAAAATCTCCTCAGCACCCCTGTCAATATATAAGAATCAACCCCTGAATCACCATTTACTGTAATGAGAACTTACACATCTATCTGGATGCCAGGTGCCCACCCAAGCTGCTCTATCACTCCCCCTCCTCAGCTGGACAGGGGAGGGGAAATATAACAAAAGGCTCATGAGTCAAGATAAGGACAGTTTAATAAAGTGAAAGCAAAGGTCACGTGTACAAAAGCAAGGGAAAACAAAAGATGTTATTCTCTACTTCCCATTAGCAGGCAATGCCTGGCCGCTTCCTGGGAAGCAGGGCTTCAGT
>JANZLQ010000008.1:17141573-17221467 GCA_026212715.1 Elanus axillaris
TAGACTAAGTCAAGGATTTTTCAGCTTCTCATGCCCAGCCAGCGAGAAGGCTGGAGGGTCACAAGAAGTTGGGAGGGAACACAGCCAGGGCAGTTGACCCAAACTGGCCAAAGGGGTATTCCATACCATGGGACGTCATGTCCAGTATATAAACTGAGGGGACTAGGGGCTGGAGATTGTCACTCAGGTACTGTGTGTTGATCAGCGGATGGTGAGCAATTGCACCGTGCATCATTTGTATATTCCAATCCTTCTATTATTACTGTTGTCATTTTATTAGTGTTATCATTATCACTATTAGTTTTTTCTTTTCTGTTCTATGAAACCATTCTTATCTCAACCCATGAGTTTTACTTTTTTTTTCCTGATTTATCTCCCCCATCCCACTGGGGGTGGGGAGTGAGTGAGCAGCTGCATGGTGCTTAGTTGCTGTCTGGGGTTAAACCACGACATTTGGTTTAAGGGGAACTCATAAGTTGGACTGCAAAAGCCATTGATTCTAGGCACTACTTTAATGAAGTTTCGTACATCAGTGGACGAGCAGAAAGGGAATTTTGGGACCCAAAATATCACCCTTTGGCTTAAGTGAGAGCCAACTGTTCTTAAATTCTATGCATAATCTGCTGAAAACAGAAATGAGCTTAGTTCTTTCTATATAGGCCTATTCAGTAAGGTAGGTAGATACCTATATTCACATGAGCACATAAGCATATCTGGACAGGCTTTTTAATTAATAGCTATTTAATTTGCAAAGAATGTTACCATTATTAAAGACATGTTAATACCAATGGATAAGCTAGTTAATCTCCTTTTATAAACTGCCAACATGTAGTGACATTTTCTGGTAGTTTTTTTTATGAGTTTCATCACAGTGAAGTGCTGGTTCTGCTATATAATTCAATCCATTTTACTGACTCACAAAGGGTGGAGTAAAATGACAAAGTCTTTTGGTCCTTCAGTTAGAACTTTTCATAATACTGAGTGATTATACATTTATCTGCTTATTAACATCCAGTACAGCACTATGTGAACTCTTGATCCATAATTACCATTGTAAAACTAACTTTAAACAACAGAACCACCCTGACATGTAAAGAGATAGATAAATATGCTGGATCTGACGATATATAAATAAAACTCTAGCCTGTTATTAAGAAGTGGGGGGGACCCCAACCATCATGTCGTGAAGACTGGAATCTTGGCCAGAGGTCAAGGGCTCTGTATAGCAGGTAGTACAAAGAAGACAAAGAGGTATTAAATAGTGCTTGTCTGCCATAATACAGGAGTACTTGTATTAAGTCTTTTGGAGGAGAGAGGAAGGGGATCACGTGTCTGTGCAAGCCTGCTTTCTCCCATGTTCATTCATGGAAGTGAGGAAAAGTTAAAACATGAAAACTGAATTAGTTGGATTAATAATACACCTTGGTTTATTTGCTGGGGAAAAAAACCCACAAACATTGTATTTCATGTGTTTTTGACATTCATGTCATGTAAGAAAGGGTTCTTCTTGTGTGTAGGAATGAAACGGAAGACTTTCACAGTTAATAAATGAAAAATGAGAAAGCCCTGCTTCCAAAGATTTTGGCTGTCATATCACTTAGCTTTGGAGTACTTTCCTGTCCTGCCATTTCACATATCTCTGGTAAGGACCCTTACCACCAAGCTCCTACTCTGTATTTTATGACAAAACTTCTCTATCATTCCTTATGCAATTGTTAGTAGTAAACTTATGTTAGCATTTAAATATTAATTGGAGAAGAGACCTTAATGAAGGACTTAGTCATCTGAGGTAACTACTATGCATTAGACCAAAACTATTGTAGTACCAAATTTGATCTTTCTCACTGGACCCAAGTGGATTAACAATCTCAATTACAGCAGGGTAGGGAGGGAAAGAAGAGAACAAAGAAGAAAAAACAGAAATTCAGACCTGATCCTGTCATATTCCTATTTTTGGCAAGGGAAAACTGTCATAAAAATTTCTAAGTGACTTAAGAACCCAAATCTTGCATTTCAAAGAGGTAGATGTTTAAAGCCAGTTAGACAGCTGAAGATTTAGATAGAGTCATCAGGGGAAGTTTTTTTAAAGCACTGAGCAGCCAGCAGAATATAATTATTGAAATCAATAGGAGTTTGTTCTGGGAATAATGCATTGTTTAGAAATCAGTCAGAGCTGGGATGTCTGAGTTCACAGAGTTTCTTCATTATCCGTGTTCTGACTAATCAGCAAAATATAGCAACAACGTCCAATGACTTGTGCTCCACTATTTTCAAGGTGCAATTCTCATACTTAGGGTTATTTTTTACCTAGATCCCATTTTTTAATTAGTCCAGAGAAACTGAAACAGCCTAAATGGGAAATAATGAAAGACCTATTCTGTCAGAATAGCTGCTAGCTTGGCACTAAGATGCTCTTTTGGGAGGTCAAAGTGAATTAAATACCAGTGGTAAGACCCAAACCTAAGTCTTTCTAGGTGGTCAGGTAATTTAACCACTGTGCTATGGATTGAAACTGCCAAATCTTTCTGGCCTTCTCAGACTTCTTAGTCCACTTTCTTCCTTATGCATGGAGCTTGATTTTGTGAAAAGGCCTTGTGAACTGAAGCCACTAGGTGTGATAAGTGGGGAAGGATTCAGGTCATCCTAGCTTTCATTGCCTAATGTGTCTAGATGCAAGCTAGGTATCTAAATTTCTAATAGCGAACAATTTAGTGGAGTTTTGGAAACAATTCAGCATACCAGATGTATGTGTCTTGAGAGTGACCTGGACTGACTAGGTCTTAGATTACTTCAGCAAGATTATGGAATCACTCATGTAGATTCCTACACCATACATACCCTATTTCAGGCCACGTGCTTTAAGAAACCCAGTACTGTTTTGTCTTAAATAAATACAAAGCCACCCCACATTCAGCAAATCAAAGGTGTTTCTGAGTGTGCAACACTGAATACATAGGCCTGCCTTCAGTGAAAAGAGACAAACACCATCAGAGGACAGCTTAATTCTGGAGTGAGCCAAATCACCCTCCAGAGATAGGTGTCTCCTCTGACAAGGAGGAAGGTTATGGTGAATAGCCACCTAACTTAATAGTATGAAACCAGCCTTTCCAGTCTGGAGCTTCTGTGTTGTTGCGTGCTTTTGACAAACTCCTCTTAATGGTTACCTTTGGCTCAAGTGATCTGTGTTTATGTTTCTGTGTTGCTGTGTATACACAGTATGTATGCCTATGTGTACATGTCTAAAATACAAATATGCTGCTGATGAATCTATTGGTTTCAGAAAGCACAACTATCAAGAAAAATGAAACTCATGATCTGAATTGCATAGTTTTATAAAATATACATCGAGGGACTGAAATGACAATTCTATCCATTCTCATTAGTGACTATGAAAGCCTAGGTTTATTGACATGGCATACCAGTTGTGAAAGGGACATAATCTGTGATTCGGAAGAGGGTCCATCACATGGTCACAATTGTTTACATTAATAAACATCAACTCCAACACCTGTTTGATTTCTAATTGTTCTGTTATACAGACTTCCACCAAACTTTGTAGCCCATTTAGCCCAAGCTCTTAAACCAGCAAGCAAATCCAAGAACTTCATATATTCACCACAGGAACAGAGGTAAGCAGTCTAAATTCTTCAAGATTGTAAGAATACAGAATG
The DNA here is from genome assembly GCA_026212715.1 of Elanus axillaris. Classification (NCBI taxonomy): domain Eukaryota; kingdom Metazoa; phylum Chordata; class Aves; order Accipitriformes; family Accipitridae; genus Elanus; species Elanus axillaris. The sequence goes on from JANZLQ010000008.1 coordinate 17,145,245, forward strand.
AAACCTTTAATGAGGAGGTCAAAACTTCTAACAGCACCAGCTCAAAGAGGACACTGTGGATAAGCCTGCATAGTAATTAAGACCAGCCTTGAAAAGCCAGGATCTGAGATCCTTCCATTTATATTATACCCTCAAGGACTGACTGAACTGGCCCTGCTTGAATTCCTGATGTGGAGGAACTTGGGTGAAAAGAGAGAGAAGTCAACATGCCAGGCATATGGAGGCATGCTTGCCCTGGCAGATCTGGGAGGTCATGATTTGTCCAAGCCTCAGGCTACTACTGCATGCTTGCAAAATGGACAGAAGATGAGTCTGGTGTTCAGGGTGACTGTGTGGAGATAGACACCTTGCTGTTAACAAATCTAAAGTTTCTTGGAAGACTTCAGAACCAGGGTTGAGACCTAATAGTAGGATCACAGTGTTGCTATCTCACATGACAAGTCCCACATTGATGCTTCATTAAAGTCCAAGTTCCTGAGACAAATGCTTATCTAAAGATCTCAGCTTTTTTTTTAATGAAAATTTAAGTCTAAGCAAGACATGTTGACCTTTCTGTATGTAGTGGATGTAGAGAAAGAGACACCTCCAGAAGGTGATTCATCTCATCCTAAGATAGGCATCTAAGATAGGTCATAAAATTTGCCTCTGGTAGTGTTTATTTTCTCCTATACTAACTATAAAAGAAGCCTTACTTGACCAGCTCACACTTAGATGTCCAATTTTCAGGCATCTGGAAGCCATCTGAATGCAGTGTTTGAAAGCCCCAATAATAAAGACAGTTAGCCTGGGCTTTGCATTGTGTTAATGGGATGCACATGGCTTTTTGCTTTCTTAAAGACTGGGCAGAGCTCACTCAGTGCCTGCAGAAGACTATATGGACACACCCTTTCAGAGATTATCTGAGGGAATTCCCTGAAGAGAATTTTTTTATCCTACCTGCAGCAAACCTTGAGCAATAGTGGCAAAAATGCTGTAAAGCACTGGAGAGAAATGATGAATACATGAGGAAACTAGAAAGATAGCTCCCAAGGAATGCAATTTCTTTATCGGCCCTGACCTCAGCATGGGGAATAGCCATGGGCAATAGGAATTCCTCCATACATCTACCACCCTGAAAAATGTGAAACCAATGACAATGAAATATCTGCAATTTCCAGGCACATTTGGCCTAGGGGTTCAAGTGGTCACAGCAGGTTTCCTTCATCATGCCAGTTTTTACAACATGCATAACAGACCTTTATTCTTCCACTTCAGTTTATGGCTTCTTGTACATGACAATGGATACTAATTGTTAGCCATGTTTATGACAGTAGTGTCCCCAGCAATTTGAATGATGAATAGACTATCATCTTAGACTTCACAAGCCACTTTTATGCTTCTTGATTTTTATAGCTAAGGTATATGACTTTCAGGATTAACTGGAACATGCACCTGCTTTCCCAGGCTTTGACTGAGCAGAGAAAGAATGGATGGCCTGAATGAATGATGGCTTTTGGGACAACTCATATGGAGATAGTAAAAGCCTCTCTAGTGGAGGCTGTGCAGCATAACTGGATAGCTTAGTGGTCATCATGCTATGCAGAAAAAGTTTGTCTGCATGATCCAATGCACTTTAATCTACTGTTTTCATATTTCAGTCCATAAATTATTCAATATGTGCAGACTAAGAGATAACCACAATAAAAAAACTAGACAAATATATAGTGTGAAATAAATTTGTAATCATCAGTCTGGAAAAGATGAGCTGGTCAAACATGAATAGGATAAATGGTCTAGCATTTCTGTTTAGCTCCATTAATTTGTGAGCTTGAAACCAAACTTGATAGTGCTGTCATATGAAATAATAATTGGTGGAAAGATACACACTGCTTAATTAGCTAAACTATTGAACCTGGGTGCAGCGGAAGACTATGAATGCCTCATACGTCTCCCTCATATGCAAGGAGATATGCACTGTTTTGTCAGCACAGTCTCATTCAGTCATTCATTTAATGCAGACCAGAAATGCTGGATTCTGCACACACCATGCACTATGTCTGGATGCACACCATGCATGGTCACTCTGGTAGGTGTGATAGATTGGATTTATTGTTTCATAGCCACGTGCATGCTTAATGCCCAGATGTCCAGAACCCTTCAAACAGTCCTGCCTAATCTTAGCTGGAGCTGTCACAAGATTTTTCTTCACAATGTTCTTTGACTAATTGTAGCCCAAATTAACCCTGAGTAATTTTAAAGGTATCTGAGATAGCTGTGTAGGTGACCTAAATTCTGCCAACAGTCAATAGGGAGAACCAGACACTTCTCAGGGTGCTGAATCACCTTCCAGATGTGTCTTTCTTTCTCTGTTAGTCAACAGGCCCCTGGGGGCCTGGAGCAATGAAGCTTCTGGCTTGCATGCTTCAGCTAAAGGTGTTTGGGGGAGGAATTCAGGCCTACATGATCCCTGGCAGAAAAGCACAGAACAGGCCAGACTGCATTCCCTTGAGCAGCTTTCTCATGGAGCCCCCCCACAGGGACCTGGCTACGTGGTCTCTACTAACAAACAGAAGAGGTCTGGGACCTGGTCCCAGGGCAAGTGATGCTAATTGCCTTGCATCCCCACTGCTTCAGGCTTGCTGCCTCTACAGCAGATTTCCTCTGGGCAGAAGCAACTGGAGTAGCCCAAGCAGAGACCAGTAGCAATTAAACTATGTGAACCATCAATGCTCAAGCTTGCTCTGTGGCCCTGGCTGACTTTTCCAGTCTTATTATTGCCCTGTACACTAGTATTTAGAGTTCTGAGAAGTACCAATAATAGTAATCCATTACATACCCAGACTCTGCCAGTATTAGTCAAAGATGGATTTACACCAACAGGACTTATGCTTCAGGTTCTTTAGCAAAATACCTGTCAAAGCTTCCCATCCACCCCTCAGTTGCTAGCTACCCATAATTAGTCTAATTCAGAAAATGATTGGGTATTTGGACAACATGCTTTTACATGCTGCCTCCAGCTGGACATCTTAACCACTCCGGTGTGGGAAGCTACTTAACTCTCCCACCAACTGTTTTTTGTCTGTTATAATGAGTATTTTGGCTGTATAAATCTCTGTATTAATTGTAACTTTTAGAATATTTTTAGAATTCATTGGAAAAATTGAAGTTTGGCATAAAAAAGTAACCAAGAGACCTTTTTGAGAAATTCTGCCCTTATTCTCTAGACCAGCATTACTCATTCTGCAGTCACTGGCAGATGGTTCATGAAATATTTATTGAGAAATTAAACCCAGCAATAATAACATTGAGAACAACAACATTGAGAACAACAGCTTGTATATACACATTTCCCCACAAACTATTGAATGAAAACCTTTTCCCCTGTGAGGACAGTCAGACAGGGTGCAGGCTGTTCAGAGAATTTGTGCAGTGTCTGACCCTGGAGGTTTTTGAGACCCAGCTGACCACAGGCCTGAGCAACCTGGTCTGGTCACAGAGCTGCCTCTGCTTTGAGAGGAGGTTGGGCTAGAGGGGACCTCCATTCCTATGATCCCATGATCCTATGGAACCAGTGTGAGTGAGAACATAAAACAAAGATTATGCGTCCTGGCATTTAGTCCAATATTGATTTGACTGTAAATGAAAATTACTGGAATAACACAGCGCAAGGTGATTCTTGGATTTAATTCAGGAGATTATGTGGTTAGTGGAAGAAAAAAGGTTTTCAAAGAAAATCTAATCTTAGTAGTTAAATCTACTGAATTTTTTTTTAGTCTTACTCATGATTTTGCATATTTTGAGTGCTTTTTGTGAATTGGTAAGAATTCTTGTCAGAATCTTCCAAAAAAATTAAAGCAGCTTCATCTGGATATGCAAGTTTGCTGTGGGTTCCAGTAACTCCATTAGAGCAAGATTCAGCCAACTTCAGTTTATTTCCACATCAGATGTGTTATCTATATTCCTTTATTTACAACACAAGAGCATGGCCTCTATCCCATAAATGTTTGGGTTTTACTGTTTACTTACAGACTTGTCGCATTGAAGTGGATCTGTGTTTTGTTCCATGGTTCAGTGCTTGAGTCATTAGAAATGGTCCATTTGTTTCAGATTTTTTAGCCGATTGTTTAACTGGAAATTACTCTGACACCTTTTCCCATAGTTTTTCTGAGAATGGAAAATATTTAAAAGGGAATAATCGCAGGACTGATGTGTACTCATCTGCTTGATCTCTACACATAGATAAGAATGATCCATTCAAAATGCTACAGATAGTGAACATGACTGTTATAGCTAAACATGGTGTTTTGAGATCAAAGGTGAAGTATAGATGTCACCTGGAAGAGACTGTTTTATAACTGTGTGGATAAAGACTCTTGAAAGAATTCCTGCTTATACTGGTATACTGTTATTGATCTCTTTTATTGTAAACGAGTCTTGTGGGGATAGGCAAATTACCCAGGAACATGGGGGAGAAATAGGCTTCCTTTATCTCTTTGTCTTTATCTCTTTTACTTGGGCAGCTGATAAAAATTAATCCCTGATCTGTGGAGCCTGGTGAATCAAGCGACCTACAAGAGCAGAATCAGCTCTGCTCAATCCCCAGAGCACAACACAGGGAGATATTCTGAATGCCAAGATTTTGTAAACAGCAGGAAAAATTAAAAGTTGTGTAATCACATGCTGCCTGCCTGTATTCACTAATGTCAGTGACAGAAATCTCTGTCCTTTCTCTTTCTGTCCTGAAATGCTACTTGGTGCTGCTGTAGGCACACCAGAAGTTTTTCAACCTAGAGATATTTCTGGATGGTTTGACAGCAGAAGCAGAAAGTCTGAAACTCACATAGCACTTTGTGACCATTGTGTTCAGCCGCAAATCTGTATTAATGGGGATATTATCACTCATCTAACCTTACTGGCACAGACCCTCAAGCTCACAGAAGCTGAGGGCAGAGCGGGAACTCTCAGTATCCCACTACATCAGTAAAATGCCTCGCATGAGGACCCTGATCTTTAGTGGCCCTTCACTGTGTTGCCCATGCAGAATTAGCAGGATTAGCATCACAGAAAATCATACCCCAGCAATTTAGGTGTTCCCATATCATTTCAAGTATTTCCAATGGCACATGAGTTTCAGAGAAATCTGGAATTAAGACTGACACTGGCATCAAAGAGATCCAGTCAGCATTTTCTACTAACTCCTCAATTCGATAAAAATCATCACAGTTCAGTCTGAGCGAAGAGAGAACATGAAGTCCTGAGTCATCCCCTGCAGTGTTAGCTGTCAAACCATCAACGAAATATTTCAGTCTGTGCCTCTGGTGCTTAACCACTTACGAACTAACAGTTCAAATACATTTTTTATTTATCATGGGCCAATTCTCCTCATCCATTACCTATGGTCTAGTTGGAAAAAGTTAGTGAAAAGGAGTTTGAACTTGTACAATCAAGCTGTTAGTGCATTATGAGTAGGCCAAAGTGACTTGTATTGTAACAGTGAGAAGTGTGATAAATAATCACTCTGCTGATGTGCAGTTCAAAAGTTACTTGGCAAATACTTTTCCAAATTCCTCTAAATCTAAGCAAGAAACTTTCCCAAGTCAAGTAAAAATGTTTACTCATTTGCTGTTTCTAAAACAAAGGTAAAAATTAAGAGGCAAGAATATAGCACGTGTTGAATAGAAAATAAACCATATTGCAGGAGTCTGGTTGTGACCTCAGTATGTGGTTCTCCTTTGAAAAAGGATTCTCTAAAGTTTTTCCAGTTCCCATCCTGCACTCCAAGCTCTATCCTTCTCTTTGCTCATCATTCCCAGTTTTAAAGATTGTGTGGGGTAACTAAAAATTTTAAAGAAATCTTTTTAAAATGGGAATTTTTTTCCTGACCATAGTCCAATGGAAAACTTCTATAGGCCTCCCCAGTCAGTTTCCCAGCTCCAGAAACATCTTTGCCAAATTGCAATTTATGTAATTTGCACTTCAAAATGTGGGCACATAACCTCAATGCTCTCAGAGTTGTGGGAATAAACAGAATTTCTCCACAAATCTTCGGGGGAACTTTTAATCAAAAGTCTGCCTGGGGCCGGATGTTATCATGCAACATGAAGAAGCAGGATTGTGATAGATCTACTCCCAGAAAGGTTTAATCAAATCTGTTCAGTCGGAGTACTCTGCCCTTGAGTCACTGATGGGCATAGGCAATGCCGGAGTGACGCAAGAATGTCCTTAAAGAAGCACGGCACTCTCTTGTGGCACTCTCTTGTCCCTTGCATTAACCGTGGACAGCATAGAGCACCGAGCCCTGCCTGCTTCTTGCTCCCTGGGTGATGGGTGATGGGCACTTACTCCCCTTTCTAGCACTAGGATAAATACAGTGGAGTTAATTCAATATTGTTTAAAATCACATGCATTTGTATGTGTCTCTGGAAAGTGCTTTCAAAACTCAGTAACCCACAAATGAATAATAAAAATATTTATTACCATCAAAAGAGTAACCCTGAGGAAAAATCAGGCAGAAATAAGGCACTGACAGTACAATTTATTTATTTGTAAGTTTATGTAGAACTGCATATGAATTTGGTATTTTTGAGTATGAACTAATCATTTATTAATACTGCAGAGATCTAATTTGAATCTCAGTTATGCCAGTGTTATTCTGAAACTCCACCAAGTTAATGCTTTTGAATCCAGCAATCCATTAACACCTTTAGTCTGGAATTTCCTCAAGTTTACACTGTTTTATCTGAGATTGTGGAATGAAGACCCACGTCTGGAAGAGAGGCTGAAACAACCATTAGTGATTTGCTTAGGATGCCAAGGCATCAGAAAGAGATCACCAGTGAAAAGTGGCTTAAGGATTTACTACTCAGAGCAAAAAGAGTGGGGCAGCTTACCTGTGGTACTGATAAACACAGATATCTTTTTTTCAGATATCTGGGTTCAGCAGGCAGAAATGAATGGGCATCTTATACAATGTGCTAAGTCACAGAGTGAGGCCCAAAATCTCCGTCACCAGCTTCACCAGGAGCTGGATTCGCCCTGTGCAGTAGGACTTACGGTATTGATCACACCATGCCTTCGTTCAGCAGGGCCAAATAGCCCTGAAATTAAAAGGAACTTCATTTACATCACCTGGTTGTAAAATTAATTAAGTGCACTGGTTGGGAAATGATTGGAAAAATATTTATTTTAACATTTTCCACTATTTCTTAAACCAAAACATCTTCTGCTTAAAATACATTGGACATTGAACTTTTAATAAATATGACTGTGTTGGAATGTGGTTACACTACTTCATGCGTATAAGGTAGGGGATTATTTTGAAGAAATAAGAGGACTTGGGGTATTACAAATGATTTCTCAGTTGAGTAAAAGAAAACATAACTTTTAGGAAAATGATTCCCAGTAACTCAGGTTTTGGTTTTCCTCCTACAGGAAAAGTACAGGGTAAGTAGGGATAGAGCTGAGTAGGAATTTTCAACAATTCAGACTTTCAGCTGAAAATAACGATTCAGTCAAGGGAAACCTTTGCTTGGAAAAGATTTCGTTTTCACAGTTTTTTTCTCTACCTACATACTTCTAGGAATTATTTTCAAAAATTGTTTTTCTGTTGCTAATAACTTTGGAATCAGTAGTAAAGATAAATTTTTTTTTAAAATAAGAAAAAATGAATTCACAACCATTTCTAGAAGACAGATGCTCTATAGGAAAGTTGCTAAGAATTGAATATGTTCTTCTTGTTGACCCTATATGTATTGCTTTTTAAATTGTTGTTCAAATATATACAAGTATTTTTAGAGAGCCCTTTGGAATACCAGAGTGTCAGTAAAGTCCCTGCTGCCCCCTTAACGCAAAAAGCCCCACTAACAGCAGGAAGCACTTGACAGAGGAAAACCACAGCTATCCCAAGCCATATGGTGTGACCATGAGATGTTCCCATTTGGTTCTTGCCTTTACCTCTCTGTGCTCAGACATCCAGCCCCCGTAGAGAGCCTGGGACAAGGCAAAGGGGAGGCAGTTTCACCTACGGCATTTTAAATCATTCTGAGGGGGATAGATTTACAGTACCCCTTCAGGCCAGTGTAAAGGAGGTGTACAATTCTGCAAACAGAGACTAGAAATGTTTTACAAATTGTAAAGACATGGAGACAAAGACACGGAGACAAAGACACAGAGCAAAGCCAGCAGTGAAATCGAGCCAATCTTGTAAACTGCTTGATTATTCAGGCTCCGAGTAGGAGCTGAGACTTTATCCCTCGAGTGAGCAACCTTTGAACTCATCTCAGGATAAATTTCAGATTGCATTGATGACTGCGATCCTAAGGAGTACAGGTTCCATCAAAGGTCTGAGACCGCACATGAAAGCACAGCAATTGCAGAGGACGGGAATGAAGGGAAAAGCATTGACTCACTGTGTGAATGTGAAACAGATCTTGTATCTTTCATAAATATTTACAAACTAATTAGAAAAAAAGAAAGAAAATACACATCAACAAATGAGGCACATCAAAACACTGTCACTAAAGCTTGCATTTCAAAAAACATTAGGAGGAAGAGAAGGGCAGCTGTAGTCTATAGAAAACTTCATTAATGATTTCAAATCACTCATAGGATTTAGGTGCTGAAAAGCATGCTAAATTGGGATTTATACATAATCAGATCATTGAAAAACATACAAATGGCTGCCAGAGTAAAGTACAATGTTCACTTTTGAAATTACAAAAAATCCTTTGTTTCAGAGAGTGAATTGACTAAAGTTTAGTTTCAGTGAAGCATGTTTTTGCTTTGGGTGTCATTATTTAGTTTGGCCTCCTTGCCAGAGAAACCTTTTTACTGACTGCAGTTCCTTCAACTGTTGTTTTTATTCTCCAGCAACTAAAGGAAAAAAAAAATTAAAAAAAAAGGAAAAATCAAGGCTGTATCAGATGCTTCGTATTTAAATGAGAACTGCTCAGTGTTTACCTTTAATTTTGAGATGGCAGTGGGGGAGAATTGCAGGGGGCTTGATTGCTTGCCAGGATTTCTCAAACAGATGGATTTGAGCCTCCTCACTTAAATAATCTGGAAAATCAAGTTGGACTGGTTGAATCAAAATGCTGGCGAGTGGGTAAAGAAAACATCCATCCATCTATCTAGGCACCTATATCACTCCCATCACCATGGTATCTGTGCACCTTCAACAGCAATGTCATGCAGCAGCCTCAGATTCCACACATCACCAAACATGCCCTTGGCAAAAACCCAGCAGCTTTGCCAGAGATAAAGGATTATGTATGTTATGCCTGTGCATACTAAAGAAAGGGTTTTTGCACTTTAACCGCAGTTTCTGAGGCTTCAGTGGCTAAGACATTCAAGCACACACATATCCTAAATCTCAGGACTTAGTGATGATGAATAGCTCTGAATGTACTCTTACCGTATGTTCATTGAAACTTTGTGATTAGAGAAGGAATAAAACACGTATTTCCTTTTATAGTTAGATGAAGGTAGGAGGTAGTGTTTCCAAATGGTTACTAGGTAAACTCATTTGTCATCATTTTGTTTTCCTTTTTTTCCTCTCTCTTTTTTTTTTTTTTTTTTCATGTGAGAACTGCCTGTCTCAACACCTGTAGAGACAGGAATTATTTAGATAGGAATTCATTCAGAGGAGGGGGGAGGAAATGGGGGCAGGGCTGAACTGTCTGTTTGGACATCCACCCTTGCTGAAGGTAGTTCCCATGGATACAATAGAAAAATACATTTCTCTGCAAAGGAAGAACGAAGTTCCAGTAGATGAGGAACATAACGTGTCCCATACAGCGAGAACAAACTCTAATCATCCTGAGCTGCATAGTCCATAAAGGCTATTTGAGAACAATACAGAGGGTAACCGCAACCTGCGTCCAGGAGTAGCGTGACACGAAAAGATCTGAAAAAGGACCTTGAACCATTTCTCCCCCTCCCTGGCCCAAACTTGGCAGGTTGCACTGGCATCAAGCTAGTTTACGGGTACGGAAACAAGCAGATGAATTAAATGGGCTGCATATTTCATGGGATTATGTATTACACATACTTTGTAATGATTTAAGAATCGATTTGTTGCCAAGAAACAGAGTAGGAAAAAAGAATGTGCATCAAGCTTTTCTGTGTTATGTGTTTATAGACATGTACATAGTCTGAAGGGTTAGTCCTTTGCATCAGTACACTGCTTTCTGAGGAACCACTATTTCGTATCACAGTTCCCATCTTCCTTAGTGTTCTACCAGGTTAAAAGACTCACTCTCTTTTCTTCCCATTGACCTATCCTATACAGTTAAGCTGTGGAAGTCCTGCCCACAGGACTCTGCAGATGTGGGATCTTAAATTTGTTCACACAATATTGATCGAACATGTGATATACAAATATTCTGAGGGCTATTAAACACAAAGCCACCACCTGTGGCTCAGGCAGGACCAGTCCTTGCTGGCCATTGGTGGAGGCAAAATATGGGAGAAGGACTTTGGTCTGACCCCTACAGAAGTTCCTACCTTCTGCTCTCTTTCATGACTTTGCAGAGCCATAAATGCACAACAGGTGTCCTAAATTTAATCACTTAACTGAGATTCATCAGTTAGGAAACAAGATGCACCAAGGTGCTCCCACAGCCCCTGGAGAGGGGATGAGAGGGACGCACCCACTGAACCCACCTAACTCCTGAATTGCCTCTAGAGACACCTCTTTTTCCATTGCTTAGAGAGTGCCAGGCAGCCAGGGTTCTCAGTTCCCTCAATGTCTAATTGATTAAATTTAGGTAGGATAAATCCAGGCCTATGCTTTCATGTGAGCATTTCCATGGGAAATGCTCACCACATAACTGTTGAGAATGAATGTCTAGTAGTTGTCTAGAATAATAAATGTAAATGTGTACCATAGAGGAGAGAGGTTCACTGATAACTATAGAACCCAGTCCTGCAAATCTATCTGGAAAACTCTGATTTCTGATCATTTTGGTTTAATGTTTTTAATACCTTTTTCATTTGCTTGTTTCTTCAAGGAAGTTTAAATCTGAAAAGTGTTTTTTAAAAAGTATTTCAAGAGAAAAAAATAGTTTGATTCCTTTTGAAAGTCCCCAAAGGTCACAGGGGAAAAGCTTTAGTTTGCAGATTACTCATTAAAATAAAAAAAAAAAAAAAGAAAGACTATAAAATGTCAGACAGAAAAGGCTGTCTAAAAAATGCTATTGTGGTCAAAAGCCACTTTTCAGTTAAAAAAATGCCAGTGACACAATGTCTCCAAGCTCTAATATCCAGTTTAGAAGTGCTTACTGATATAAGTGATATCAATGACTTCATTGGAACTACTTATAAATAAAAACAATTGTTATTTAAAGATGTATATTATACCCTAAAATTATGGTTTCAGAAATTATACCATGTATTTCATTCAAGTCAATGCAACTTGAAGTCTTTCAGCATCTTGCAAAACTCAGATCCCTTAGCTGCTAGTGGCAGTGATGTTTCATACATCACTGTTATAATATTATTGTTTTGTATTGAAATAGCATCTAGACCCCAAGCCTAGACCCAGCATTAGTGTAATGCATACAGGTGGAAGGAAAAGACAGTTTGGAAAACGTTTTAGAAAAATCACCATAGCGTGTCGCAATGCAAATGTAAACAGTTTTCAGTTTGGCTGAGTATTAATGCAGCTATGTGGTCAAGGTTGAGGCATAGGAGCTTTTTTGCACACTTACTTAATTTGGGCTGGATTCTGTTAGCTTTATTTATACTGAGTAGCAGTGGAACCCCTGTATGAATCAATGAAGTAGTTAGAGAGCATGAGGCTAACCATGACTAAGGACAATGTTTACAACCAGAATGAAAGGTGATGCAAATTGCCCAAAGCCAGTTCTGAGACTGGTATTATCACTGAACAACAGTACGATAAAGTCAGACCAGTGTGACACTGTGACTACAACACAACTGGAGGTTCACAGTCCCTCACCCTGAAAAATGCAGACCCCTTGTCCTGAGTGGAGCAGCCAGAGCCCATACTACAAAGCACGTGCCCCCAGCTCTCTTCCAAGCTGCCTCTGTAGCACTAACGTACAGCTCTTCATTTCTGTGTGGGTTTTTTCAGCTGCACAGTATATCATGAGGGCTGTGTTGTAGCCCACTAAAGGAGTGTTTCTGTACCACAAAGCTAAGAGTGTGTCTCGCACACTCCCTGGTGCGGGGTGACCGGAGGCGGGTGGTGTTTAAGGATAGGGAGGACAGTGGAGGTAGCCAAGCCCAGTGCTGTTTAATGTAGTTATACTGCTTCTGGAGCAAATTATCCCAGAGCAGTGCCCAAGCTTACTTCAGTGTAGAATCAGGGCCTGTGCCCAGGAGCACTGTGGAGAGCTAAGCTGTTTGGTAGCACAGCTATAGCTGCTGCCCAGCCCTGCTCCTCGCCAGATGCGAAGAGCCTGTCTGGGAGGAACCCCTGCCCACCTCCAGCCTCATCCTCCACTCAGCAATCCCTAAAGACACCTGAGCTGAGGCGGTATCCAGCTGTCAGGTTGATGGCGACACAAAGCAGGGAGCTCAGCCTGCTGCCCTCCTCTGCAGAGGAGCCTGAACTTACACACGCTGGTCCCCCTAAGGAGTTAAGCAACCTGCTTTCCCCTCCACTTTTTTCCTTTCCCCTAAAAAAAGTCTCCATTTTGTCCCTAAACCCATCTGAGTTTGAGGGCCTCCTCTTCATCTGCCTCTTCATGCTGAAAATCTGTAGCTGCTGTGTAGGTTGCTGGGTCTGTGCACAGGTCTCTGCCATCTTGTTACCAAGATTTAGGGCACAAATCTTGAGACTAAACAGGCAAAATGTATAAACGGTTAGTTCAAAACTAAAAGTGTTTTCTTATTGTGTCTGCATTTTTTCTGCAAAAAGGTGTATGTTTTTAACGTCCCTGGTTCCATACTGTAAGATAGTCCTCTGTAAATGTTCAAATACTGTGTAAAAATATCTATTTGTGCCCCTCTTCTACTAGATACAATATAGCCAATGAACAAAAAAAATATTTTATCTGAAAAGCAAAATATTTAGATTCTAAAGTACAAGAGCCTGAGTGCCATCGTTTCAGCAAGGAAAACAGCCCTATAAATGTAGGGAAGATTATTTTACCCAATGTCAGATGTGATTCAGTCACTGGAAGGTTTCTTATGCTGAATACAGTGGAATAAATAATGGACAGGACGTTATTCATCTCATCCTGGTGTATATGTGAAAAAGGCTAGATGAACCGGCTCCGTGCAAGTGTTTGTTTCTCTACCCTGACAATAAAGGGAGTATAGAGCAATGCAGATGTCTATATTATAGATGTTTGAAGTTAGGTGTAAACAAAATATTTACTTCTGGACCAGGATGTCTTGGTGCTATAAATGCTCAAAACTCTTCTTTCATACCTGCTAATAATTATGAACTTGGCCCTAATATCAAAGATATTTAGAGATGAAACATATTTTAGACTTTTTTTTTTAATTTACCTTCTATGTTGTGGGGGGAAGTTCAGCCTTCAAGGCACATTTTGGTCACGTATTTAAGCTCTCCCTTACAATGAAGGCTGCAGCTGAAGTCTAAAAGTCTCAAGTAATCAGATGACTCTGGAAAGTGGGGTTTCAATATTCCTCTTACCTTTGCTAAGGGATAGTAATAACAACTGTGTTTATATTGTAAGAACTTGAAAATTTTTTCCTAGAAAAATGTAAGTGGCTTCTCTTAAAAGACTACAAATCATGCCTCTCTTTCATAGTGAGTGCTGTGAGATGAATAACTTCAGGAAGAAAGAGAGGTGGTTGCACAGTTACAAATACTTACACAACGTAGTGCCTTTGAATGACATGCAGTCATTATGGATCCTGTATGAAGAAAATGTTGCTAGGTGGTTGATAAATAAAAACAAAGTGAGTTGGATGTGTAGCTGAGTCTGAACATGAATTTTCAGAACTAGCAAATGAATATGACATGAACAAAGGAGTCAGCGAGGAAACAAGAAAGAGTTTCAGAGTAATGCTGGAGTTACTTGTGTTGCTTTCCAGAGGTAATTAGGCACAGTCAGGTGCAGCAGCTGCCACTGTTATATGGCTACAAAAATTAAGGCAATAAAGTCAAAAGCAAGTTAACTTTAAGATGGAACTAAGGCAGCTTTCTAACACAAATTCAGCCAGTGCAGATAGTGGCCTCTGAAGGGACAGAAGAGTTAACTCAGGTAAGGGATGAAGCAAGGTACAAACAACCCATGCAAGCTACGCAGTAAGAAATAACATTTGAAATTATTTATTCTGAGAATTGTTTAAGTATGGTCTAATTCTATACAGCTATGTGACACAAATATTATGTAAATATTATTTAAAAGTTATAACCCACAAAATTCTGTGAATTTGAGAGATCTTACAGATGTAAAATTTGAACTGACAAGTTTAGCAAACTAAGGCAGGTTTTGATTTGTTTCATAGAAAATAATTAAAAATTGGTAAGCATCACCTCAAAGTTATTATTTTGTTACTGTAACCACAGCTCCATATTATTTTCCTGTAACCTACTAAAAATGGGATCAGGCCATGCCTCAATATCAAGACTATAATTTGTTTGTATTGAGAAGTTTCCAAATTTTTTTTTAACCATAGTTTCGCACAACATACCTAGAGACCTCAAGATTAAAACATGGACAGATTTTCCCTCTTAAAATGGCAAATGTATCTTCCTGACTTGAATTTCACTGACCTGACTGTACAGCAGTATCCATTTTAAAGAAAGAGAAAAACATTTCCTTCTTTCCCTTGAAACTGGAATTTCCCCTCAAAGTGATGGCAGAGCAAAAAGGAGGTTCAGAATAGGTGATATTCAGCCATATGGAGGGGTGAATTTAAAAGTTTCCTTATGCAAAACATATGTTCAATAACTATTTTTTAAAAATTGTTCAACCCTGCAGGGCTAGAAACAAGAACTTCATACTATTGCTTCTAGCTGAAAAGGTCCTACAATAAATATTAGCTCTCCAAATTGTGACATTTTTATGCTGTGGAGTAGAGATTTTTGAAGATTTTTATGGTTCTTCTTGACCCCTGAATGGTTGGATTCATGGTAAGTAGGGCATGTGGCTTTTCAAGGCTACATAACATAGTCTCAGTAAAACCAGGCAAAACTCCCTCACTGCTCTGATGGTTACAAACCTCCGACTAATTTCCAGCTTCAATTTATTCATGGTGAGTTTATACCATTTGTTCTTGTGCCAACCTTATCCTTTATTTTTAATAGCTTTTCAACCTCCCTGTATTTACCTCCCTAATGTATTTATAGAGAACCATCACGTGTCGTCTCAGATCTTTGCTAACTTTTTCAGTGTCCTCTGGTAAAATACATTTAAAAGATTCTGCTCTAACATACACAGCACATGCAGATTACATATTATGCTATACATTTTTCTATCACTTAGATGTAACCATCTTCACAGTTTACCCACAGCTTTCCACTGCTGAATACAGCAGTCATCCCAAGCTTGGATTTGTATTTCCTTCTTAATATAGTCTCCTTTACACCCATATATATGTATACTATATATCTTTTTCTTGAATAAATTACATTTTGCTCAGGCTGTAGGTGAATGAGTATATGAATATATGGTTTATTGTTTTTAATTAATCATTTACAATGCTGTTG
Source organism: Elanus axillaris (assembly GCA_026212715.1). Classification (NCBI taxonomy): domain Eukaryota; kingdom Metazoa; phylum Chordata; class Aves; order Accipitriformes; family Accipitridae; genus Elanus; species Elanus axillaris. Next base: position 17,160,876 of record JANZLQ010000008.1, read on the forward strand.
ACCTGCAAGTAATGCACATTTCAAGTGCTCAGCACAAAGTAAACTGATGTAACACAGAGTCATCCCATGAAAACAGGTAGCATGTTGATAAGACAGTATACGTATTCAAAAATCACAAGCCAGAATCCCAAGTTAGGGAGACAGCCATAAAAGCCATGAAATTATAAATATTTCTTAGGTTTTCATGTAGCTTTTGTCTTTTTAAATTTTCATGGCCTAGACCTTTCTCTGCAACTGTAAGGATTATGTATCAACGTCATAAGAAATGAGATGGGATTTTCTTGTAATTAGCTGACTTCAGTGGAGGTTTAGATAAAAATACAAAATATTATGAGACTTGTGATAAAATCTTAGGAGTCAGCAGTGCTAAGTTATAGAAACAGAAAGCTGTAGGTGGTAGGAGCCAAGGGAGCAAAACAGACATCACTCAGCTGTTGATGGATTACCTGGAGGTCCAGAGAAGAACACGGCTTTAGAAAAAACAGGGGATTTAGAAGAAAAATTAAAAATCTTAACAGTGTTCACATTACAGTTTTGAGAATTGCTGTGAAGGGGATCCCATCTCACGAAAAATTGCTTCATGCATCACCTATCATAGCTCTGTGTCATGAAAGAGGCTTCTTAACGTGCCTTCTTTTGCATACTCAGAAGTCCTGCGGCTGCTTAAAAGTGTGCTGGATAGTAGCCTTTCTCAAATGGGAATTGCATAGCAGAGATCACTAAAGAACAGCTTGCTCTGGTCAGAACCCCTCTCCAGCTGGGAGAGTGGTCAGCTGCACACTTCAGGCAATTTTCCAGCCTCTTTGTGCAGCCAGGGGTGGATCCAGCCCAAGACCTATGAGGCACAATAGGTTGGAGCAAGTGCCTGAAAAGTCCATAAAACCAGGGGAGTTATTTTGAACTGGATCATGAAATAAAAAAAAAAAAAAAAAACAACCCACAACCTATTACAGTTGCTTCAATGTGGGGGTGATATGTCTGCACTTCTTTGTACTTGTGAAAAGGCGCCAGCAGCACTCTGCACCAGTTCTAGTCTGGAGGTCTGGGACTTCTGGAGGCCAAAGAGAAGCAATTGCATTGATGCCAATAAAAAGTATATGGTATGCTGAATTTTAGTTCAAAAGCAACATGACTAGCACACCTTCCAAGGGAACAAATAACCACAAAAAAGAAAATCAAACCATGGAAATTGTTTAAAGAAGAAAACTCACATTTAATTGAGAATTGCTTCATGTGAGGCAAGGGAGCCAAACCCACTGAGTTTTTCAGCTATGCTTGATTTATTGAGCACAGTGGGCTTGTCTCTATCACCTGACATGGTAATTTTAAACTATCTTTGAATTATCTTTTTTAATTAAATTTCTAAGGGATGATTGGATTTGCTGTTTGAGCGATTATTTGTTTGCTTAGAAAACATAGTAGACATATTGCTGTTTGACCTTTCTTTTACTTCAGATGAGGGCTTAGAAACACTGAATAGCTGGCCACTTTTGTTAACAGTCAGTTGTAGCTCCAAAGGTGGTACATCGCTCCTCAGCAGGAGTCCCTCCACCACACAAGAATTATCTGGTAACACAGACATTGGGTAGCAGCCCACATGTTTCCCACCAGCTTTTGCTGCTGACATACAATATTTCATGTCTTTCTGTTCTCTGTCAGAAGTGCTGAACACCCCTGTAACTTTTCTGCAGCTACAGCTTGGCCATAGCTGAGAATACCAGGGAAGGTGTTGAAGAAACCTTAACATGTTAGGCGTACATGTGAGAGGTGCAGAAAAGGAGAAGACCGGCGGTGGAGGATGAGGCTGTAGATGAAGCCCAGCCTTAACTAGTGTTTTGTATCAATACATAAATATTAATTGCTATACCTAGAAATAAACAGAAGAGGTTAACTTTCTACAAATCAAAGAAAAGTGTGGGCAGAAACGGGCATTTCACTGTAATTTCAATGGTAATGGACTTAAGCAAAGATGAATGCTTATGTCTAGTCTCATCCTATATCTCATATCACAAAATCAAGGGCACAATATCATCAGTGGTTTTTGGTTAGTAAAAGGTAAAGAGAGGATTAAGCTATTTGGCTACATTAACACTAGAAAAACACATCCTAATAGAGACTGAATAAGCAGCAATCATTCTAATGCAAATGCTGGAATTAGCCCAAAAACATATTTTAAAAGAATGACCTTTTCAACCACTCATAGCCACACTTAACCCTGGGATTTAGGCACAGCTCAGATTAACACTGATCTACAGAGTCCTTAGATTTTATCCCAAACAATGCATGAATTATCAGACTAGTGGCCATTACACTGTTGGGCTTTTTTCTTCCTCTGAGGTAAAGATAAACATTACTGCTATTAAGAATTTTAATTAAAAGAGTCACAGAAAGACCTGGCTGCTCTAACAGTTTGCCATACTCAGCTCCCTCTTTTGTTAGAAGTTCCTAAGCAAGTTTCACAGTTGGCTAGAGATTTAGCAAGCCGTTGGGGAAGAAGTCTTCTCACCTAATTTTGCACTTGTATCTTGTAGACATCTACATCTGATCTAGTCATGCTAGTTAACATTGATGAAAGAGTAAGAACACAGGACACATTTCATCTGAACTGGCTTAAATGCTTCTGTTTTCATAGAGATGCATCACACACTACAAGCACCTTTTTCTCTCCAGTGACTGTTAAGGAGGACCATGTTAATTAGCTCAGATGTAAACCTCTGTTCTATAGACTATATGTAGACATATCTACATACAGTTAATATACTCCACCTTTTCTTACTTTTGCAACATAATATTACACATGATCCTAACTCTTTCTGGTTTGCCTACTTAATTTTTGTTTGTTTGTTTGCTTGTTTATAATGCATAGAATATTTATTCATTACCACCTTTGCACATATCGTAACTTTTTTATATAGGCATACAAAATTTCTGACCACACAAGGTATGAACCATTCATTTTGGCACATACAAACATACAAGTGCTTGCTCATGCCCAAGTAGAAAGCATATTATGATAGTTGATCTTATAATACCAACAAAAAATAGTGATTGTTCTGTGCTAAATGACCTCAGTCATGACCTGCAGATTATCTGCAGATGATCTGTCCTCTGTGACTCCCTGACTATTTCTCGGGCTGTTCTGCTTCACAGTTATGACTGGCTGTGATGAACTGAGCCAAATGACTCAATTTCTTAGTATCTCTGATTAAGATATTATGCTTTCAAAACCAGTTAAACAGTTTTCATTTAATTCTAAAATTGGATTTTGTTTCTGATGGGAAAAAAAGATTTATTTTTGCTTTATTTAGAATTTTCCATTTTAATGTTTCTGTCTCTCCCTATTACTGTGGGGGTGGGTTTTTTAGGCTTTTCTTTCAGTGGAAAAATCATTGGAGATTTTTTTTAATGGTTGGAAAACATATTTCTCAACTTTTGAATCCTTTTAAGCTTTATATTAGAAAATGTCTTGGTACAAGAACACTATTAATTCTGTTTAGTCCCTTTCCCCTTGCATTCTCCATGTTTTCAGTAGGAGAAAATGAAGGGAAAAAGGAAGACAATGAGTGAAAGCTGATGCATTACTGAAAGAACAGGGTCATATTATTTTTTTTACATCCTTTGAAAAATTAAACATTTGACCAAATGATATTTTTCAAATTTTTGTGTCAATTAATTTTTTAGATATAAACACAACCTTTTCTAAAGAAAAATGACAATAAATTATAGGTAGTAACTCAGAGTCTTTTAAGATAGAATTGTATTTCCTTATAGTGCCAAGGACAAATAACCCAGATCATCTCTGCTTTAAAAATGGCTGATTTCATGAGCATCTTTGGCTAGCCTACATAGACCTCTCATCCAGCTCTTGGGTTTACCTTCCATTTTCAAGCAAGCTAAATTTGCATCCACACTATAAAAGTTTTTGCCCATTGATACAGCCCCCAGGAGAGGTGATTTTCAGCTGCTACACCCAACCAGCCAAACAATACTGTTTCAGAGGGAAGGAAGGCAAAAAGTCTCTGCAGGTATTTATACTGCACCAGACTTCCTAAGCACTTCATGCATGAAGTTTTAACAAGATTGGTATGGAAAGCACCCTTCCCACCTATTCCTCATTCCAGAAGTCGGCTTACTTCTATAGCATTGCATCCAAAATCACTGAGGACACAGAGACAAAAGTGCCCGTGTAGGCTTCTGGAAAGTTTCTGAAAGTTTCATCCAGCTCCTCACTTCCCCAGTCACCCCTCAACAGATTTACATGCTGGCGTAACGAGCGTGAATGATGAGCTGCTCTTTGTCATAAGCCACCTTATGGTCTGTCTGCAGAGAATGAGGTTAGCAGCAGATAACCTCTGTCTTGTCGGTTCTGCTCCAAATGGGCAGATGAGAAGAAAATAGCTCTTAGTAGATGTAAAGCTAGAGATAGTTGAATAGAAAAGAAAGTAGAGCTCTGGAAAATCTCTGCAAGCATAGTGGGGAGTTTGGGACATTCATGCAGCAAGGAAAGGCATATAGTTTTGGTAAATAATTTGTCTACATGATTTGACTTTTGAGACTGACTTTCATGTGTATATAACATGATCGTAAAATGGTCCTTCTCAGCATTTTTATTCTCCTCTGCCGTGATGCGGAGCAACAGGGCACAAAACAAAAAATTTAACTAGCCCAGCAATGTCAGTTCAAGTGCTGAAACCCAAGTTTTTAGCAAGCTACTGAGTTTTACATGTGTACACAAGCTGTGATACCTACACAGTTTGAGAGTTTAGACTGAGACATAGTTTAGGTATAGTGAAGACAATAGAGGTGGGAGAATAAAAAGTCACTTTTTTTCCAGCATTCACCGAATAAAACATCAACTTTGACCCATGTTTTAAAATATTTCTCACAGAGATGAAAACAAGCAATTGTTTTCTATTCGTTCTTACTATGAAGTCTCGAAGTAATATTAATTTGCTGTTATTTGGTATAACAAGAGTATTGCTGAGAAACAAAAGTCTCAAGCCAATGTGTAAATATGACCTAGATTTTTAAAGTTGTTAAAAGGTAAGAATTAATGGATTTTTTCAGTAAGTATTTAAGTGCATCTGTAAACCCATTAAAGAGCTATCTGCATCTAACATTTCTTACACACTGTTTTAAAAACTGACCCTCTGTTTTAAAGAAAAGGTTTTGGACAGTCATCTTGAAATCACTTGTATTCCTCTTGTTTTATAAAAACGTCAGTTATTCCGTGAGGTAGCAGATATTAATGTATCCCACAACCAGTCAAACACCATAAATAGTTTCTAGCAAATAGTTTGAGGTGTGTACAGTTTAAGTAGTTTATGGATAACTGATATGCTCAACTAACTTACAGGGAAGCTTTCTCAGAAATATTTTAGAGATATTTTACAGAGAGAGAAAAAGACTTTTTTTGGACTATTTTCTAGGAGTTGTTCTCCCAGCTCTACAAGACAACAATTAGAGTTCCCCAAATCAGGGGTTTTTTTTTGTTTTGGTTTTGTTGGGGTTTTTTTTGACATAAATTATGCTTTCCCCTCCTCAAGGTTACCTTCTGTATTTTGCAAAAATATAGCATGTAAATGCCTACTTTAGAAACTGGAACAGGGAATTAAAATGATATTCAAAAGGAGCTGAATTCATCTAAAACTAAAGTACATTGTCAACCACCTCCACTTGCTCCAGGCACTGATGCCATGATTAGCTATGCAAGAAGCTACCTGCTGGTTTAGAATTATATGAAGTCACCTCAGGGTATCTACAAGCTTCTCACGCACAAGATACTGACAGTTTTTTTACTTGGCTTGAAACACAGTTGTTGCTACATCCAAGTACTATATCATAGATTGTTATTTCACAAGCTGTCATTAAGGTAGCTTACCTTATTCTCACCAAACAATTAGTCTGCAAACAGTAATGGTTTGTTCCAAATACCCTCAAAGACTACAAGACCTCTAGCATTTTTCAGGTAACAACTTCTCATCTGAAGTATGAACGTGCACTGTTTTTTAATAATAGAGAATTAGGAAAAAAAAAGTATTATAGCCTACCTTTACAAAGCAACTTAAACTGGAGAGTGGTGGCAGGAAAGAGATGTATCATGGTACAGAGATGCCTGGCAACAAAGATATCTGCGAATCTGAACAGTAATATGTATGTACAGGAGTTTGGAGCTGAAAGTGTTTTTACCTGAACTGGCCAACTTTCTCTGGAGAACCAATATTTTATTTTAATTATTCTTTGTCAATTACTGTGTACATGAAAATCAAATCCTGGCAGCACTCTGGATTGGACATAAAAACACATATAGTTAAGCTTTCTCAGGATGAGCAGCATAACCGTAGTTTATTCTTTTTAAAGTCAGTGAGAAAACTTCAGTCAGAAGGTGCTTGACCTACATTCAGTGGTCTTTTTGCACACTTTGCCTGATGATCTTTGGTTATTGCCAACTCACACCACACAAGAAAAGGACAAGCACATCCAGTTAGATCAGGTGTTTTGTACCCATCCTCATGCAAATGCATCAATAAAACTCGATGTGGACAATCAGCTCTTTGCTCTTCTGTGTTAAGGTTTCTCCTGGGCTGAAGTCAACAAACTGTACTGTATTTTGCAGCTCTTCTCTGACATGAACAAACATTTACTTAAAAAGGTGCTTCAGTAATTGCGCACTTCATTATTCAAGATTTAGTTTGGATCAACTGACTCATTTTTACTTGTAGTCTAACCAGATCTTCATTGCCATAAAAAATCAAGCCTAACAATCAGTCTTCACTCTGATCTTCCCAGCTTCTGTGCTTACTTACTCATTCTCCCTGAAGTGCATCCATACAACCTTCCTCATCCTGGTCCTTTTACATTTTCAGATGGCATTCATGATATTTACATGTATTTGCACGTCAGGAATCCCTGCTTGGCACAGCAAGGCTTGAAGGAGCCTGTTAATAATTCTACCAGGGAAGATGGGAATAGATGCTGTCAGCACCAGTCCAGAGTAATCTGCACCTTTGAAAATGAAACCATATATATTTAGATACATAAATATAGATTCAAGAATCTAAATTTAATTCTTAGGTTGAAAATGTTAACCTCAGTGAACAGACCCCCCTGCTGAAAGCTGCAGACGACTGGTATTATTAAACAGTTGAAGAGGATGATCTGAACTCCTCGCTGCATTCATCTCCTGGTATGACTGACTCTGTGGCCCTTAAGCAAACACTTCCTTGAAAATTACCTTGATCTTAGCTAGCACACAGGATTCGCATTTTAACATAACTGGTATTAAACCAAAACACAGCCCCTGAGCAATAAAAAAAGCTATTTTTAATAACTGAGGAACTATAAGACATACTGTCACTAGGACCCTATATCTGCACTTTGGGAAATTGATGCACGGGAGTGTGCAAAGGACTCAGAACAGATGAGATGTCACATACAGAAACACAGGCACATAGACACACATATATATGTGTACACATAAGTAGACAGTCTTCCTGTCTCAAAGAGCTCATACTGTAATCACAGACAAGACATAACAGCAGAAAACCACAAAAATAGGAAGCAGAGGGAAGGAGGAAGAATGGAAAACAGTAATGCTATAATGTATTTACTGCTTCAGCTGAGATTTCACACTATATGTTATTCAAAAACATACTCATTAGTGACTTCAAAGCACACGGAAGTCAACATAAAGGCTCCTATTTGTCTGCCATAGACATTGAAGCAGGCCTTTGAAAACACATGGCTACCTGCTTTGTGTCAGATGGTGTTAACCAATGCAAAATGTCACTCACCGAAACAAACAATCCACATGAATAGCTTTTCTGTTTCTTCCATATTTTGCTGTCAGCTTGTCAAACATGAATTGCTTCACAATAATAAACAGACCATGGCAGGTTTGATTAATATCATTTTTTATTACAGCAGTTGCAACCATTAATTATCTGGCTGACTAATGATGAGATGTGATGTGGTTCTTATCTACTAGCCAAGGGTATCAAGTTCATTAAAGTTCATCAAATATAAAACTAAAAAAAATTGGATGCTGCAACTTTTCTAGAGGTCTCATAAGAGCAAAATTATCCAGCATGCACATTCACATGACTTTTTTTCCTGCCATGGTATAAAATTCAAGCTGCATTAAACAAGAAAAGCAAATTAAAATTAGTTGAAAGAGTATTTCAAGTTGCTCTCATCTTAAAATTATTTGTTCTTCCCAAAAAAATATTTAGTAGCTTCCTTAGTGGGTGTTTTCTGTTATGATTTAAAATTATATCTCATAAATCCCTTGAAGAATTATCCTAAAAATACAGGGTGAAACACAGGCCTATTGAAGTCAATGCCAAAACTCCCATTGACTGCAGCAGAGCCAGGATTCCACCCACATTAAGATTCAAAACAAGAAATTACAAAATGTCCTTTTTTGTAAATGTTTAATAGCATTGTTCAATGCCCAGTTCTTCAGTGTTTTTAGTCTTCACTTTTACCTTGTCTTTAAATGAAATCCTAACTCAGCTTACAAACAACCTTTGAGTGGGCCTTTCATGCATTTAGGCTCTTATTTATAAAAATATTCACCCTGTGCTTACACAATATCTAGAAAGAAATACAGTATGTGCACTTATTTCTTGCTTTTGTGCATCCAAACATTTTGCTGCTACAATTTGCATGTATATTAAAAAGCTTGATTAAGGCAACTGAAAAAATCTACTTGTAAATGACTTCAGCGATAACTGTTTGCCTTAGAGAAAAAGCACGATTTCTGTAAAAGAAGATAAGAGTCTTTCTTAAACATACTACATCTTGAATTTTAAGTGTTTGGCATCCAGACGACATTTTAAGAATTTAATGTTAATATCCAGGAAATAATAAAGTTGCTATAATTAATACACAGAAATCTTGCTTGTGAAGCTCATGGGGCTGCTACATATGCAGTGTATCCAAATAAAGGCTAAAAAGCAAGGAAATGAAACCATAAGCTACATGAAAGCATGCAGATTCTACTTTTCCTTTCAAAACTTGCTTATTACTGTCAGAGCACCAGACGCTACAGTCCTAATGGAGCTTCCTTAAGAGCACCAAGCTCCTGCCACCCATTTAACCACTTTTCCCAAAGAGTCATTTACCCAGACTCTGCTCTCAAAATATAAAAGCCACGGGATGAATAGAGGGAGTCACTCGGTTGAGAGATAGTCACCTGGCAAACACAAAACCAGACCAGGAGGGAGAAGAAATCTTGCACAAACCCAGTGGATGCTTGAGCATGGCAGGATGGGCGCATCTGTCTGCAGCACTGCGCGGTCCACGCAGCCTGAGCCAGTCAGTGCATCCCTCCAGAGAGGTTCAGATTCAAGAGTCTAATCTCCATTAATGAGAAATAAATAACTGGGGTTGCCATACAATTCAGTCCCGTCTGCAAAAGTTTTAATGAGATTAAGAATTGCAATGAAAATGTATAATTAATTCGCCATTTTCATTCTAGCTCTTTGTATTTCCTTGCCAGATGAAAATGATAATAGGATGATATGGCCTCTCAAGCAAGAACCTAACTGCCTTTAGCTTCAGGGTATTAGATGACTTGTTCTCACAAAAGGAGATATTAATAGTACTCATTAGCAACTGACTGACTTTATCGTCTTATAATAACTCAGAAAGGCAAGAGTATATTTTACTGGGGCCTGGGCAGTGCTTATTCAGCACACTCAGAACATGTCAGTGAGTCTGAGTTTTTCAGGCAGAAGAAGGAACCTTTTACCCCGAAGAGCTCTGACGTGGTCCTGAGTGGCTGGCAAAGCAAGACAGACAACTGAAGCAGCTCGTCAGCATCTTCAGCAGGACACTCATCAGAGTGAAAATGGCTTGATGACACCCAGGAGTACATAGCCTGCCCCAGGTCTAAATTTTGCAAGAAACAAAGGTAGGATAATTGCTTTCAGTTCTAGGTGACATCATGTTCTGAGTTAACATAAGACCTGAATTCTGCACCTGACCAACCTTTGCTCTCACAGATGCAGTGAAGAAGGCGGTGACTTTCTAGAGAGCTGTAAAAGCTCTCTACCCTTTGCAGCCGTCTCATCCACAATGTGCCATATTGCCTTTCTCTGGTCAGTTATGAGAATCACCATTGCTCTGTGTCCTGAAGGTGAGAAAGAGGCAGCAGCACATTCCTCAGAGAAGCCTCACAGAACTAGAAATAACTTGCTCCTGTGACTTCTCAGAGCCAAGCCTGCTGATTTTTTCGAAGGTGGAGCAGACTCCTCATTAATTCTGGCATTTCCTCCATGTAGACCTGTAATCACAACTTCCTTGTTTCAGACTGACAGTGTTGTTTCTGACCTATAAACTCCTGAAAGGCTTGACAAGTGTTTACCTCGAGGATTACCTCTTTCCCTGCTCTTTGCTGCTGCAGCTGAGAAAAGGCAGCTGAATACTCCCAGAAGACAAGAAGCTGTTGCTGCACCATGGAGATGAAACAAGTTCGGTTGGATATCTGGAGGACAAAGGTTATTACTTTGCCATTAATGTGAACCGGAATGCATTTATAAGGATATGTACAGGATACCTGAACCCCATTAATATGAAGCAATACATTTATGATACCACTGTTGGGTTCATCAACTCCAGTGCAATGTAGAATGAGGAGCACAGAAATGAGCAGCAAAATGGTGTGGACCCCCTGTGCTGTTAACTCCTCAGGAGAACATTACAGAGCCTTCCAGTAGGATTCATACAACGCTTGGTCCCTGCTGCTGTTCTCCCCCAGGAGCAAAGTATCATCCCCTTTTATGCAACCAGGCATTTCAAACTCTGCATCTACAGGCTGGGCATCACTTACAGCAAGTTTCTTGCTGACCCACAAATATTTTTTAGGGTACTTCATACCTGTAGCATTTGGACAACCCTGGCTCAACTGTGCCCAGAAGAAAGCGTCACCAAGACTGTCTCAGTCCCTTCTCTACTCCTTGGGTGCTTCCCTTTTCTTCTCTGGATATCTGGTCGCATGAAACTGTGGTAGCCAGCATGAAGGCAGCTACAGGCATCTCTCTTTGTAGCAGACAATTTAACTCACTCCTTTCTGCTGCAAATAGTCTAGATCCTTTCCCCAGAAATATTTGAAACAGGTGTTGTGGACCTTGCACTACTGGCACTTCCAGTAATATGTGGAGAATCTCACAGGTATTTCAAGCATCCCTACACTCACTAGTCTATAAGCATGTAAGATTTTACAGGCCCTGTCATTGTGAGATAGTACCTTCTCTCATTTAGAGGTAGAAGAGCCATAGCTGTGCTTATGTAGCCATTTGAAATTGTTTAAAGGATTAATTGAAGAGAATATGCTTTTATGTCAAAGCTGTGACCACCTCTTCTTAGCACACATGAGACTGTAAGAGAAACAGGGCGGAATGTTCCAGGTAAAGCTATGAGGATCAGATGGTATCTAGTGATGGGACTGCTGCACAGGGATATAAAAGAAGTACACAGATAGGCTTAACTTTAGTCTAAGGAGGTTCACCACTCCTCCAGGACTGGTTCACGGCACTTAAAGCTAGGCTTTTGCTCTGCTTTATCTACAAAAGCAGATTGTTGAGACTGTCCTCCCTATGCTGAAGTCCACCTTTAGAAGCACAAACCAGAAACCAATTTGGGCTGGAGTGACTTTTCAGAGCAAGTGCATAGAGCAGCCACAGTCCCACCACTGGGGAACAGAGAAGATTATTGCCCTTCCTTCTTCTGTCACCACCCAGCTGAGCTGCCCATCTGCCAGGAACTCTGCACAATACACATGAAGTGAGGATAACTCTCAGGGGCTAAAGCTCAGGTAAACATACCAGAGCTGCTCATTAGCTCAGGCAAAGCTAGCAATGTAGCTGTGGCAACAGAGAACTTGGGGCAAGGTGCAAAGGCTGATCAAAAAGCTGACAAAATACTTGCGTAGTTAGCTCATGCCGTGTTATATGCTATACAGGCATGGTTGCTATCAGACCTGGGGAAGGAGGCACAGATCAAAGCTGACAGAGGGACATCTGCACAAGCTGAAGTCATTGCATGGAGCTATGCAAGGCAACAAGCTCCCAGTCAGGGATGCGTGGTGGGGATGGAGCAGCTCAGTCACCAGAAGATGCTACTTTTTCCTTATACACACAGAATTCCTCCATACTCAGCAGAAGAGTATCTAAGAGATAGCAGTATTGTACAAGTGCTTGCATGTTAAACCTATTTGTGTTTTTCAAGTAGGGTCTTTGTTCCACAAGACTTCCTCTTGGCTTTCTGGAAGGTCAGAAAAGGTAAACGTACTTCTCAGTTCTCATTTTGTCTGCCAATATTATCCACAGTGGGTCAGAAACCCCCTTACATCATCTTAAATGCTTGTTGCCTTCAGAGGAATGCTCCTGCGTCTAAGGAAAGCTCAGCTGTATAGACCATGACCAGACTGATTGTGTTTCACAACACAGAGTTCATGTTGGAGGGGAAACAAAGCAAAGCATATGTGCTCCCATCCTACCCACTGCCTCTGACAGAGATGGTATTTCAGAAACAGAGTAAAAATGCCAACATTTTCAAACAGTGGTAAGTGCAGCTGGACCTTAAACCTGTATTCTGGCATCCACAGTGCATAATTAGCTTTAATATCAGAGCTGGTGAGGAGTCACAGCCCCTGTTAAGAGACAGGCATGAAAGCTGTTAAGGGAGTTGAGGCTATCTGTAAATCAGGACAGTGGCCTCAGGCCTACCTTTGGAAGAAAAAGCTCCTCTTTACAGCACCAAAGCCCAGATACTCAAAGACATTCAGATGCTAAATTCCCACTGACCTCTCTTTAAGGTTCCAGGCTTCAAATTTCAGCATTTTGGAACCAAGTACATAAACATGTTCCTCAGTTCTCTCTAAAATCAACATTAACCTTCCATTTGTTTCCAGCTTATAACTCACATCAAACAGTGATGACAGAATTCAAGGCAGAGTATTTGACAGGTAATAATAACATTGTGTCCGCTTTGTGTTTCTGGGTGAAAATCCAACAAGAACAACTAACATCAAATTCTTTTGCTGTATTGTAGTCTGGTCATAGCGCTGAAATAAATTGCACCAGCAGATGCTAAAGCCATATGTGGGCTACATGAAACAACCAAATTTAAATTGGAATTGCATTTACAGAAATACATCAATACATCGATAGAAAAATAGATATTGGAGATACAGAATGAAGAAAGTATTCTAGTCTATCTGCTTTTCTAAATAGTTTCCAATCTGAATAAGATTTTATCTGTCCTTGTTTTCCTCAATATGCTGGATCCAGGATGCCCTAAGAATCACAGTTCCATAGCATGGAAACATTGAAAGGCCCCAAAATCTTAATTTTTTTTTATTTTGATAACTTTTAATTAAAAATGAAATTTAAAAATTAACAATAAATGTACATTACAAAAAATTAAAATAAGCCCCCAGTGGTATAATGCTTTGAACAATAAGTTGTATGTACTTAATGTTTTAAATAATTTATAATTTGTTTTTTAAAGGAATTTCAAAACCAGTTGGAATATTTAATTTTAAAAGTTTGTAGAGATATAATGGTGAAGAGAACCACAAAACTTAAAATGTCTTGTTATGCTGATCTTGTCAGGCATATACACTGATCATGTGGATAAGTATAATATTACATGTAATGGAGAATGAGAAATTTGCTGAAATCCATGCTTGCAGAGGGAGGGAATACCAATTTTCAAAAAAGCACCTGCTAAATATTGAATACAAATGTATGAAATACTATTTTTAAAGGAAGAAAGGTTATTAAATAAATAAATAAAAAAATCTTGATTCCTGACTGGATCAAAACTATAGTCTCTAAATGGAAGATCACCCAGAACTCTTTGCTTGCCCACTGGCCAATAAGTTGTCCACAAATATTTTTGGCATTAAGTAGTTTAAATTAAAACCACAGTGCTCTATTTCATCACGATTTTTTTGATACCCAATGCCAGACACTGTAAGGTTTGAATGACAGAGCCACATCGCAGTCTTTAATTCCAAGTGTAACCTGTGGAGAGGCGCGAGTGTGTGAGCAAGAGCATTCCAACTGTGTCTAGAGTATCTGGATTGCCAGACTTCAAATCCCCAGTAAACAGCCTGTTGCAAACCTAAAAATAGCTGGACATGTGCAGAACCTGATGCAGCAGCTTTCAGAAGGAAGACTCCCAAGCAGGGGGACAAACAGAAGGCATTAGGATTTCAATGAATTATTGTAGCTGATTTTCATTTTAGGTTTTTCTTCAGTGCTGTCATTATCATGCTATAAATACTACTCTGAGTCAGGACATCATTTAGATACTTACAGGACTCTGGAATACATTTTTTTCGGCCTTTTCCAGCCATACGGTGAAATTTAATTTTAATTCTTTTTTTTCCCACCTAAATATTAGCAAAGGTGTCCTTACAGAAAAGGTCTACACATCTGGACCTTGCTCTTTGGCAGACAAAGTCCAGTTATTTCAGAAATAGAAGGATTTGATCTTTTTTCCCTCACTCTTGTGAACTGGTCTCTTGGCATGTAAGAATACCTCAGCTTCAGGGTCTCCAGTAGGTGTTTCCCAAATTTTGAAGAATTCTCTTAGCATATACAGAATTGATTTATGTTATTGACATGTTTGGGGTTGTATGGAAGTCTTCCAGAAAAAAAGCAAATTGCCACAAGCCATCTTAAATATTCCCTTGCAACAGCTGGTCTAACTGTATGGCATACGTAGTTTCCATCAGACCTGGAAATAAAATGAGTATTCTTTAGTTATGATCTGGCATACAAGGGAAATGTTGAGAGCGCTGCTAGCAGTATCTGCAAAGGGTGTACACCTTTAAACACCCCTCTGTGAAACATGGGAGGCCTCCTCAATAAACATTTTTCCACAGCACTACACTTCCTCAGTAAAGGTCTCAGTATCTTTCCCCTCACTGCCGCAACACAATGTGATAATTAGCACAAAGTTAAAAAAGTATGATAGCAAAATACTCACTCATTGGCCTGGGAGGCAAGTGCAAATAATTGCAGCTCAGTTGAACTTACATGCATGTATACTTTATCAAATAAGTGCATTTGAAATATGATTTATGTCTAAAGTTCATGATGTTCTTTTCTGACTATGACTTTGCTGGAATTACAGTGTAAACATGTTATATAAAATGTTTTGAAGTCTTAAAATAAAAAAGGCCTGGCACTTGTTATGTATGCCGAGGATTTATATTGCAAATATACATGCGTGCTGAAATAGTCATATTTCAGCATCTTATAGTTCCTTACATATGTAGTTCATCCTTTCCAAAGAATTTCATTGCACGGATGTTTTGAGAACTGTTCTATTTATATTCATTCTGCAGAGAAGTAAATTCAGAAACTACTCCATGACTTCAGTCCCTATTTTGAAAGAACTCTTGTTCTGGTGCATTTATGTCTTACATACATACTTAAATCAAATATAACGACTGTGGGTAGTTACCGTAAGGTTGTGTATGCCAGAGTCATTATGCATAACATAGATGGACTCTGTCAGTCATTTCACCCCACACAGAGCCAGAGGAGCTTTACTATTACTGTATGATACAGACACTGTTAAAGGATCATCTGTCAGTATATGTCGTAGAAATCTAAGTATGTTCAGATGTGAATAGCAAGCATAAAAGTTCACACTGAATTTTCAAACATGCAAAACCTTAGACCAAAGCAGAAGCAATATTCTTTTATTTCTTGCTGGGGAAAGTAAACCAGTAGTTCCTCTTTGCACTGAAAGAAATCAAGGTGCTACAAACAGCATGACCTACATTTTCACAATAGCTCATTCCTACATGATAATTCATTTTTAAACATTTACATATGTGAATATTTTTTCTTTTATGTTTATGTAACGGTAAAGACAATGGACAAATATCAGTACCCTTTGATACCATCATTTCCTCTTTGTAAGTCACAAATACTCCATTTTTCTATTTTGAATTGAAATGTGGCCTGAAGCATGAAATTAGTATCACTGCTCAGGGTGGGTCAAACCCAAAGATTCAAATCTGGGCTCATTTGAAATTTGCAGGAACTTCAATGGGTTCCAAAACCAAACTAGGGTTGAAAGCCAAGCTCCCATTCAGATGGATTTCAAATCTCATCGGAACGATGAATATCTCCTAACTTCTCATTAGCTTTTCCACGATGCCTATACTTAAACTTCCCCATAATTGGGTTAAGAACCTAATCTATCCCATATGGATTTGAGAATAATGTTGTGGGTTGTTTTGTGTTTTTTTCCACTCATCTGCTTTACTGAGGGAAAGCACAGGAAAGAAGCACACTATGAAGTTTATGTGTAGTAAAGCTTAGGATGTGATTCAAGGAAGTCATCATGAAAGTAAATACAGGGAAGTTGTGAAATATGGCACAGAACTGTGCTACTAATTAGCAAACAGCACTTTCTTCAGCAACTAAAAAGATAATGAGCAAAAGGAATGTCTCCTCCCTTTTTCCTCCCTGTATACATCTCTGCCTTCTAGCAAATTGCCGTCTGACATTCAAACCATGCTATGCCTGGAATTACTTAGTGTCCATACTGAACATATATTCCATATACTGACAGACACGAGTGACACAGGAGCCACAGCACCCGCAGGGGCAAGGGAGTGCAGAAGGACAGGGGGAAACAGACCTTCTCTTGAGTGACTCTGGGGCCGACTGAAAACCAAGCAGCTATAGGCATTCATCTGGGAAGATGTTCTAGCAGGATTTTGAGTAATGCCTAAGCACTGGGGACCCAGTGCAAGCTTGCTACCGAGGCCCTCTCCCAGCTGAGACGCCTACATATTCTTGAGGACTTCTGCCAGCAACTGTGCTGCAGAACGGTGTCGGACCCAGGTCTTGCAAAGGCTTTGGCTAGCACCCTAACCACCACAAAACCTTCCCTCTTGTTGTTCTTTATCATTCAAATGCCAAAGAATGGTCTTGTGGTTTAGCTCCAGTCAGGATCAGAAAACATGGAGCCAAGCACCCCAGGCGTAGGCAGGTGCAAGATGAATTGTAATCAGTTGGAGGCACACCCACCTTAAATCAAAGGTACATTTGCTTCCTGGCTCCCGTTCCTGGCTTGGACCCTGCGCAAGTCACTTGAACTGTTGGTGCTTCTGTTTCCTCACCTGTAATTTTAGGATAACGAAACTGGCCTACGTCCCAAGGCTACCGTGAGGTTCCACCAATACAGGCTCAGGAAGGACGGCGAGATTGCTGGTTGGGAAGCTGCATATAAATACACCGCACAGTTATCATTAACATTACTTGCAGGGAGCTCAGATATGTAAATACACACACACAATCATTTAGTTTTATTGGTTCATTATGTACCAGTGAACTAATTGCTGATTACTGTGTCATTACTCTTAAATACTACTCTTTCCAGAGTTACTGAATTGCTCAGTCAAGCGTCAAACCCTGGCTAAATACCTTTAAATAATTTGGGTCATTTTATCCTTCATATAAATGAGTGGCTGTGGTTTTATACAGCTGAGAAGCCAGCTCCCAAATTTTTGTTAGGTAGAGTTTCAATCACTGCCATCAGCCAGTACGAAATGTTCTAAACTGGTTGAAAAATTCATGAAGATGAATAACCTGGACCGTTAGCCATATCCGTTATTCTGCTCTGGGAGTGCCCATGTGGCATTCCTGGAGGGAGGCTGGGCGGTGGGAAGGGTAAGCGTTCTGTGGTTAATTGGTAGGGCTGCAGCCTGGCTCCTCTCCCACTGGCAGCTCTCAGGCATTCCTGGTGCAGCCCTGACTGCTGCTGCATCACTGGTGGCATCAGCCCAGCTTTAGATGGGGCTGTGTAGTTTGCTGTTGTTTTGCCATGCAGCCAATATATTCCTGAGAAGCTCAATCGGCAGGAGGAGAGCGGGAAATGTTAGTAGTGTACAAGTCAGCCAGTTCTCCACAAAAGGCATTTCTTTCCCTTGCCAAAAGTCAAAGTCTACTAGATACAAAGGAGGCATTATAGCTTCTCATAAAAAGGTCACAAGAATCTTTTGTAATGGAAAGTGGTGTACAGCCTAAATATAGGATCTCTCCCAGAATTCCTATAGTGTGTAGATTAAATTCTGTTTAGTAGTAATGTGTGGGTTGCTGCTATGCTGAGCCGTTCAAAGCTCAGGAGTTGAAAGAGAAGATACCAAATCTGTTCTGTGTGTAGCCATGTAACTGGAAGGAGATGTCATTATACATATTTTAAAGCAGAAGAATTTTAATTCATCTGCAGAACGTTCCAAGATGAATCACTGACCTCTCAGCCTCTTATGGAAAATGTGTATGTTTTATTTGTCTTCCTTCTTTCATCAGAAGTGTAACCTGTGGCATGTGCATTTGTGCAAGTGGAAATAATTGTATATGAGCTTTTAAAATGTATCATAAAAATCCATATTGTGAGGAGTTCCTGGACAACACATGCCATCATGTAGAAATTCCTGAGTATATAATTACATCACAAGCCATTACTGTGTCAAAATATGTAAAGATTAGCTAGTAATGGCCCCTGGATTAATAATGATCATTTGAAATGTCCCTGAACACATATTCACAAGATACAGTTCTGCAGGCTTGACAGAGTTCTTACCCAAAGGTGATGGAAGCTGATTAATTACAATTAACTATAACCCTGTTCAGAAAGCAGTAGTCATTCAGTCATACATCATGTGCTGCCCAGGGAAATGTGAGTGGGGATATGTCTCTGACCTCTTTTATTGTAATGTTCCTGAAAGCTTCTCAAATCCCAGTCCTATGTGGTTCCCACTACGAAAACCTCATGCTAGAAAAGTACCCTCAAGTCAACTTATCCACGTAGCCAGTGGTTAGAAAAAAAAAAAAAAAAGTATTTGAAGAAAATGATGGAATTTCCAAACCTTATCTTGGCCCCGCTTAATCTAAAAAACCTGCTTGGCCTTTCAAGTATTGTTGAAAACCTGGCAAGCATCACAAAAAGCAAAGCAATACATTCTAGCTGTGCTGTTAGACATTAGCTTCTAGGAAGCTCTGTCCTTTTGACATTACAGATCTTGAAATTGGGAATTACTAGCAATTTTAACATCAGAAAAGTGAGCCAGTGTTTTCCATGGAATAGCTTTTCCCCTTTCTGGCTATACTTCTAACTACTCAGAAACAAGATAGTCCTTACCTACCAGTACATTTTCTATTCTGCTTTCAATCATTATTCCACCAACATCCCCTCAAAAAGTGTGCAGGTTATTATTAATAAAGATCATTAGAAGAAAAGCAGCTTTTGCTATCTCACTTTTTTTGTGGCAAAGAAATAATCATTAACCTTTATAGTTTCAGCTCATATTACTGCTTGTGCTAGCAGGGGCAGCTATTCTACTGTGAACACAGTAAAGCATTTGCAGAAAGCACGTGTCTTATTCTTTATATATATATATTTATATACACATGTATGTATGCAGAAGAACATTTGAGTTATATCACATCTGTGAGGGAAAAACTGAATAACAAAAAAAATCAAAATAGGTTTTCAAAGTATGTAAACTGCTACACTAGTCATGCTATATAAAAGACTATAGAAAAGTCATACTAAAAAAGATATTAATATGAAGACTGTGTTCTGGATGCCAGCCATGAAACCCCACTGTACGTTCATCCTGCATTGCTTGAAGCAGTGCACCATTGGGATACCAGTGATTCTGACATTATCTAACATATACCAGCAAAAGAAACAAATAATGTCACTGACAACTGAACAGGCATTTTTAGAAAAATATATAGTTGCTGGAGGCCATGATTCTGGTGGGGTCAGATTCCTTTCCTTATTTTTGCCATCTAAAAGTGAATTGTCTTATCTAAACTTGTCACCTTAATTGTCTCTGGGGAAGTCAATGGGGAAGTGGCAATTCATCTTATTCTACTATAATTGTTTAAGATGGGTAGATGAGCTACCCTTTGTAGGCATCTCATTCTTTCCATTGCCTGCAGAGAGCCAAGATAAATTATTTAGATTTGGTCTTTAATTTTTAGGTGATTAATGGTCAGCGAGACAAATACCACCTGGCTCCCATGGGAGAAGAAACAAGTCTCTCACTGCGAGGCCAGTGGAAGGAACGAGTAATCCAGGACCTGGAGGCCGCAGTGCAGAATGTGGCTTCCTTGCACCAGATCAGCAAGTCTGGAGGGAAGAAAAACCTCTGAAATGAAGGGCATGCCTTTATTCAATAATTAGGGAGAAAGATTTGAATATTCCATACCGTCACTGCCTTTGAATCCCCCCTTGCTTCTGTTTCTAATGACAAAGACTGGGCCTTCAAAGGAAAGGATTAGACTTTCCTTTTTTAATAGATCTAACAGTTGGTCTTACGCTGCTGCTAAGTCATGGGCACTATAGATCCATCTATAAAAGCTTTTTCTGCAAGACACACTGATCTTCTGGACAGTATAACAGGTAGGTGATGTGGAGAGGAGACATCTACTAATGATCAATAACTTATTAATTATTTACCCCCCCTATGCAGAGTCTCTCTTTGGTCCTGTGCCCTTTGAACTGCCAGATGATGCCAACCGAGAGCAATTTGCACAGAGGTGAATAAGAATTTGATGGAGGTAGCTGACCTTTGCACAGGTAGGCAAGGCAGTGGGAGATCACTTGTGCTCCCTGACCACTCCATCACACCTCGGGAGAGGGATTCAGCATGGCCATGTGGAGGTCTGAAGAGGCTCTGGCATCACTTGTAACTCCAGCAAACCCAAACCAAGCTACCCTGGCTGCCTAGACAGGCTTTCAGGTGAAGCTTATCCAACTCCCTAAGACTTCCCTATGACACTACCAGACCATTGTCTGGAGACAAGCATGGCATCATAGACTGCACACAGACCTGAAGGGAGAATGCATGCATGCTCATTTGTTTTATGACAAGATTAATTAACAGAACCACCAGCGTGTGCAGGGCTGGGGGCTGATCTAATCAGCTTGGCATGCATGTTTTATTCTACCATCCTCCATTGAATTAATTCCCTCTAGAACAGGTGTCAAGATGAACAACTGAAAGGGGTAACTCCATTGTGAAAGTTAGCTAAAAGATTTAAATAATGTGAGTAATCTGATCAGAAATAATTGGTGACATTTTCTTTGGCAAAATTCTCAAAAATACAACTGTCAGGAAGCAGCATAAGCTGAACTAATAGACTGGTCTCTCCTTGTGGCAGCTACCCAATTCCATTTCAGAATGTGGACCCTGTTGATGTGGATATTGTGGATATTTGATGATGATGTTGTGGATATTTTGCCACTTTGTTGGACTTAATGAAGAATTGGTGATGGACACAACCACCTTTTTTACACATTCCTGTTTCACTCTTGTTTATGGCAAATGCTCAGGCTGCTGTTTCCTACACTCAGGAGGACACAGACAAGGGAGAGCAGGTCTGCACCCTGCCCTCTTTTGCCAGCCATCCTCCAGCACTGCTGCTGGCAGCTTTTCTGTTGTTTTTTTTTGTATTTACCTCCTCTGTCTCTCTGTGGTATTTCTCCCACTCTTATGCACAGATGCAGTACCCTAATCCCTTTGCCCTTGAGGCGTAACTTCATGATACAAGGCAGAAAAGGCCAGCCATGCCCCATGCTTGCTCTGAGCTACAGAGAGCAGCAGAAGGATGCACTGCAGACATACTCGGCTAAGCTTTCCATCATACACTAGTGACTTGGTAATGGACTTATTTTGGCCAGACAGCTTTGCTATGCCTTCCATAAAGAAGCTCAACTGCATCTTAAAATTATCCTGAATCAAAGAGAGCTGTGATACTAAATAATGTCAGGGAGGGTTAGCTTACTAAATAAAAATTTATTGTAGTACATTGATAGAGTCCTGGACCCAGTCGAGGTATCACTTATAAATCTCTAGTCTTCAAAGCAATTAAAAAAGTAAATACTGTAAAAATCTGCTGCAATCAACTGCAATTTGTACTAAATTCTTGACTTTGTTTATGCAAAAAAGTAGAAGGAATTGTTTTTTATATCTTAATCTCTGTTTTATATCAGCTTTCTGGTATGTAAAGCAAAGATATTAAGTATCCCATAAATCTATAACCAAGCTACTGGGAAAGAATCCATGAAAAGCAAATGCCCTATGAAATACAAAAGCTGGTTTGTCTGTCTAGTTAAGAAATTTCTAGTCACATCAAAATAGTTTGTCCTAAACAAAGTAGTACTTGCTTGCCATTAATGAACTGTATGCCAAAGGAGTTTAGATTTTTGCCTTGGAAACATGTACACTTGTGGGATAAAAAGTTGCAGGTAGCTGCTTTAATTGGTTTTCCTTTTGAACAAGGCATGTATTCCATGGGACAGGAAAAATGCATTTGTCTTAATTATATAATAATAAATTATTTCAGTAAGAAATAAAACAAAGGCTAATTTTAAAAATGCTGAGAAAAATTTTGCACTCCAAGCACTCTTGAATTGTTTCAAATGACTGAAAAAATTTCAGTTATTAGAAATTCAGGCCCAGTGTATCTTATTGACATTAGTAGTAATTGATTTTGGTTCTTGAAGAGGGAATACACACATGCAAAGTTATTGAAATTATGCCGCTTTTAAATCCAAAGATAAAAAAACCCAAACAAATCTTAAACTGTACCCCTCACATAGTCTTCCCTTGCAACAGAAAGCTTGAGCATTACACAGCAGTGCAGGACACTACATGCTGAGGAAGGGCTCAAGTGAGGAAAATAATTTTCAGAAAGGGAGTGGAACTCATCAGAGCAATCCACACTCAGACCTGGTTTTGCCCTGTTAGGACAAACGTAGTCTTTCTCAAGTGCAATACTTAAAATGAATAAAGTATTCTTTCTTTTCACCTTCTGTTGTGTTTATTGTTTTCTACCTTCTTCCTCAATGAATTTCACAATGCCTGTACTTACCAAATAGAAAACTGTGGTATTTTTCCAGCAATATCTGAAGGACCTTTCTCCTGTCTGTCATCATGAATGGTTGCCCTGCTATTTACAATTTTCTTCCAGAATCTTTTTTTATTGGCCACTGTCTATGACAGGATACTGAGCTAGAAGGATCTATGGTCATATTCAGTGTGGCTGTCCTTACACCATGTTCTTATGAGGGGATGCACAGAGCTATCATACACTGATCTTGTGTGAGTGAGTAAGGCTGTATCCCACGAGTATGGTAGTGACAAATAAGGCATGTCTTAATCCATGTTGTTAAAACTGATTTTTTTTTTTAATTTAAGTGGGTGGTGGCCAATTTCTAAAGCTGAGCTGCCAATAGAAAATTCATTGTAGTCATTACTATAAGTTAATTGTGTTTATAAGCTGTTAGCAAACACATTTTAGAGTTCAAAATGCAACAAAGATGATCAGAAATTGGTAGCAACTTCATCTGAGCAGGCCAAGTGAAGATAAAAAGTGTATGTTCATTGCTTGAGAGAAATGGAAGTAATGAAAATTCTAAGGAATATAACGGGTCGCATGTTCCTTTTTTTAGCTGGTAATTGGTAAGGACACAAAGATGGATATATATGTGTTAGGATAATATTAAGTGGAAATTTATTCTGAATATAGGGAAGGAATAATCCAAGTAAAGGATGACCTGCTAAGCAGAATTTGGAAGGTTATCTATTGTCCTCAAGTGAACAAGGCCCAAGGCCTTGTAACTTCAGAGTTGCCCCTGCTTTGAGCCAGGGATTGAACCAGAGGACTTCCAGTGGTCAAATTTCATCAAAATTATCCTGCAATTTTATGTTCCTATGTCTCTCTCACCAAAAAGTAGGAAAAGGCAAGGAATTATGAGTAAGGAGAGTGACATCTTATCCATTCGGTATTGAGAAGAAAGTAGCAGCCCACATAGTATCCATAAGGGCACATGATGCTACCCAACACACCTGAGGATGTGTATGGGTTGAAGTTTGACTGTCACCTGGGCAAAAGAATGAACAACAAGCAGCAAGCTGCTCTACTCCATCAAGGTTGGGGTATTTTCCACATTTGTATATAGCTGCAGAACTTGGAAGTAAGCAGAAATTTGGAGGTCCTGACCAAAGGGATCAGTGAAGCTTTGGCACACCTGTAAATGGGAAGATGCTGCATGTGGGCTTTTAAGATGGTCTTTTTCAGGATTCGAATACAGGGATCACACTTTCTCTTGAATCATGGCAGCAGCTGGTGGTAGTGGTGATGTTGGTGGTGTGATTACTCTTTTTTATAGGAATATGATTCTTATAGCTTCTACACAAGTTCTAGGAAAACTGCTCTAACCCCTGAGTTACAGGATAAAAGAGGAATTGTGGTTTTGTCATGAGCTATATAACTACCAGTTTGGTATTGTCAGGACTTAGATGGTAAAGGGCTTGTTCAGGGGCTGAAATTAGGTGTTTTGAGAACAGAGAGTGTTCTTTAGTGCCACAGGAATTCAGAGGCTGCTACAAGAAGATAAGTGACCCAGGATGATTCAGTAAATAAGGCCACAGTTGCAGCAATTTCTTCACAGACCACATAAGATTTTCAATATTACGGTCTTTTTACAGTAATGTCTCTGGTTTTGATAAAAGAGGAAAAGTAGGCAGAGAAAATATAATTAAACAAGACAATATTTCAGAATGGAATAATGGAAAGCTGTGGGTATTGAGTTTTGGAGGGGGGTTGGGTTGGGGTTTTTTTTGCATAGCCTAATTCAAACCCAAATAACTTTGAAATTTATCCTACAGAAAACCTTGAATCTTAATCTTTTAAAATATGGTGTCTATACAATTTCTGGGCAGAAACAGTATTTGCTGGTGCAGCTCAGTTTTGCATAACCTCTGTAATAAGCTAAGAAAATTAGACAAATACCATGAACTTTGTCTTGCCAATTTTTTTTTTCATTTCTCATCAAAACAGAAGATCCTGATTGTGTTTCCTCTGCTCCAAGATACACAACTGAAGAGGAGGGGGGGTGTTTTTTCAAGAGTATTTTCCCTTCCTTATCCCTTATATAAACAATAGTCTTTCATTTCTGAAGTCAACTGCATATGAAATCTTCAAAACACTCCCCTAGCATTAAAAATAAATAAATAAATAATCAAACTCTTCCCCTTGGTGGAAAGGTACTTATAAAATCAGGTCAAATGTGACAAATAGGGTATGTAGAAGAATACACTACCTTGGGTTTCAGCCTTTTATATAGAGCACTAGCATCACTTTGTAATTTAAATGTTTAATGAAGACAATAGCTGTATGGAGCCCCTGATAAGGAGTTTGTGGAACCCATAAAGGGAGCAAAGCAATTGCAAACACTCACGCCTGATAAATAAAGGACTTCAGGAGTCTTCACCTCCAGATTCTCTCTCTGCCTCCTAAGTTACAAGAAACTATCCACAGGCTGTGCATCATTATATTAAGTATGAGGAATGCATCCTGAATAACACTGTCAGTTAAGTACCTGAGGGAACTGCTACCAAATACAAACAAAAGCATAAGAATCTAATCCAAAATGTGGCAACTGACTTTTTTAACCAGGTAAGTTTGTTTTCTACAGGAAAAGTTTCTTTATATTGTTTGTATCTTGAAAGTCAGGTGAGCTCCTGGAAGACCACATCCTCCAGATGGATTCTACAGTAGAGATTTGGGACTATATTGCATAAGATCTGCATTGCCCACCGTAATAAGGCAAACAGCACCAACAAGAATATATATATATCCAATGACACAGTGGAGCACTCGGGGGCTGCAATAGGTCAGCACCTGACAGCAGTACAGCCCTGTCAGCACAACATAGTTAATGAGATTTATCTTTTAAGACTTCACATCATTGCTCATTTTATTATATATGGGTGAAAGCAAAATTATTTTAATGGAAATTCCATTAAAAGGATTGAGAATCTCAGACCTTCAGATTTAAATATTCATGTGAATGTGTGGAAAAAAAATATTTTTCAAGAGATCATAAACAATAAAAAGAATTATTTTAATTGTTTCTTGTAAAAGGAAGCAAGCAAAAAAGGCAGCCTTTTATGCTTCATGTAGCTTGTTTGTTTTCTGCTTGGAATTTTCATAAACTCCCGAAGGTGTTTGGAGCCCCCTTGCCACATTATAGCTACAACAAAATCAACCTACACATCCAAAATTTCTCCAAAGGCACTTCTTTCCTCTGTGTCAGGAAGGAGTGGGAAGAAGGGGAGTTAACCAGATTAATGTTTGTCTAGCTAGCAGAATGCTTGTCATCGTTGATCAGGACTCTAATTTATGTGACCACATGAGAGATAGAGACTCTCAGTCAGCAAGTCTCTTGCTCACTACTGGAGGAAGACTTTGGCCAAAATTCAAACCTATTATTTATTTTTGAAAATACAAATACAAGTTCCACTGGGATTTCCCTGATGAATAATAGTGCAGCCGGAGAGGGAGGTAGGACCAAATTAACATAGTTAGAAAGCTACATATGGGCAGAGTTACTGTAACCAGTGAAATGTCTGATGAACTCATAATGTAAAAAAAAAAAAAAATCAATTATTTCTTATTAATTATGATTTACTATTATGGAACTTTGAAATTCTATAACATTTCATAATATTAAGCAAATAAGTGTTTTCTTTCTTTGAATTGAAGGTGAGTTAAGAAAAAGAACTTGTCTCAGGAAGTAAGCATGAAAAGAAAAAAAAATTGATACCAGGGGTGAAGACCTGAATGATGGGAAAGAAGGACAGATAACGGAGTCATTAAATGTCCAGGGAAAAGAAGACTGGCAAGGCTTGAGGGGTATCTTCCCAGGTGGAAAGAATTTAAATGAAAGCTGGTCAGAAGGGTCATGAAGATGTTGTGCCAGAAAATAGGAAGCATTCAGAATGAGTTTCATCTCACCTCACTTTACAAATCACTTTAAAAATCCTTGACTTAGTCATTCAGATTCCCTTTATAGTCAATAAGTACTTCCAGGGAGTGAGTCACCTGACCTAAATTAGACGTCTATCTTGAGATAGGATGAATCACACACTCAGAGTGTCTATTGATATCTATTGACTATAAAAGGAACCAAGACTTGCTGAGATGCAGACAACTACATTGCAGATGAATCCTGTCCTTAGGCATTTTACAGAGTAACTTGATAAACGCCAGGAAAATCCATTATTTTGGGTCAAGCTTCAAACACAGAATGTGGGCACAGAGAATCCTGTGTCCATGTTGTAGTTCCCCCCCTCCCCTGCCATATAACTGGAAATAGGACTATTAGACTGGGGTTTAGGATAATGCTTTATTGAGTTGAGAAGGAGAGGCCACAGCAAGGAATGTTGCTCCACAGAAGACTGCTGTTAATGATAATAATTAGGCTGAATCAGAGGCTCTGCTTAAAAGACACAAGTAAGATATGTGTTGGGCGGAGGAGAGAAAGAGCAAATAGCCTCTCTTCACTTTGGAATGTGGGATGCTGCATCTAATCAGAGACTGATATCAAAGTGTTAAAACTTTATTAAAAGCAGAATCTAAACAAATGCCTTTCTCCCCTGCTCACCCTCCCAAATTCCTTAATGGAGAGTTTAAATGAAAATAAAAGTTCAAAATAAGTTCAGTCACTCTTGAAAAGCTCTTATGTCTGAACATTCTGCAATGAGAGTAATTTGTTATAAATTAACTGGAATCCTTAAGAAGCCAAATTTTAGAAAGGTGTTGCTCATGCTAGAAAAAAAATACCATCTATTTTTAATATCCCATACTTTTAAATATCATGTTATATTTACACTCACAGACTATCGAATATAATCTGTGTTTTTAAATTGTTTATTGTTTTCTGCTCTGTATTCTCACCTATACACAGTGTCCTTGGTTGAAGTGGATCAAAATTTTGACATTTACTTCTGTGGGGGCAGGATTCCACCCACTCTGTGGGCAATGCCAAATCTGCAGCATCTACAAGCACAATACTTCCTTCTTCAGTAAGATTTTGCCCTGTGTGCAAACGATCGAGTAGATGTGTTCATTTTAGCTGCTTTGGCTGGGGACTGCCAGTTTGGGAGTCCTGTTGGGACCTCAGGTGTTTCTATGTATTTCAATATTGGAAATAGTTAAAAATCCCATTTTTACGTTTTATTCAACCTTTTCTCAGATAGATATTCCCTGTTGATACAGAGCTTCCCTACTTTACAATTAGGCTGTTGCAGTATGTCCTGCTGGGATCACCCCTCTTATTTGTGGAGGTAGCTGTGTTTTCACAAAGTATTCAGCACATTGTTTGTGGGTTTTACTGAGCTGTAAGTGTCAGTTTGTTAACCTATGCAAGGTAAACAGAGAACCAATGCATTTGTTGAAGGTATCCATACTGCAAGTTAAAATATAGATATCTAAGTCAAATAATGTTATTAAGCAGATGTTGTACTCGTAAAAAATTATATTGTGTCTACAACAAAATAAGGTTACATCACTGATGACGGTAACTTTGTTTTCCCTAATAGTGTACAGGAATTTTTTGAACAGGTTTGTGACTATATTATTGATACATCAGCAGTACAAACCTGGCCAATATGCAATAGGTTAAACGAGGTATATGGTAAAAATCACCCTTTAAAAGTTCAGAACTCCAGGGAGGCTGAAACATCGAAATATCTACATAAAACTTGCTTGCATAATTCATGGCAAGGTTTAGTATCATCTCCATTAGAGTCAATATAAGGAATATAAAGACAATCTTAAAACAATCAGTGAAACATTTAAATGTGCTCTGCCTTCAGACTTAGTGTGGAGATTCCAGTGAATCTTAGAGTGCATTTCTTAGTTTAACATTTGTTTTGCTAATTCCTCCATGTCTCCATGGATTGTATTTACTGTTCTGTTGCTAATGCATTTTAAAGCTTTAAAGCTTTTAACCTTTAATCTCCACTTATTCAAGTGAGGTTAAGTGATCTTTTTCCTTACCTTGTGTCCAAAAACAGGTCTTCAATCAAACATTCTTCTGAAAAGACCACACTTACACTTACCTATATCCTCATAAGCTTCCTTTTAAACATGGAATCCTTTCTTAATGGTAATTCTTAAGAAACATATTAAACAGCTAGTGCAGAATTCAAGAGCAAAATAAACACTGTTTTTTTCCACTGTCCTTTCACATTTAAAGAGGGAGATACAAAGCACACTTGATGGAGACACATGAACAGGGTGCTTCAGAGCAGAAGTGATATTACATTTATTTGAAGTAGTAGTGCAATACTGCTACTGTACTGTAATACGTAGATTTTACTGAGATAAAAGCAGAGCTTCAGGGAAAAAAACAGAAAGCTGGACACACATGCTGTATCAAAGCAGATATGTTTTTAAACAAATCAACTTCGGCATTAGTTTTGTCAGTATGAGACCTGAGTTACAATTAACTCAACAAAGACTTCAGGAAATAGCACAGGTTTTAAACATTCAGTCTGTTTTTCCTTTGGCATTCCTCCCTGATTCAATCCCCGACACACTAGTTGTACCTTCTGGATGTGCCTTCATCTTTCTGTTGATGAAGAGGGAGCCTGGAGAGGAGCTCAGAGCAAACGCCCAGCCTTTAGACAAAGAAAATTAGGAGTTCATGTTCAGCTACTTCACACTACAAGGAGAGGCACCCAAGTACTTGAAAAATCTGGGTCTAATATGCCCCCTTTCTTTGCACCTTTGTTCTTGCTGTGCATGAGTAAGATAGGAATCTGACAACAGCAGAAGGAAAAGGCCCGCGGAAGAGGAAGCAGGTAGGCAGGAGGCTATACAGGTCCTCTGATGAGACTGTCAGTGAAAAAACCAATCACTTCTAGAAATAAGAATCACAATGTAGCTAAATCAAATTCTCATTCACTCTTTGGCCTCTAGGTTGAAATTCCCAACCAAGTCCCCAGTTAGCTATTCTGAAATTTGCCAAGGGGGTCTAATCACATGATTTGACCATGAAATCTTTCTTCTAAAATTTTCTGTATCCTCCAACATTTTGTGCTAAAGCTGTATATAAAAACTAAGGTGACATGGAAGTATCAGTTCAGAGAGGTGCTGACATACTGTTTCATCCTGTGTGGATTACTGTATGCAGACAGTGTGAGTATTAAAATGCGGGCTAATAAATGAGAAATCCAGACACAAAAGACTATGAAAACTGGGACTTTCAGTTATCAGAGACAGATCCAAAGCTGGCTGTTTTCAGTGGGAATTCTTCTATTTACCCTGCAATCTTTCAGTAAGTCTCCACACATACAGCAAAACATCGTTTTGGTGTCAAAAGCTCAGAGTTGTTGCTTGCCTATTTTGTTCACATGATAAAAAGTTAGGGGAAATTTGAAACCAAACTAATTCAGTAACTTGTGGAAAGTGGAAATGCAGTTGACTCTCAGATGATGTAACAACATAAATATCATGCTCAGTGACACTGCATACCAGCAAATACCTTTTTTCAGTGTCCAACAGTATTAAAAAAAAAAACCTTTAAAGGAATCTTGCGGCAAGTTTGTTCAAAGATAGTATTCTAGAGTGTTTCTTTTTTCATTTTGGTTTTAATTATAGCAATTGCTGTAATAAAAGGTTCTGAGGTAAGGACTTGTGCATTCCATTCACTCACTGCCGTGTTTAATTCCTATCACTGTTCAATCACTTGTTACTTTATTTTTAGGGGCAAATTTATAGCAAGCTGCTGGATCACATGTACCCAAGTATTTGAAGTATCTGCAGCTGCTTACATTGCAAAAGATCCAAGCTGCATTCCTGTCATGAATCATAGATTTGTGAGGGCAGAGCCACAAATATATATTAAAAAAATGCAGCTTACACGGCTCGCAATCAGATTTTAAACAACCCTCCTAAAGGACTCATAGTGCCAGAAGAGCTGAGGCACTCATTCACCCAGGTTATGATCTCTTCCTTGGTACAGGGCATCTGTAGGTACTCATTAAGAGTTTCTGCTGGGATGTTTACTGGAGACAAAAAATATTCACCGTGTTACTGTAGGTAGAAAGGGTAATTAGCAGAAAATCATTCAGGACCAACTTCCCAGAGGGGTTCCACTTGCAAAAGCCAAAGAACAATGGATTTTGCATTGTCATTGATGTAAATTCTTTCCTGCGGGATTTGCTTGTGCAAACAGGACTTCGACCTATAACTTACGTCACTTCGCTATATATGAGAACGTCATCAAATTGCACTTATAACTTACTCGTGGTGAAATATATGAGACAGGAAAGCTATTAATTCGAAAAATCTGTCTGCAGAAAATAGATCTACTTACCAGTGAATATCTGTGTGTGTGAAGGTACATGGACAGTTTAGTTCATTCTCAATCACATTCCTTGTTCTGAGAATGCTGACAATTGCCAGGTTACGCTGAAAATGTTTGGGGCTAAATAGTTTCTCAACTGCTATTGTGACTAGATAATAAAAATGAGAGTGATTGCTGTTAGTCACTAGTAATTGTTTTGTGATTCAGTTTTAGCTTCTAATCATGAAGAAAAAGAATTATTTTGTGACACAGATATCAACCCAACCAATACAAATAGAGTTAAACAAACAGTTCATGAACAACATGTAGTCTGAAATTATTTTCCACCACTCCCATTGTTTTTCTTTCATTTACAGATTGGAATAATTCTGAAGGGAAAGAGGGTAAGTTCATACATGAGTCACTAACCAGAGAGGGCTAAACTGCTTGCATAGTTTGAAAAGTTCTCTGTGCAAGAAGACTAAAATAACAACATAAGCATGTTCATTCAACAACTAATAATTGTAATCATCGTAATATGAAAATGAGAATTGGTTAGACTCCCTTGTGCAATATAAAAATTCTGTAATTTTATTATATAAGACAAGAAGTCTCAAATACCACACACATAAGGCAGGTGAGACTGTTAGATTGTAGAAAGTTCCAACTTAAGCAAAAGCTATGTTTGCAATAATTATTCAAACCTCAAGATGCATATATTTTATCCTTCAAAATGGCCACAAAAATATTTGTCCCTAGTATCTTTCATATTTTACATATCTTATGTCTCTTCTTGCTTTTCTTTCCTAACCTACAATGCCAGTTTAATGATTCAAACTTAATTTTCCTTCCAGGTCCTTTTTTTAACAAAAAATAAATGTTCAGTCCTCTGTTAGTTTATAAACAAACTGTGATCATCTTATTACTTGCATTCAAGAGGAGATAGACTGTAATTTCTTGAAGTAGGGACACATCCAAACATTTTTCTCAGATAATAAGAGAAGACTGAAGAATAGTATAGAGGATTTTCACAAAGTAGTATCTTGGGAAAATGAGAGTAATGCTTTTTTGACTGTTTAAAAGTCTCTGATGTGCTTGCCCATGTTCAGTGCTGAAAATATACCAATTTGGACATGTATCCATATAATGAAATTAATATGTGTCAGTGCTTTTCTAGGATCATGCATTTGAACAAATAGCTACCAGATAGACAACAGTAGTAAACCTGATATCAGGGGCACAGTACCTGATCAGACAGAGTAATAAGTACCTGAGAATAAGAGTGGACTGGGAAGGAACCTATGCCTTTTATTTTCTTCCGTTTTTTTGTTTGTTTTTTTTTTTTTTTGTGTGTGTGGATGCCTTATCTACATTACAAAAGGATGGATAGTTACAAGTTCAAACAAATACCATATCTGAGCTCCTTCATGCAACTTGTCATCTGAGTTTAACTTCCCTCTAAATCAGCTGCTTATGTGATCTCTTAATGTTGGGTTTGGAGATAAAAACAAAATTAGAATGACTTTTGTTTGAGAATGCCCGTCTTTTTTATTTCTGAATGTAATGATAATGTTTTATACCAGGTTTTAAAGACACAGACATCTGTTCAATGCCCATAAAATGCTATCAAATAATAATAACGACACATTATTTATAGGTATTTTCTGATGGTAACAATATATTACTGTCCAATCCACACTGACCTGTAGTTCTCAGATAATTTCCCACATTTGGTATGTGTGTGCATATTTACGTGGACACATGCAAAAGCCCTGAGGTTCTTTGCCAATACCAAGAGCAAGCTGAATGCAAGCCAGCTCTGCCTGGAAGCTTTATGACCCTGTCAGTATGGAGTGCTCCTGAGCTAAAATACCCTTCCTTGCACAACACTCTTTGCCATGGAGATAAGCTCTGTTGTTAAAGAACAATATACTATTCTACAGATTTTCCCAAGGTTATTGTTTTGGATTGATGACAGTGCCTAAAGAAACACATGATATCATTTCCTTCAAATTCCTTATAAAAGTTTGTTCAAATATTTGTTAAAGAATTGCAGGGCAAGCATTTTCACAGCTAATTTGAAATCTCTTTGATTTCTTTTCTCTTAAAAAATGTTGCAGTTAATCAAACAGCAGAAACAGCACCATATGTTTAATCTCAATAAAATTAGAGAATAATTTTGTAGAGAACAAAGAGAACAAAGATGTAGTCAATGCAACTATCCTGATTTAGACTGCAGTGTTACCAGGACAAGAACTCTTTTCCAGTAAGTCTGTAACATACCTATGACACCTTTTGCCTTAGTCTGGCTCAGACTTCTGGCTGCTACTGCAATATAGATTATGTTTGTCAGAAAAAATTCACAAAAATCAAGCATGTCCCTGTCTAATTCCTTTAAGAAGTTATTAATTAAACTAGTTTATTACTGCTACTATTTTGAAATATTTGCAAAAAGTGATAATTAATAATTAAATTAAATCACTTATGTGAAGTCACAAAATATCGTTTTGCTGTATATGACATTTAGTCAGACTAGCAAACTATGCATTTGCATATCTTTGTTTCAGGCTTTGTATTTAAAGTAAATGATCAATCAGTGCAGAAGAGACTAAAAATCAATAAGGCAAATACATTTTCCTTGTAGCTTGTCCAAAGGTTATGATTTAGTTACAGTGCAACTTAAGTTGTTGGTTCAGTTACAGCATGTACTACAGTATAACGTCTTTTTATTGAGCATGAACCATGTGGCTTACAAAACAAAGACAAAAGGATTTTAAAAAGCCAAGTCCAAAAAACAATTCTGTGTTAACGGGTTTTAGTACACCCATTTCCCAACACTGTGTCTTGATCTGAAGCCCACAGGAGTAAATAACTGTCTTTCCATTGACCGCAGTGAGTATTGAAACAGGTTTTTGAAATAGTATATAATCAAATAATAGTAATAAAACCTACATATGAGAAACATTTATTTGCCAGATGCATTCCTTGCTTCTGTTGATGACAATGACATTTTGCCATACAGAATGCAAGCAGAAGAACTATATAAAGCAGGAATAACTCACTATGAAGAAGTAAACCCCAGATTTTCTCAGATTTGCTGTTTCAGTTTTTTAAAAAAGTCAGCTTTTCATGGAGGACGTTCTTGTCCATTCTCTAAATGGAGGACTTTGAAGACCAAGCCCACTTAGGCAATAACCACTGTGCTGTATACGGATTTATGTATGTGTATACACAAGTGTATATACACCAAGTGTAATATGCCCCCTCCTAAAATCAGTTGTAATTCCTGGCCTAGGAAGGCTGGCTAAGGGCAAAGGGAGAGGGAGAGAGATTTTGTTACCACACGCATAAAAAAATTCTGGCACCAGTGCTTGCAACCGCAGAACAGAACAGAGTAATGATAGTTTACATTTTTTAAATTTCCAGGAGGACATATTTAGCATCCTACGGGCTTATCACTTAAAAATATATGCCTTCCATTCCTTAAATAAAATTCCTACTTTTAATAACTTCTGCTTTGACCTTGCAAAACAGACAATGCCATAATCAATTATCCCCAAAGCCTTCCTTAAATATCCTCTAAAATGTTGCCTACTCCACTGAAAAAAAATAGGATCAGGATTCTGAAAAAGTCCCAAGTGAAGTAGTAAGTGACTGGCATCCATTAAAATCAGAATGGCTTGGACATGAATTTCCATGTGCCCCCTCACTAATGTCAATCTCTACCAATGAGACCATCGAATATCCCTTCACTACAGCCAGAAGTGTCCCAGAAGGTCCAAACAAAGCCAGCCTGAGGAAACAGAAAGGTATATGTGTTCCTGTGATCTATTTTTACTCTGTAATTCCTTAATACAGAATAGGTTTCCTGTAGTTAGCCCATCAACCAAAAGACAGCGAGATCCTACAAATTATTTGAATGTGATGTCACTTACTGCCTGCTTAAGACCAAAAAAGAAACAGGTTTTCTAAGTAACTGGCAAGATAATTCACCTAAGGGATGAGACATCCAGGTACAAATCCCCACTTCAGAATACTTTTATACCTTTTATACCTTTAATACTTTTATAGCTGTGGCAAAAGGAGCTGAAACCAAGGAACTCGGCAAAGAGGGACTTTTTGCTAGGCATGTGGCATGTGGATCCAGCCTCTGCCCTCTATCAGGAGAGAGCCTGTGTCACTCTCACCTAGCAGAACAGTTTAATTATTGGTGTACAGTACAAAAGCATACCCTGGCTATACATTTTGCTGTACTTTGACCATAATTACAGGATCAGGCCCATGATACCCCTGCTTTGAGAATCCTGCTTTGGCTTCAACAGCTTCTGTGTCTGTGGGGATTTTGACTTTAAATAGCTTTTCAAGCCAATCACTACTAAATATTTGGTAGGAATACTTATTATTACTTATTAATATTCATTTGTACATTGTTCTTACAGTGTTCATTATTGTCATTATGGAACTGATAGCTCATCAGGGAGACCTAGGGTATCTGTGCCAAGACAAATGAAGCAGCTAAATGTGGAGCTTCTTATATCCCATCTCTTGCTTTGGCCTTGTACACTCTGTGATGTTTCAGTGAAATGAGACATCATGGTACATCCTCAAAGCATCTTAATATGGGCCAGCCAAGTGTCAAAACACAGAACAGAGCAACACGGCCATGAATCACGCAAGCTGGTACCGAAGTGTTAAGATTTTGAGTAAAAAGTATGCCAATGCTCTAAAAACTGGAGTCTCGGCTGTATGATATCTTCTTTTTTTTTTTTCCCCTTTATTCCTGTATATGCAATCTGTAAAAAACTGTAATGCATTTTGGATCACAGCTGTTTACTGTACCACAGTGCAGTACTGAATTTGTAAGAACGCATGGAAGATTTTAAAATTACATGTACCACAGATTCTGCAATGAAAAGACTTGGCATCCCTGGGAGATCATCTGCCAAATCGATTAATGACACTTTGGATGTGTATGTTAAGGCACTGATGGCATTTCTTCCCAGAAGATGGTATGAAAGAGACATTTAGCGTCTTTGCTGCAAACTTTTTGCTCTGCTGTGCCTGGAGCAGGGAGAGAATTGAAAGGGTGTGTCCCATATATTTAAAGTGTACAGTAAGACGTTTCTAAAAAGATACTAAAAACAAAAGGCAAACTTTAGGAAAATTTAATAACAAATAAAGATTAAATAAAAGAATATGACTTGCATGAACTTGGCAGAGGTAAGAGAAAATGGTTATCTGCTGGGGAGTGAAAATGTAAGAAGATAAAAGACTTTGAAAATACATCTGAAAGACTTTGAAAATACATCTTTGGTTTGTTTGGCTGCTTGGTATCATAGTTTTTTGTCACATTAATTTTTTTAGTACAAATAAATTTTGTGAAGGGATCTGTTGCATTAAAAGGCTTTGAACATGAACTGACCTGCTAGAACAGTATAAATCTGCTCTCTTTCACATTACCCTGAACTGAAGAAGTAGAAATAATTTCTTTTCCTTTGAAAAATCACTATTATTCCTCTATTTCAATAGTCCCCTCACTTTCCTGTATTGCAAGACATTTTTAGTTATTCTGATGAGTCACAGGGTTGTACTGCCAGGCGGTTCTGTTGTATAGCCAATGTATTATTCCGCAACATTTCACTTAATTTTCTTTTTGCTAGAACTTTGCCTACAATAACTTTGGCCCTCAGTCCTACGTCTGTCCCATCCAAGTTTCAAGCACATAACTGATATAGGAGGTTAACAGCTTCCTGAATATGCAACAGGCACCTTCAAAAGTTAAATTTGGCTTGATTCACCACAGTACTGCCTATTCTCACTTCACTCAGTACTGAGAAAGCCTCAAGTGACTGCTGATATAGGCAGCTCAGTTAGGTGGGATTAATTCAGATGCTGAGGTCTTTAAATCAGTACTAAACACCTATTTTTAAAGATGCACTATCTTTCATGCAGATACCACTGCTCTGTTACAAAATATACTGGTGAAACTGTTACACATTGGGCAGACTTGGTGTTCATAATGGCATCTATGACCTTTAAATCTACACACTCAGAAGTCATGGCATAAGGTATAGGACTGATGGAAAGCGTCTACAGTCAGTCCAGCTACAAAAATTTTTACTGGGTGAAAAGTATTTGAAATATGTATCAATGGGATATGCAGCCCTGCAATCACCAACCAAATCATGGAGGGATATATATGAGTGGGTTGCAAAATAAAGCAAAGTTTGAACAACCAACTTCAATTTGCAATGTTCTATATACAGCATAACTCAGAACAAGTTATGCCAATATCCTTGTTTTTCTTGAGATAAATTTGGGTTGTAAAGATTTGCTTTCCTTCCCTGTATAACTGCATTGCACTTAGCTGTGGAGGATGGTTTCCTGATGAATTGACAGCTGATGTTCAGCTTATAGCAGTACTCTTTGTTACTGTGTAAATGAGCTCACTGCATTACGGTTGCTGAGATTATTGCAAAAACTCTTGGTTTCTTCATCAAAGTGGTTTTTTACATAGAAAATCGATGGGAACATTTTCTGAACCTTCAGTACTTCCCTTGTCTTTTTCTTTGTGCTTGTTTGTTTGCTCTTACTCAGTCCCATCATCTTCTGGCATTGTTCTTGACTAATTGTAATGGACTGATTCCTAACATGTGTTGTCAATGGATTGTTTGCTGGCATATCTGACAATATTACCATCTACTCAGTCTCTTATAAATTTTGGTGTTTTTATACTGTGGAAATTTAATAAACAGACTGGTAACTTAGAAAAAGAAATGTCAGCAAGATGTGTGGGATAGGACAAGGCCTACTTTATACCCCATATTCTTCAAATGCAATTGTTTCTTTTCAAAGCAGCACAGCTGTTCAGCAATCAAGGACTATCTGTATCCCATATGCTAAAGCCAGATGTCAATATTGCTGTGTGTGAATTTGCAATGCACTATTCAGAACAGTCAAACCATATTTCAGGGGAGGACATTGTCCAGGGAACTGAAGCGGGAGAGTTTCCAGCACAGCTCCCTGCCAAAGTAGTAATAAATCTTTTCTTTAGGGATTAGGCAAAAGCTTTGCATTATGTGGAAAACTAACTCTTCTTTTTTAACCAATAAAGCCGCAAAAACACAAACTAATGTTTTAAAAAATGCTCACCTCTCTCCACTGCCTGTGAAAGGCATAGAGCATGAGCAGCTCAGATGAAAACATCTACTTTTTGTCAAATGAATCCCACCCTCAGTGTACAGTCACATGTGATTATGAAAGCACAGATTTACTATCCTCCTCCCCTACAGTGCATGCTGTATCTTCCCACTCATTCCACCCCCCTCCATGAGATATGTTCATCATATGTGTCTCCCCCTCTGATCCCTTTAAACACTCTTTGCTCAGCCAGTACTGCTGAGGTAGGTGGAAACCTACCACCTCACCTCTCCAGTGGCAGCAGCACTGAAGAAGCACTGCTTTCTTGGCCACTTACTTTCCAGTCTTCTAGCAGGGGCTCAGTTTTCTTCTTGCTCCCTATCTGAGTGCTGTCACTACAGACCACTTAGCTGGGTGGATGCGGGAGGTCATCAACAGGTCCTCTGTCCCTTGGAGCACAATATCTACATCATGGTTGGAGGGGTTGGAGGTTGGAGCAGACCCCTGTCACATACCAGGATGACTCTGAAGATGATATTAAAAAAATGGAGACTATAATGAAGATTCATATAGAGAGCTACAGTTGTGATGCCATGAAAGAAATTCTTTCTGGGGTAAACCAAATGTTGGTAGTAAGGCATAGAAGTTCCAGACAAAACTACTGAGAAATGAAAAGAGAAGTGACGTGGAATTCAGCCTTCCAAAAGGCACTGCTTAGGCAAAAAGAAGGGGCAAAAACTTAGAATACATGCTGGATAAAAGGAAATACAATAATGTATTATTGTACATTATTATAATGTATTATAATGTATTATGTACATTATTGTATTTCCTTTTTTTATTGACTGAAACTCTAGGGTCCCATCACATACCAAATTCTCTACAGTTCATTATAATATAAATCCCACCCATTCTCCATACACAGTGCACCTATTCATCATCAATGAACAACTATCCTTACACCATTAATTTTTGTACATTTACATCTGGGACTATTGCTGGCATGGAAGCCACAAGACCCCCCAAGATGTGCTAGGCGTTTCAGTAGAAAATTGTACGTTGAATCATAAGCACTAGAAGCTGCATGAACACAAGTGAATGACCTCACATTTCAAATAGTTTGATCCAGGATGGTCTGTTTAAGTAAGACAGACTGCAGGTTTGTTTGTGTGCATGTAAATCAGTGGAGTACACAGAAATGAATTGCATATAAGAATATTTCAAAAAGAATTTATGCTCTATGTATACCGTTAATGGTTGAGAAACACAAAGCTTTCACCAAAGTTGGAATGAGTCTGTTCTTTTTCAGCTATGAATATAGCTTCTTTTTTTTTTTTTCCCTATACCATGCAAAGGACAGATGTAATTTACATTTTTCCTTTCCTGGAAGACACCAGATGGTTAACACAGTGCTGCAGGAGCTGAATTCAGAGGAAGAGAGACGGATCCTATTTCCAAGAACCATGTAAGGTTCCGAATTTCTGTTTGAAGGTTTTTACAGCACTTTGTTCCCAACAGTTTACTGTATCCTGACTAAAGCAGTTTTGGGATACAATCCCATTAGGATAGCTGTGTCCTGATATGCATTAAAACTACTTCAAACCTTTGCCATCTAACTGAAAATGTTAACTTCTCAAGTGTTATCTTAGCTTTATTAGCCAAAGAACAAGAAAGAATACATATTTGGCAGCACCCAGAAGAGTGACATCAAAATAACCCCCAAAGAAGAAAGTCAATCTCCTCTTACTGCACAGTAAGGCACATTTGAGTCATTAAGAGAGTGTATCTAAAGCAAAAATGTTCTAAAGCACCTGAGTATCTTGACAGCCTAGGTCCCAATTTCAAGGATATATTTGTATATTTCCTGAAAAATCCTATCTACAACTTCAAGCACCTTAATACCTCAACAGTCTGAGTTTCCATGAATGGTAACTCTGAGACTCATAGGTGTTTGGACACACTCTGAGTAGGAAAACAACCATTCCCAAGGGATTTAGAGAAGCCTGCTTGACTTCTGAGTTGATTAATGCAATCAGTCGATACAATGAGGTGCTTGCACTGCATGAATCAGCCCTCCTTACAAGAACATGGTTGGGATCCAGCCGGCAGAAATCAGCACTGACCTGTCCCTTCTCCAGAGCCTAGGCAGCTAACCCAGGATTTGGGGAGAGGTATTCCTAATTACATGGGTTTCCGGCTGCTGTATCCAATCTGAGATTAGGCATTCACAAAGGCAGAGCTTGCTTTTCTAAATACAGCCTGCCCTCTGCACAACAGTTTATTGATTTAAGCACTCATGCAGGATGCAGGAAATTTGGATGCCTGAGCCTTTTTAGCTTGAGGGGAGTCAAATCACATTCCTTTTTCCTAGAGCTGTGCCCTAAACTTCATGCTGTATACCAGGTTCAGCAAGGCACTCTACTTTCCTCCTGTTAAGGCTTTGTTTTTTAAGCAAGATCCAGGTTCAGGACAGATCATTCCCTTACTGCTGGAAGGAGAGCAACAAACAATTCAGGAACCTGTTGGTTAGGTTAGTCAGCAAGGAAGGGGAGACCTGGTTCAGGTCCTGATGCTAGAGTCTTTTTTTCTGAATCCCATGCCTATATCATGCAAATTGCGTAAACAGCTCTGGGAGGGGAACAGGGCATCTCCCTGCTCCCTGCAGAGTGCCCTAACTGCGATGCCTCAGAGCTCAAGGCAAGTTATTCCTCAGCATGTGGACACTGAATCATCCTCTCAAGATGCCTAACTTTCTCACTTGTCTGACTGGGCTTCCTGAACACCTGATTTAGGTACTTAATCCCTGAGCAGTGGGCAGAAACTCTGTAGGCACTGCAAAGAAAATGTTCAAAACAAGCATTTTGAAACTAGCTCTAAATCACTTTTCAAAGGTCTCGCAGAAGTCCTAAATCCACTAAATGGACATGATAAATATTTTTACATATTTGTTTTGCCTCAGTCATTCTTGCATATGTTTAATTGCTGGCAAACTGCACTAGTGCAGTCATTTCCTAACTGGGTATGCCCTCTCCAGTTGCAGACACTTATGTTGGCCAGGCAGCTAGAAGAAGACATCACCATCATTGCCATGAAAGTGCACAGAAGATGTGACAAGGCAGAAGACTGGTTGACAGTCTGTATGGCAGAACGCCTGCCAGGAGGTACCATTTGCCGACCACAAAGGTTGCCCTCAGATTCTTCTCCTAAGGAGAAAACAAGAGAAATCAAACCACTTATAGGGACACAATGTTGAAGAGGACAAAGAGCAAGCCTAAAGAGAATAGCAGAGTGTAGTATAGCACTGCAAAGAATACAATATTCATTCTCTGCTCTTGCCTCCCAGTGATTTTGCTGCCCTGCCCTCTGTACTTTATATTCTTTAGCTATTAAAGGAATTAAAAATTCAATAATGCACATTAAAAACTGCATCCTTGACCCGAAGGAATGGAAATAACTATTGAGGCTCTCCAAACTTTCTCAGAGAAAGCACACAAAAACATTTACAATCCTGCAATTCATCAAAAAGCAGCAAATTGTTTCCTATATATTTTTATTCTATGCATCTTCAAGGCTTGTCTTAGTTTTATGCAGAAAGTCAAATTATTTTCACAGGTAATTCAACATAGCAACTGAAGGTGCATTGTGGCTTCAAGTGGCCATATAGATTACCTAGACTATTCTTTAGAAACAACAAATTACCCTAGTTTAAAAGTATTTGTAATAGAACAAATAAGTGTTTCAGCATGTTCCTTCCTGTGGCACATTAAAGCTGTGGCTGTTGGTCTTTTACTACTATGTCTTAAATCTGTGACAGGGTACTGGGAGTCTTTTGCGGCCTGTGGTTTGAGGGGGTGTTTGGAGTAGATGTTCTGTGAATCCTTCAGGACTATCCTATCTTTTGCATGCAATTGGAAAGAAGGGGGTTTGGTAATCTAGGTGGTCCCTTCTGTCCCATGATCTTATCCTTTGGTTTTTCAAACTCTTCACCATATACTTCACAATATATGTCCTTTAGACTCTTGACTAGATTACTACCCTCAAACCACTGATGGAGAAAATTTAACTGTTTATTACAGAAAAAAATGTTTGAAGGCTCAAGGACTTGGACAGTATTCAATTCCAACAGTGGGATATTAATCAGAAAAAATACATCTCACCATAGGTTAAAGAAACATCTTCCAGTTCTGTGACTTTAGATGTATTTTGTTTCCACTGAAACAAAGGTATTTTTCCATGTAAGGCAAGTAGTTACTACTGTATCTAGCATCTACTTGAAACTCTATCAGGCCATCCCAATTTATCTTTGTCAAATAGTAAGCCCTTTGGCTACAACCTTATTTTCCCCACAGGTGTCAAAAATGCAAAATTGTAATTTATAAAACAGAAGATGACAGAATCCCATTTGTACAATACATCTAGATGCCAAAAGGTAATCTTATTACAAATAACACTGTCTTCTCACAGCACTTGCTGTATTATTTTCCGGGTGGTCTAAAAAGTTGATTCAGAGAATAATGCCACAACAGCAACTTGTAGTTCCTAAGGCCAAATAGCCAGATGTGTCAATAATCAGTGCAAACTGGAAACAGATGTAGGTCCTTGTTGAATAATAAATGTAATGAAAATACTTCCTTAGCTCTCTCATGCTTTCACACACACCAGAATTTATTTCTTCCATATTTTTTTAATTGAATTTATTTGCCGCTTCATTTTTATGTCACCAGGATCTCTTTCAAAATCTTAGTCACTCCACAATGAACTAATAAAGATTAGTATATCTTCAGCAATTGCTTAATATCTGGTCAAATTGGTTCTACCTGATCATTTTATCAGGGAAATTCCTTATCATTGAGATAAGGTGAAAACTGTTGAAGGCAGATGCGAAGGCCAAGTTTGGGTAGTCTCCTGTACCTGCATAGTTTCTGCATGTGTATGAAAGTAGACAGTCTATAGAGTTGCTAACACAGTTCAGTTCAGACCACTGGCAAAATCCCTGACATGGCTAAATAGACTTGAATACTGAGTGAAAGTCAAAACAATCTTTCAGGTATATTTCATGCTATCAGAATCTTTGTGAGACCTAGTATAAAGCCACATGTCCAAACTTGATCTGTAAATTTGGTCCTTGCTTGCAAGTGATGACAGCTGAGTT
The DNA here is from genome assembly GCA_026212715.1 of Elanus axillaris. Lineage (NCBI taxonomy): Eukaryota > Metazoa > Chordata > Aves > Accipitriformes > Accipitridae > Elanus > Elanus axillaris. Next base: position 17,204,362 of record JANZLQ010000008.1, read on the forward strand.
ATGTGAAAAGCTACTTTAAAACAGAATACCATCTTCAAAACTAAAAGTAAATACTTTGTGAGCTAAGTATCCAGGTACTATTTGTTTAGGTTGTGATGTTCAGCACCAATCAAAAAACCCTCACCCCAACTTCTTAAAATGGGAGAAGTCACATTTTTCTCACCTAAAGTAGTTTGAAGATTTTTGAACAATATTGTACCCCAGATTAGGACAACCGTTTTTACTATAGAGAAAATACAGCATTAATGTCAGGCCTACAAAGCCTTTACACAAAGATTATATTATGCCGTTAGAGACTAACTGCAACTATCACCTTATGAAATTAAACAGGAAACTGGGAGAAAACATTATCTTCCTTGTTCTCCAGGTGCCAGCATGCACATTGGTCTGCATCAAACCTTTGCCAGTCAGAGCAGTCATGGGATGAAAAAGACAAAGAGTAGCGAGGAAGACCTCAGGAGCATGAGTCATTGCCGCAAACTGAACCAGGGAAAAGACTTCACATGCAGAACCCCAGAAAGGTGTTACTGCATTCCCTAAAAATGAGTACAGGACGATAAGCAACGCTGCAGAAAAAAAGGGTTGTGAACTCTGCTCTGGGATGAAAGGTGGGCAGGGAGCAGAAAGGCCAAACTTTGTAAGGTGGCATTGCCCCATAGCTACTGCATCCTGAAACTGTGGCTTCAGTAACAGCATTTTGCCCTTCCGAGTTTATTGTTGATGAGATCTTAAGTGGGTCAGGTAAACTGTGTGAAGGGTGTACTAATATTTATACATACACAAGTTTATTACCTTGCTGTAGGAATGTGACTTACAAGTGATAGCGGTACATCAGCTCCTATGTGTCTCCTTGGGCGCTGATAATGTGATAGAGAAGGAGAAGGTGGGTGGATTTAGGCAAAAGGGAACAAAGCTGTGCTCTGATTTTGTGTTAAATTTATAGTCATTAAGTAACCAAATCCACAGGCAATTAGGGATGGGTCTAAGCTAAAATATACCCCTTACTCCAATTCCAAAATCTTTGAACTCAAAATCAAGTGTAACAGAGGGCTAGATTTGATCTAACAATGTTAATTGTCATACAGCTGTAAGGAAGATGAAAATAAAAAACGTTAGTCACATGTACCAGATGACCGCAATTTAGAAAGCAGTGACACTAAAAAAATACAGAGATCAATGTCCAGAACATGATTCCCAATACATGTTGCTGCAAAAGCAAGCTAAGACATTAGTCAGCTACACAAGTAGATTTTTTTTAAGCCAGAGTTGGCCAGTGGCATTACTGATGTTTGTGACATTGAAATCATGTTTCCTGTAGCTAGTTTTGCTGCCCTCACTGAAATGGATGTTGAAAACCTGGTGAGGATTCATGCAACAGTGATCTGTGGTTTAGAGAATATGCCTTATAAAATCTAACGAAAGCCATGCCCACAGTGTCATAGCACTGTCTTTGTTGCACAGCCATGGGGGCTGCTCTATGGAACAGCAATACCCAACCACCTGACATGGGCTTCCATTAGGTCTCTAATTAAAAACCTGGAGCTATAGAAGCAGCTGATTTAGAAGATGAGATCCCTTTCAGAAGCAATCCAGGTGTGGGGTTCTCTTCTAGCAGGGAAGAGACATCAGCTTCACTCTCCCACAAGCTGGGTACACATCATATTTGGGGGATGCTTTGTGAGAAACTTCTACATCTCACTATACCTGTTAACTTGGCCAAGAGCCCCTACTCCTGTGTCACTCTGGAGTATAGACATGTCAATGGTCAGGGAAACACTGTGATGTTGAATCTGAGTAAATCCTAAACAAATCTTAAGACAAGCCATAGCCGTTGCCTTGTCTGTGAAATGGGTGCAATAACTCTCTGTTTCACAAGGTTGTTAATGAGGATAAACACCTCAAAAGTTGTCAGACATAAAGATAGAACCATAGAGCTACCTTATAGAAGCAGGTAGGTAATAGCAGTCATGTGATAGAGAAATTAAGATAGGTAAATTCTGAAGCTCAAAGAGACCATGACAGCTAGCGTGACCGTCTCCATTACATAGGCTCAAAAGTGCACTGAAAATGTTTTATAACATATTACTAAAGTAGAAACACCCTTCGGAAAGACTTCCCACCTTGCTTTAGACTTGGGGATCTGAAGAATTTGTCCTATGCATGTAGTCTGTTACTAACAAGGGTTAATTAGCCTTGTGAAAAACTTAATCTTATTTTCTGCTTAAACTATGTTGACTTAACTTAGAGCTATTAGTTCATGTAACAGCTTTGATAGATTACAGAATCTTGCAACACTGACTGGAGCAATGCCTAAATACCTTTGAAAAACAGGCCTAAACTATGTGCCCAAGGAAGCCTGCTGGAAAAGGAACCTTGACTTCTCAAGTCCTGGACTGGCATTGGCATAATTTGCCCGTTTTTTCCTAGCAGCCCTATGAACGCACTTACCTGCCTTTTGTTATGTACAAATAAATATATAATATTCAAAATAATATCAAATAATAAAACATACAGTATTTCTATGTACAAACAAGAACTAAAATTGCTGCTTATCAACCCTCAGTAACCTGAAAGCCCTTCAAACACAGGATTTTCTTTCACTGTTATCTTGTGATAAGCAACAGAGAAGAGGAAGTCTCTTCCAAGAGAAGATGACTCATAGAGAAAACTCTTAGGAACTCACAACATTCAATACAGCTGGCAGTGAATAAAAAAGCTCTTTTTATAATTGGTTTTTTTTTTTAGATCTTCCTTGTTCCAACAGTCACAAAGCATATCACACAGTCAGTTATTTCCACAGCATCAAATTATTATTTCCAGCAGGCTATGCAGATTAGCAAGGTTTTATTCATAATGCTAGCAATCAAAAATCTAATTACATAGGATAAATTAATTTGCACTGAATTTCATTTTACCATAGTTACACTACTTCTAGTATTTGAGATAGCTTACATGTACATTACGATGTAGAGGTATCAGATAGGATTGATATCAGTTCACTTGGGAGATGTCTGAGTTGGTCATCCTCATCTTCTCTTAATATCAATTAAGAAAGGCAATATAAGTAAAAGGTTAATCTCCTACTTTTGTAGATATGTGGGTCAAATGGGTCAAAAGAATCATGTACCTGAGAAGTTCCTGTTTGTCTCCACCGACTACAAAGTGGAGACTAGCTCAGATATTGCTGTAACCTTCATTGTCTTCACAAAGGTGAAGCAAAATTTGGAGGTAGAGGTAATATCTCCTATTTGAACAACTATCAGCATTGGTAAAAGCAGTAAAGCTTCTGGAATTTTCAGTTTTTCTGATTTGAAAAAGGCCTTGTAGGTCTGAAGCCTTGTTTTCTTTTCGCAGCTCTAACAATTGATCTAATAAAATTTCATCCTCTACCTATAAGTCTGGCCTTAGCTCACATGGAAACACCTACATCAGAAACATCTCCACTTGGTCAAATTAATCCACCTTGACACTGATGAATGTGTTTGTCAAGAAGAACCTTTTTTCAGTATCCAGATGAGCAATAATTACTATTTTAGTTGCAAATTAGACCTCTGAATTAAATACAGCCCACTGGGAACACTCATTCTCAAAGTTCTTGTTTACACTTCTGTTACAGTCCTGTACCTTGCTTGCCTAGTTTAACTACCTAATAAATATCTTACTCCCATAAAAGTTAGATATTCAGCACTGACATAACACTTTATGAGTAAGGAGGCATTATACAAACAAAAAAACCCGAAAAAATAAAGAAAAAGGAAAAAAAGAGAAGGAGAACAGCACCAGGAAGGCAGATTGACTCATTGCTTCTGAAAGTATTGTCTTCAGAGACAAATTATTCACTCCAGAGAGATACGGCATCACCCAGTGTGTACTCTGGGCGAGCTATCAAAATGCAAACCTTCCCACATGTAGGCAATTATTCCTGTATCAGTAGGCATAATAGTATCTATGGGCACAACTTTAATCTACCTTTTTCACTCTTAGTACGTAATGTTCTCAAATTTTTATCTTCCTTTATTTGAACCTGGCAGTTGTTAACTTCTATTTTTTTTCAAATATCAGGCCTTTCACTTTGTCTAGGATTATGGGAATATTAGTGAAATAGTTTTGCTCTGGAAAACTTGAAACATTGTTCAGTTGTTGCTACATCCCTGATTAATTAGTGGACTTCTTATTGCAAGCTGTACATTCCTTACCTGTCTCTCCCACTGAGCTTCACTAGCCAAGTTAAGGAAAATCTTGCAGAGCATATTGTAGTTGGGATATCTGATGGGAATAAAAAGAGACAGAAGTAAGAAAGCATGGTCTTCCCTCTTCTATTTTTCATACTTTTCAGAATGAAAAGATAGGACATGTTTTACTAAAGACCTAAGCGAGAAAACCATTAATCCCTCTGATACTGCCTCACTCTTCTATCAAAACAGGGTTTATTAAAAGCCAGCTGAGGTATTTCTGCAAAGCATTGCATCGTGTGACACAGACACATTCACTCCAGAGACTGACAGCAGGATCCTCAGCTAAGTGATGCAGAATGATTGCATCTGCGCTGCTCAAGTGTAGCCTCTTTCACAGAAAGCTCGGCACTTCTGCTCTGATGTAGCATACAGCTGTCTCGTGCTACTCCCACAGCCCTTAAATGCAGTTAGCAATTTATACATATACACTTATTTATTTATGTATAAAAATAGAGTTAAATACATGTATAGATATAAGTAGCAAATATAATTTGAGATCTGCTTGGTAATCCACTGAGGTTTTTTTCTTTTAGCATGAGATCGAAAATAGGTGTTGTATGTCCTGAGGTGTGGTATGAGAGCACAGGGAGGAGTTTGAAGCAATGAAGCCTGCAGGAATGTTGTTGGAGAACTATGTAAGAGAGAGGGAGACAAACCTGACACGGTCTCATCCTTACCACACCATAATGGGGTTTCATTTCAGAGGAACTACTTGCCACACTATGGAAAATGGCCTGGCAGCAAATGAAGATTTCTTCAATATGGACTGTGAGGGAATATGGACCCAGGAATGAACCGACAACCTAAGTTATTTGATAGTGTAAATGTATCCAGAGAGACCTGAGACATGGTTGATGCAGGTTTCACAGATAAGAGTATATGACCTTACGTAGCAAGCACCTCCTTTTTCTACCTATCCTGATCTTGAAAATAATGCATGTAAAAACCACAGTGATGGGCAGCATAGGAACTTCAGAGTTAGATTTCAAATACTGCTTCAGTGTTGGTCCTCACCTGAGCCAAAGAAGGTTATTGCAACAGATAATGCTACTTGGTCTAGCATTTTCGCATTGTGGAGAAATGGATTTGAATGGAACCATGAAACACAATTTTTTCAAGACATGAGTTATGCTAAAGGTTTCCAGAGAGTACTACTTTGGAATGTTGTGAATCTCAGTTACTGTACTAACTCTACTCTGTTCAGCTAAAGCAAAGATTGGACTTGGTACATATGGAACTTTACAGTCTTGTCCTAGTTGAGAAAATTTCAGGCATTATTTTTCCTCATTTGAAAATTTCTCAGCCAACTTAGATGAATAATTTGTTTTATTTATCGTGGTTACTTGATAGCAAGTCTGTTCCTATACACATCATCCCAAACACTCTCAGCATTCACATAAAGTCTGCTGACTGTTTTTCAGGGCTCAAGTCATAGCAGTCTTTTCCCGCATTCCTACCAGTTTCTACAGTGTCAACATTACAGCTAGTCACGAGGTTAAAGCCCCTCTCCTTGCTTTTTTGTATTCTAAAAGAGGGGGTTAGGTTGAAACAACTTGCTGAATATAGCATAGATACCTTTTAAAAGACCCGATCCAGTGGCAGCTCCTGAATTCCCCTGGATTTCTCAGGTTTTATAGCACACACAAAGAAGTTTGTAAGCCTGATTTTAAAGGTTGTGAGCAGACTTCTGCAATAAATGAATACTTCCTTTTCTTTCTTCATATCATGTAGATATCTGTTAAATAGTAGGTATTGAAAATGCTCGGAAAAATGTCAAATGCCCTTTCCTAGACATGATATCAAGTGCAGCTGCATGACATTAGCCCACACAGTGAAAATGTTGGCAAAATAACTCCTCCATGTTGTTATAACAAAGAAAGAACTGGCTGGCTGGTTTCATGTCCTACAGTTAATTGTGCTCTCTTCACACCATTTGAATAGATTTTCAACGGAGATACAAACTGAGTATCACACCTAATCCAAACTTTTGCATGATCGTATTGTGGCATAAGTCGTTGCACACTGTAACAGGTTAGAGAATTGCCAAATGTAACTAAACTTCAACTCCTTTTTTTGCAGACGAGACTGCAAGTCATGTTAATTCTGATGTCATGGGCCAAGACTATATGTGTAGACAGTCAGTGAGATTCATCCAACAAACAGTAAGTTGATCATGTATGTGATCATTTCATGTCTTCCAAAGTCTGAATTTCAAATTCAGTTCAGTACAAAACCACGTATCTCCAGGCCCATCCACAATACCATCAGTGCATCTTTGTGTGTATGAAAATTTCTAACTCAAAGGTTTGACTCTAGGGGTTAAAACACCATGGAAGTTATTTTAATTATCGCAATTCCTTGTCAGTTCCACCAGACTTTTTTTCCCCGTTTTCTTTCTTTTTTTATTCGAAGTTCATAGATGACCATGATGTTCATGCAAATTAAGGCTTGTTGCAAAAAAATAATCTGTAGTTTGGAATAGTTGTCATTCCTTTAGTAGTTTTTGACTGAACTTCTATCACTCAAGACAGTATCTCATTTCAGTTTAATGAGATGTACCCTAAATCTGTTTATTAATGCATTTCCATAAAGATTATGAACTCTTCTACAACAATAGAGCATTCCTCAGTAATGACTTTATCAGTTGGTCTACTGAAATATTTCAGACAACATTTAGACACAATACGAAGACTTACTTTATTCTGTAATGCAGTGAGAAGACTGTAAGGTCTGTCCATCAGAATTACACTTAGCAGCTGAACGTTAAGACTCATTAGCAACCTGGAAGCCAGAGCTGACAGATTCAAGTTATCAATGTTTCTCTCCTCTGGTGACAGCAAATATGTTAGCTGGGGGGGTTTCAGGGTTTGGAGAGACAAATAGCTTGTTTTTATTTTTTATTAACTTCTTTTTTTAACAAGCAATGGGTACTGTTGAGAAAGCTTTGTCTCATTTCAGTGGGTTTACAGGAAATTACAGCTGGCGTTATCATGACGTATGAACAGTCATTCTCCTACTAAAGGCCTGAATCAAAGGAGAGTTCTTCACAAACCAGTTTCTTCATCCATTTAAATTTTCTTCATACTTTAAAAAAAATCCCATTAGGGATGAGAATTGAAACTTGAAAATTCATAAAATTTTTGAAACAAAACAAAAGAATAATTAGTTCAGACACTTCGATTTTTTTAGTTTGATAATAAGGAAACACTTACTTTAAAATCCTATGTGATTAACATTATTTTTATTGTAGTCAATACTTCTAAATAAAAAATAAAGAGAAGTGGAAAAGCAGAGATTTTTTTGTACATTTCAACAATTCCAAACTTTTCTTTCCAAATGATTTTCAAGACTCTGAATATATCAAAACCAGCTATTTCTCATGAAAAGTTTTGGCTTTGAAGAACTGCCATTTTTTTTCAATTAAAAACATTTCATGATAATTTAGTTCTATTCCAAAATCCACTGAAGTCATTACAAACTTCTTTTGATTTCAGAAGTTTTTGGATCAGGTCCACAGATGGGATTTATGTGAGCAGGGTAAAAGAAAAAACACAACCATTCCACTGGTCGAGATTTTAAGCTCAGATCTACTCACACAGTTTCCCTTGACTTCAGAGACAAACACACATAAAGGCAACATTTGGCCCTGAGATGTATTTTCAAAAGTAAATGAAATAGAACCTGAGAGTTACAGCTGAGAAAACAGCTGATTTACTTTTTTAATTATTATTAATGACTTATACATTAATGAATATCTATATTATTACATGAAAAGAAGTTAACTCTCTATAGTGCAGATTATCTTTTTTTTATTAAAGTACAGATTTAAATCTAAGCAATTAATTGATTTCTTGTTCTTGACAGCAGTTTATTAGTCACAACACAATTGGTTTCTGCATAAAAAAACATAATAGAAAGGAATATTTTAAATCTACAAGTCTAGGCACATATTCCATATAAATTATTTTATGACTAGCACACTCTTATTTTACTTGTCTTTCTCCTGCATTGATGAGGGTCAATCCTCAGGTGTGCTTAGTTTGTTCAAAATGACAACATCACTGTCCCAGTCCTGGAATGGGACGGCCCTGAAAATGAACAGTCTCACTGTGAGCACCTGGGCTGTTTTCAAGCTCACATCTCACTGGGGCTTGATGGCACGTTCTTTGGCAATGCAATAGACCAGCATGGGATCTCTGCTATCTCCTGAAGGCCATCGACAAAGTGAATGGAAAGGTGTTTAGAGCTCATTACAGTGTCTTTCACCATCTTACGTCAAGATATCCTCAGTGAAACATGCAAGGATGTTTTCTAGTTGCAAAGTAACATGAACAAGCAATGAAGGATGAGGCAAGTCATACAGGTTTGACACACCAGCAGTTACATTGCATACAGTATATGGAACAGTCAGCCATAGATACATACAAGTGTACATCTATCTATTAGTCTCTGCTGTGTCATATAGGTAATACGTCAAACTAAACTTAATTCAGAACTACTATTACATCTAATATAGTATATGTAGGTACATGTATGCAATTACATTAAAAAGGAGAGATTTTGAGGGGACTGCATGTAATGTCATGGCATATCATTAAAGAACACCAAATGTGTATTTGGACTTTAGATATACACTGTCACAAGACAAATAGGTTTCCATGTTTCCGTTTTCTCCTTTATATGCATATATATACACAAAACTAAAAGAAGTGTTTGTGTGCTTGGAAGTTTGTCACATTCAGTTACAAAACCTAGTTACATTCACTAACACACCTTAATTCTTTTGTGTACATGAACATATGCACAGGTATAGGCAAAAAGCTTTTTTTTTTTTAATTGCAAGATATATTGCACACATATGACACCAAACTCTACATAGAAGCCATTTTAACTTGTGCCTGAATTTTATTTCTTCTAATAACACTTGTTTCATGTTATGACCAAATAGTTCACAAGTAAGCACCTATGCAGGGATTAATCTCATTTAACATTAAACTTCTAAAAGTTCAGTATTTAGCTGTTGAGGATCTGTCTTCAGTGAATGGTGGGAGACAGGCAAATCACCCTTGTGTAAGACAAGAATCCAAGATGGGTAGATGTACCAGCAGTTCAGCATGCCTATTTCTCTCCACTAAAGGACAAAACAAGTGGATTACATTTAGACAATTAAATGTTAGACATCTAAAGTCAGCAGCGCTGAATCACACACCAGGAGGTATGCATGAAGAAGCAGAGGCAGGTAGCTCGGTACCTGAAACTGAATGGCATTAACACGTTGGTCTCCTTGCACGCGCCTGCATTTTGGACACAGTCTGGTCTTTCACTCGTGGGTGGTGGGGGAAGTGATGTCCGCAAGGTTTCGAGTGCAGCAAATGTATTTGTTCAGACGACCTAAATGTTAACTCTGCCCCTTCAGCAAAATAGGGTACATATGGGACATCACACTACATACCAAGTGATAGCAAAGACCTGCTGCAAGGGCTAAGCTGTGGTTTGCCATGGGCTCCCCACACGGAGCAGGGCTTGGCTAAGCAGCCTCAGGCACACACCATGGAGCAGCTTGGTGACGGGATGACCCACAAGATCAAAATGCACTCTTCTTCGGTAGCCTTGTTGTGGATGAGGCTGAGGAGGAGTAACCTTGCAGTGACCCTGTACCAAGTGTAACGTATGTTTTCTGGTTAGAGGCTCCGTCTCTTCTTCTTTCCCATTCACTCCCACCTGCAGGAAGCAAGAGAGGGAGCAGTATTTCTATGTGTTTTGGCCTATCATGCTGTCCTTTAACACTTCAATGCTGACCCCCAATCTCCTCCACTGAAAAGCATATGGAATAATGATATTGATGAGCACAGCACATTTTCTTCTTTCTTCAAAGAGTTCCAGATAATATAGAGTTGAGCAAGGTGCATAAAAATGGACTGAAAGATTAAAATTGTGACACAAGGAATATGAAGCCACTCACCCTATGTCTCGTATCATGATGCTACTGCTTGGGAACCCAGCTTCATTCTTTCCTGTTATACAAACTGATTTCTCTGAAATGATTGAATCCCAGTTTCAAAGTATTACTATAGTTCCTGAAATCATACTTGGAATATAAGACTACAAAAACTTCTCACTTATGTAACTGTAAAAACTTCCTATGCACAATAAAAAGCTGGAATTCACTCCTTGAGATTCAGGAATGCCATAAACCTCCAGAGTTGAGTTAACATAAATAATCACCAGAGCCACAAAATTAATTCCTTTGTATTATCATGATCTTTGTCTGTTGTTTTATCATACACATTTAAAACATTTTTACCTTGAGATGCTCTCTAAGACATGTTATCTTCGTGTTGTCAGAGTTTATTTAATGTCAGTCAAAGTTTATGCTTTGTCTCAAAACTAAACAGTCATTATGGGGCTGGAGTAAAAATTAGCATGACCATGTAAACTATGGGTGAAATGGTGCTCCTAAATATTCAGCAGTCAAGCACCTGACACCACGCTTCCAGGTTACCACATCAGATATCCTTCTCTGTTTCTACTCCTACCTGTTTGGAGTAATGCACTTCACCTCCAAAGATAAGTTAGTGCAGGTGCAATGTGACATTATTTCTCTACAAGTAAACAGAAATACATGCTACATAGCTTGAGCTCATCTAATTTTAGTAAATAAAACATGTAAATTAAGAATATGTTTTCTCCTCCACAAGCCCATAGAAAGAAAGGGGCTTTTCCTTAGCGTAATTAATCCATGTAATTGCTTTTAACAAATGCCTCAGTCCTGATATCCAGACCCTTGTGAATCAAGCCCTAATACAACTCATCAACTGAACTTTTCAATGGCTTTGCCACTCTTTTGTGTAGAGATGGTATCGTTCAGGCATTTTGGCAAGAAGTTGGGAAGGAACCAGCTCAGGCGAGCCAGGTAGGAGGCTGCTGCTGAGCCTCTTGATATCCAAAAGAGACTGTTGCCTGATTTTCTCTGTGAGGAAGTAGGGCAGCATGGCTTGCTCCATTTACCCAAAATATTGTGTTTACCTGTTCCCAGTCAACTGTAGGCAGACGGGATAGCTCTGCCGGCTGCGAGCTGCCTCCATCCCAGACTGTGCCAAGAGGCACCAGGAGAGTAAGTTGCTTTTCCCCTCAACCCCCACTTATCTCACATAGGGTTGGGCATTGTCTGGCCATAATAAAGACTTCAGCTAACTCATCTTTGAAGTGGGAAGTTGAGTCACACCATCTGTGAAATCCTCATTTTTCATCGTTATGAAAATGCATCCCAGTGCCAGGGTATCCCGTTGTTTGTTCGCTGTTCTGGTGTGGCCGTGCAGGGGGGTAGATGCCAATCACAAAGCAATCTGTGAGAGGCAGACAAATACAGTAGGTGAGACTGGTTAGGAGGTATAGACTAGACACCTCCCTCGGACAGGGCCAGTGTGTTGCCAGTATGATGGGGAGCCCTTGAAGGCTTCAGAAATGTGCCCTTCAGTATCTTGGCTTACAAGTCAGTTATATGGGAAAACAATACATGGTTTTACTATGGCCAGCAACACAGCTCCTGCCTCAAGCAGAGTTAGATGGGCTTGCTTTGTGAAAATAATGGGGAAGACACTTTGAACTAAGAGATTGATTCATGCAGTTGCAGTTATATAAAATGCATATTTTTGCCAGAGTATCTCATTATGCATCCACTGTTTTGGCGTGCGAATGTGTTGAGCATGCCAGTTAACCACATAATTATGAAAAGGATGCAAATAGGACTGTCTCTTGTACCTTTTTCTTCTTTTAGACTGGTAAGTGAAATGCCACATCCACTGTAGTATATGTAACTTGTGGAATTAAATCGGGATTTCATGCATAACTTCTTGCACCTACTGTCAGTGAAAAATTCTGTTAATAAATTATTTCTTTTCTGGCAATAAGTCATTGTATGTGTCAATTATTACTAATTCTCTGTCTGAAATTAAGATTTCAGTAACTTTTTAATGCAAATACTTCCGTCAGGTTATTACATTGTCAAAATCTTGCACTGAAATAAATTCTTCCTTTCTCTCTTTATGAGAACTACACAAGGCTATTGAAAAAGCAAATGACATACTTTAATGGTGGTGAAAGTTCCCTTTTACCTAGATCAGTGACATTTGAGTTATACAGAGTTCACATTTTCAAGCATTTCTGCAACCCTACAAAATCTGAAACAAGAGCTGAGATTCTTCTGTAAGTACCGTACTTCTGGGAGGTATTCCTCTCCAAGATGTCTCTAGAACTGGAAAATATATACTAATATAATAATGCAGCCCTGCTTATAAGCTAATAATATTTGTTTAGAGGCAGGCTGAATTAATATGTGTGCCTGTTCCTATTCTCTATGTTAGTTCACTTAGGTAGCTATTAAGTCTCAAGAGTACATGCTCTCAAGATCTCAAGACATGACATTTGGAGGGAACTGCATCTCTGAAATGCAGTCATTGAGCATTAGAGATACACCTGAAAAGTAACTAGAATAGATTCTTGATTAATTTGCAATATTATATTTTTATGTATAGAAAGAAAAATACATACCACTATGATTTAAATAGAAATATATAATTTGCATTATTTATAAAATTATATCATTAAGGACTATGTGGTGCTCTGTTGTGTTTTGTGGTGCTACAGAAACAATTGTAACTATATTTATATAGTAATTCTTCCACATATGTATAAGGTGATGAGCTTTCCTAAAGCTTTTGAATAGAGAAAATGTCAAAATTGAGAATGAAATACATTATACATTAATACATTGAGTTTTTAGAGTAGAAATAAGCTTTATACTTTTCTCAGGAGGATGGAAAAAAAATTATTCGCTTGAAACAACAATCTTGTTATGTCCCAGCGGTTCAAAAGTAGTCCAAACATGGGCTCCATCACATAACTGTGAGCATCCATATTACATTTTAAGATACACTGCAGTCTGGTTTTGGTCCAGGCTACTGACCTGCCAGATGGAGCCTGGACATGGTTTAGAGGATCACATGGTTTAGAGGTCTGGGACTGTTCCTTTAAGGAAACTGGGTGCAGTTACACTCTTTGGGGGATGGAGGAGCTTTAAGCTAGTGCTTATGAGCCCCATCTTGCCACTTTCCCTCAGGACCAGAGAATAGTCCTCTCTCTTCTACCTGTATACAGGCATAGCCACTGGGCCTTTTACCATATGAGATGCCCTAGAGTGTTCAAAATATCTGCATGTGACTACAAATGCCCCACCTGCAAGCAGTCAGACTGAGCTACTTTGACTATAATGGGAACTTAACCACCAGACTTCCATGTAAACATCTGTGTGAAGACATCTGCCTTCAGTAATCTGAGTCTGTGACAAGAATCCTGCCCATGGGACTCAAATTAACTGCTTAAACATTGATATTTAGCACCATTCAAACACAGTATGTTATCCTGATGATCAACAGCTGCTACTGCAGAGCAGCACAGATATCCCATATCTTCTAGTGCCATGAAGGTGTCTTGGATATCTAGATGCCTTAGGTATCTGAGTCTACCTCAGATGGCACTAGGCAGCTATGTTGAGGCAACTGAATCCTATGTATGATGATCAAATTTTGAGTCAACGTCTAAAAGAAATCACCTTCATATGATTGTTGGCTCAAGATGCTAAAGTAAAACGTTTCAGCTGCAGATCCGCAGAGACTTACTCAAGAGTTCTTTGCATCATGAGTACATGGACTTCCAAGACAGCAGTTTTGTACTGTAAATGACACTGCTATCTGCCCACAGAACGATGGTTGCATTGAGGCTGAAGAAAGACCTTTCATTGTTTCCCCTAAGTGATAAAATCCATATTGACTAGGGTTTAAAAGAACTAAAAGGCCCAGTCAAGGCTTGCCATCTGTGTGGCTCAAACTGTTTAAATACGATTGCAATATTGATATTGCTCTAACCTCTGTTATGACTCTCTCTGCCATCTGCAGAGCTGGAAGAACAGGTTTTCTTTATACTCACCATGACAAACTGTGTGATAGATTGAAGGAAATCATGTTTATATAAATACATAGTGTGTATACAATACATATAAAATAACTTGAACAACTTTTCTGAATACCAAGTATTCAGGAAAGGACAGTAAGTCACCTCTGTTATCAAAATGCAAACAGACCTTTCTGAAACAGGTGGCATGCAATAGTATGTTTGAAGGTTATGTGTTTATGTTAAACTTAGATACAATAACTGGTAAGAATAGAAAAGTCTATGTAATTTATGTAATCTAAAAGCCCAAGTAATAATGTTGTACTTCATTATAGATACAGTAAGAAATGTCAAGAAAAGGAGAGGTTTTAATTTTATGACTGGTGCTGAAATGGGGAAATACTGTCTATGTGTTACCATAAAATATGCTTTTATATGTAGAATGGCAATGAAAGAGTTCATACATTCTCTTCTGTAACTGACAAACATATAAACACATAGGGAGATATAAATAAAAGAGATCACCTCACTGTCATTGGAAAGTATGTCTTAGATGCTGAGAGAAGCTAATCAGTGTCTGAACACAAGCCCTGAGTCAGCAGGGCTGCATGGAACATCAGGGGCAGTCTTTTGCCTAGGTAACATAATGTTGAAGTTAAAATATTATTTTAAGGTACTTGCTGCTGGTCTTTTTTGCAAAGATGGCATTGTAGGGTGAAGAAGGCATCTGAGAACTAAAATGTCTTGTTTGTCATTTGGCAAAATACTTCAGACCTACGCCACAAGCCGCTGAAGTCATTACAGACTTTTGATTGACTCTAGCAGTCTGTGAATCAGAGGTGTCATGTAAGAACAGAGAAAGAGGGCAATTAGTGCTGTGTGACATGACATGATAAAAGAGGACATGAAATGAGGAGATATAGACAATACTCATTTCAAACTGCAGGAGAATTTTAAGGAGGAAAGGCTACATGTATTCCTAAAACTGGCAGTTCACAAGAGCCACAAATCTGAAAAGCACTATGGGATTGACTGTTCACCCAAAAAGTGGCAATTCAACAGTAAATGCACCTTCAGGAGCCTGCCAAGCATCATGGTTCTGACTCAGAAAAAAAAATATAACCTAGTGAGTCATCAGCATCACTTCCTTCTACACAATTCATTTCCTGAAGAGTTTCCCATCTACTCTTGCTCTCCTGTAAGATCTAGCAATGGTATGGCTGAAGATCAGCATAAGAAATTTCACACTGACAGAAAAGTAAGAGGGAGAATGGTTCTTCTCAGAGAATGTACAGTACATTCTATTTACCTATATTTTATGGGAGTGGCAGTAGGAAAGGCAAGTCAATTTATAAATTAGGCCTGTTTTCCCAGTGTCATTTTTCAAGTGAATCATCACATTGAGTTGATAGCATTTTCTAATTTTAAAAGTTTAAACATGCAGAAAAATGTACTTTTTCTCTCCATCTTATCATGTACATCATCAGCACACTACCACCCTCTTCCACTAAAAATATTCTCTGCCATACCAACTATGAATATGCCTCAGGCTTATTTCTTAAGAAAGATTAAGCATTACCTCATACAGTGTATTGAAAATACATCCAATAACAACACAACATCTAAGAAAAATGCAGAAACCATTATTTGCTGTCAGTGAGGTTAGCAACTAATTTTCATCTTAGTCTGGAAAAAAAAAGGGGGTGGTTTTCGCTTTAGTTTTTGATTTCCTGATGCAGATTGCACCATTTCAACTTCATGTTCCTTTCAGCAGGCTTACAAGTGAGACCAGACTGGTCAAGTCAGTTGAGTTTATCGTATGTCATTGTCAACACCTAGATTTCAAATTCTTATGGCAAACAACAGATAATAAAATCAAAGGTTCACCATGCAATTATTATTCATTAGAGTTGGCGCAGCCTTCACAAAGTCAAGAAATGATGAAGACTGGAAAATTTCAGTGAGTAGGATTTCCCTTTGGCAAGCCAAAGTCATTACTTACCCTGCAGTAACCATGGCTGTTTCACATGCATTGTCCATCTGCACTTCACTCTTGGCACACCTGAATTTCACATACTTATGCTTGGATTATTTTGGCCAGCCGCATCCACTGAGCCTGCACCTGCGCCTTAAAGCTCCTCCACCCATTACACCAAGACTGAATTTTTTTGCTGTTACAGAATTCAGGTGTTATAAAACTCCATGGCAGTGAGAAGGAGAGCTGGTTGGACAACATGTCAGAGAATCCTCACACTTACTGCAACCATTTTATTCTGCCAAAGGGAAACCCTAGTAATGGAAATTTCCATAGCTGACATCCTTTCTTGACATCCTTATGCTTTCTGCTGCTGTGACTCACAAGCAATGACCTGATGTGTAGGAGGTGAGAGTACTTGGAGACTACCTTGGAGACTACAGGACAGCTCTGTGAAAACAAGCTTCAGATTTTAATTTTTTGACCAAAGAATAATGTTGTGTAAATCTATGGCCTGATCCCCAGTCTCCTCCAGATTTCAGAGATAGGCACACTTCTCAGGGAAGCCACAAAGGCTGCCGGCACTCTGGTGGTGGCATGATCTCTAGCCTGAATTGGTAGATGTAATCTGGTTAGCTCATAACAAACTTAATGTAATTAGACACCCACTTAAATAGCCTCTGGCTAACTGTCTGACTTGCTGTGCTATCTGTGAAACCAGCAAACAACTTTGGGGGAACTGAAAACTTTGGTCCTATCCTTATTTTAAAAAGTGCTCCGTGTATGTATATCCAGAATATACAATCTGGCTTCATTGTGTCAGGGTCAGGTTTTGAAAAAAGAATAATCAAGTAATCTGGTGGAAAAGTAAGGATGAGACCATGGTATGTAAAGGCTCTAATGTGAGACATAAACATGACTCTGTCCTTATGGAATTCAGTGGCCTTA
>JANZLQ010000008.1:17221567-17274168 GCA_026212715.1 Elanus axillaris
CCTTATGGAATTCAGTGGCCTTACCATGCCAGCTTTTCCCTATTTCATGGGCAAAGGAAAAGATAAAAATGCACAAGTTTCGTAATAGTTTCTTAACAGTATCTGTTTTAGAGGTTAGTATTACATTTGTCAGCATCCAACACACGTATCTCACCAGCTTCAGTAATCATTTGTTAACCACTTAGCCACGTGAACTAACTGTATTATGTGAGGATATCCAAGGGTATGCGAGACAGGGTTCTTTCTGCTTCATCTCTAAGAATTCCTTAGTATCTCCACCTGAAGAAAACAGTCCTGAGATATTTGCTATTTGTGTTGCCAAAATGAGGGTTTCAGGAATTCAAACTTCTTTTGAGGCTAACAAAAGGATGGTTTAGGGATTCACAGGGCACATCTGCCAAAGGCATTCTCTCAAAAGAGAGATCTGTGGCCCACCAAGCCAAGTACTGCAAGGTGCCTCATGGCCATGTTGGCTTAGACCTCCTCTGCATCAAGTGAGAACACCACAGCTCCCTTGGAGCTCTAAGGCATACTGCATGGTTTAACCCCAGCCAGCAACTAAGCCCCACACAGCTGCTCGCTCACTCCCCTGTGGTGGGATGGGGGAGAAAATCAGAAGGGTAAAAGTGAGAAAATTCATGGATTGGGATAAAGACAGTTTAATAGGTAAAGCAAAAGCCATGCATGCAAGCAAAGCAAAACATGGAATTCATTCACCATGTCCCACAGGCAGGCAGGTGTTCAGCCATCTCCAGGAAAGCAGGGACCCATCACACATAACGGTTACTTGGGGAGAAAAAGCACCATCACTCTAAACATCTCCCCCTTCCTTCTTCTTCCCCCAGTTTTATACACTGAACATGATGCCATAAGGTCTAGAATATCCCTTGTGTCAGTTGGGGTCAGCTGTCCTGGCTGTGTCCCCTCCCAAATCTTTGTGTCCCCCCAGCCTGCTCGCTGGTGGGGTGGGGTGAGAAGCAGAAAAGCCCTTGGCTCTGGGTAAGCCCTGCTCAGCAGTAAGGAAAACATCCCTGTGTTATCAACGCTGTTTTCAGCACAAATCCAAAACATAGCCCCATACTAAGTACTTTGAAGAAAATTAACTATCCCAGCCAAAACCAGCACACATACTAATCATTTTTGTGTGTATTTTTTCAGTTCAGCATGTCTGATATGAGGACTGCATTACAGCCAGTGGAACAGTGCTTTCTAAGGTTATGTTACATGTCTTGCAATATAGTACCTATTCACTCGGGGATGCTTGGCGCATAGTTTTGGAGAACTGTGGAGGACAGAGGGAAATAAATTTGGTGGCGATGCATCCATACTGACATCAGTGAACTATCCCCAGAACTGGTTGTCATGTCAGACAAAATAAGTTAGTTAAGTCCATAAGAAATACTGAAAGTGAATTAACAAATAAATGATATGACGAACCTGGGGAAAAATCTGAAAGGTAAGTTATTTGACAGTGTAGGCATACCAACAGGGTCCTCATTCTGCAGATGTCCCTTGCCATTCCCTGCTTCACTGGAGTTACTGCTCACCATGAGAGAGCTCCCCTTCTAAACTTTGTGATCACCTCAGTGCTGATGGCCCAGCTCTAGAATTTTTATTTCAGGTGGCTTAGTAGGAAAGGGCCACAGCAGCACTTCTTCATCCTTTTCTGGGGTCTACAAGCATTGCCATCAAAAGCAGGAATTAGTTGAGTGAACCAGGAATATTTCACTGTCATGTTTACAAGATGATAAATGTTTCTTTCACAAAGGAGATAACCTCAGCAGTCTGAATTAGGTGCTCCTTTCAGCACTAAGAAAAGGCTCATTACTTTAGCTGGATACCACAGGTTGTATATGGTAGACAAGGCAAGTGCAACTCAGCAAGTATAGCTGTATGACCCAGCACTGCACAGGATGCAAGTGTGAAAGTCTGCCTGGGGTCAAACTCTTTTGCTAGCAGTCCTAAGCAATACCTTATCAATGTTTCTCTACCAAAAAACCTGTTCTAGGGGCTGTTACTGCTGCTGCTGTGACTATTTTTGCCTACAGCTGTCCTTCCAAGTATGAGCCATGAGCTACCTTTTGAGAATTACATGAAGCCTCTCCCTTCCAGAGGCCAAGGAATGCAATCCACCCTTTCAGTCCCTTGAGGAAAAATGCTTTTTCCAACCACAGTCAGGACATTGTGTGAAGGAGGACTTGGCTGCTTTTCTGGTGCCCTGAAACCTTCTTAATAGAAGGCACACGGGAGCCTGGTCTGAGCCAAAGCTCACATCAAGACTCCTAAAAAGGACTAGGTCTGTGGCAAACTTTGGAGTGGAACATGGACTCCAGCACTTCTAAACTGAAGGGAATGTTTGCAGCAATATTCTTCAGCTTCCTATGATCTTTCAGGGAAGGAATGGGAGATGGAACGTTCTTCTGGAACATGCCTCTCCTAAAGGCCAAAAAGTGCTTCTGTGGACCATTGTTTTAGCAATACTGAAGGGCAAGAAAGGCATTTCTTGAAATCAGAATACTTTGCTTAGTTATAGAACAATCCTCAGTACTGGAATAAACATTTCCCTGACCTAACATTACAAAAACTGCTTTTGCTGTTTTTCAAGTGATGAACAGAATGCTACACACTAATACTATCTCTAACTAAACAAGCACATAACTAAACATTTACTTAAAAAAATGGTTTCCTGCTGCTCAGAGAAGAGGATTCTGCCAAGGGCTTCTATCTGGCAATCACAGAGTCATAGGCAAGACTCAAGGGAAAGTTGTTCCTGCTCCATCTCTCATAACTTTCAGTGAGGTGTAAGGGCAGTCAGAGTGCAGATGTAGTTTTAAAGGCCAGTAATGACAATGGGAGGCCAAGATCACTCTTTTGGGGAAGAGGCCCATCAGAATTAGAACATATATGGATCAGTGGAAATCTTTCCTATTAACACCAAGGTTGTCAGAATGTTTACAAGGTAACATATTCTAATACCTGCTTTAAAAAACCACCTATATCATGTAGTTCTGTCACTGGAAAAAAATAGTATCCCAGGTATGTAAATGCAGTTAAATAGCAAATTTAACTTTATAGTGGATTGGCTCCTGATGTACCTAATGGTACAGACTTCATATTGGAGTATTAACGCTTCTTTTTAAGTGAAGTGGTGAAAAAAATTAGAAAAAAGACCTGATAATCAAGTGATCTAAAGTCATAATTTAGTGTTTCTGGTTCTTGGAGTGGAAGTTATAAAGTTTTATGTTTCTTACATGATATGTGTAGAAGTTAAGCACCTAGTAATTGCGTATGCAACAGCCACTAGCATAATAAACAGTACCTCAAACAAAAAAAGCACAGAGACATGACTAAACTAAGCAGGTTGGATGTCCCTTTGAAATTCCTCCATAGCCACTGACTCCATAGGCATCTGACTGTACAAGAAACTTAAGACCTTGCTTTGGATTAACATACAGTGTTTGTGTTTAGGTGAACAGGACCACAACACAGAAACCTTGTATAGCCCTCTCTCAATCTGGTTCTCCTATGAAAAAAATAGGACAAAGGCACCTAATTTATCTATTTCAGACTAAAGAATTAGCTATTTTTTCTTTAAATGGATGACTAACAGTAGCGATATGCAAAACATTTAGAGCACTCATTATACTTCCAGTTCCTACATCTGCAGTTATTATATATTCTCCTTTATGTTCCTTACCCCTCACTGTAACTACAGAACAAAGAATTCTTCCCATTGAAGAATGGTTAGTGAAGAACAGAAATTATACATAACTGTGTAACTGTGAGTTAGGGAAGCTCTATTCCCACAAAATTCACAACATGGAGGCCATGTAATTAAGCTACTAGTAGAGGGGTCATAGAACTTTTTTGTACAATGCTTGACTACATATTCCATGTATATAAGGCAGAGGGACAAAAGCATGAATTGGTTCAAAGTGGAATTAGACAAACATAGCAGAAGAGTTCATCAGTGACTGTAAAGTACAGTGATTTGGATACAACTCCAAACTATTCTGATCATAAAAAACCAGAAAACTATGTTAAGAATAGATACCCTACTTATTTATAGAAACTTATTCTAAGCAACTGCTCCTGGGTGGTATCAAAGACAGAGCTATGGGGTATTTGTCTTATTTAGCCTAGCATTTCTTATGCTCTTAGCCCCCTGAGGCCACTGACAAAAGTGGATGTGGAAGGAAGGTGTTTATATTATAGTCATACCACGGCATAAACAAATGATTTAGGAAGGTTCCTTGCATTACACCTCTGCACTCTCTTAACAGCTTCTTGTACCGTACATACCTCCCTGATAACCTACGGAACTTCAAACTATTGAATATTTTTGACTGGGACTCCAGGGTTTTTTTAGCAGCTGTCTCTAGTTGCATCACTTGGTCACAGTTGGGGAAATTAATTTGCCTTGTCAATACCTACTCCTGGGCCACTATCATGTCAGGGGTGTATATGCTATCACAATCTCCTTCCCATAGAATTTGCTGTCTGCTGTCCCCATTTTGGTTGTTTCTTACAACTATGTCTACTAGCTGGAGTTTCTGGTTGATATGTTTCTGTTGTTTCCCAAAAAGTTTCCTATCAAGGAATCCACTGCTAAATGAAAGTGTTACAGTATCAGTTTAGGAAAGGGAAAATCTTCAAAGGGCAGAGGTATGTCCAGGAGACCTCTTAGCAAAACTCTGGATTCTAGCTCTAGGCTGCTTTCATGAGAATTATTAATGGTAATATTTGATGTAGCTCATTCAGAAATAGGCAAATACAAACTATTCCACTCACTGTCTGCTTGCTGATCCTGGGTTCTGGGAGAGACATGAAAAGTTGAACCTCACATTTCGTCTTTGAGTAGGATATGGAATGCCAAGCTCTGAGAGAAATTGTGTGTGGGCTTTTGGGAAGGATTGCTTTTTAATGAACACGTAAAACCTCATCTTTTGCCAAATGTGCTACAAACACAGAAGAGCAAATTAAAATTTCTGAAAGAAAACAGTATGAAATTTCTAACAAGTAGAATTCAAATGATCAAAAAGTCCTGTGGGAATTGCCTGAGGGAACATAGAGACATTGCTTCTGCAGAAGAAATGTTGTTCACAGTCAATGATGATAGAAGCAGCCGATTACAGTACTGGACTGGAGGTACAGTTATGTTTACTCTTTGGCTAACTACAGACAGTATGCTCTATTTATCCATATGCTTTTTTGTCTTCATTCCTCAGTCTTGTATTGATTGAATACAGCTGACAAAAAAGGTTGTGTGGTAGAAAAACTGTGATTAATTATTTTCTCTAGCCTTTGTATTTCTTATACATTTTCTTTTTAACATTATTTGAATATATATTTTTAAGATGTGTTTCCTTTTCTTATAAAAACTGTTCATAGGAAACACGTTTTTCCTAGCTTTATGTGAAATGAAACAATATGAGAGAAAAGGCTCTATTATGTATTATACTGAACATATATATATAAACTCTGCAAAGCTTAAAATTTTCAGTTATCGAGAATACCATAGGCACCCTAATCCAGTCACATGTTTCAAAGTGAGCTCATGATTATGGAATTGTAAAGCCAATAATAAATTACCAATGGTAACATAAATTAAAATATTTAAATCATGCATAGGCACAAATGCATCAGAGCTGTGCAGGGCTTGCTGTACTTCAGTTATTAAGACAAGGATGGAGCTCAAGAATTTGTTTTTCAGTTTCCCCCGCATTTTCACAACTACTCATTCATTCAGTTGTCAAAGGTAGCACATGGAAATGTCACCCTGAGTGAATTTCTCTGATGTCAATAAAAATCACAGTGTAATGTAAATAATACCTTATCTGTGTTACTAACTGAGGGCCAAATTGAGACCTGAGAGATAATGAATAGATTGGGAAATAAGGGACTGTTCGATGACAGCAAGAACAGCAGAATTTGGACCTTAGAGCAAGATTCCTCAAGTGAAGACCTGGAGGCCAAATGCAGCTCATGATGCCCAGCCAAAACTCCTGACAAATGAGCCTGCCTGGGGAGTGGCCTCAAATCCAGACGGAGTGAGTGATAAGAGCCCTGGGATCTTACTCACGCATATGCATGAGGCAGGGAGAAGTAGCTGCAAGTAGCAGCTACAAGGGCACAAGCACATCCCACTCCTCCCGTTCAAGTGTGCTTCTCAGCATACTCCTATTTGGGATTTCACCTATCTGGTCTTCTTTGTTATTTTTTGTCACCTTTCAAAAAGGAGTACAAATTTTTTTTTTTTTTTCCCCAACTACTCATTCTCACTGGAATGTTAAAAGCAAATTCCTTGAAGATGTTTCAGTAGTCCTTCACCCATTTTTTTTTTAAAGAAACAAAAATTTGAGCCTTAAAGTATACCAATGAAGTTAATTCTCTGTGCATCTGGTATTTCTGCTTCCTCTTTTCTTAAACTGGTCCATCCAAAGGAGTACTTTGGCCCGAATTCTAAAAATATAATAAAATTTTGCACATAAATAAATGCTTCAAATATAGTTCTGTGTATGTCAGTTGGTGAATATGTTTTAATGATTGTTATAAAAAGTAGAAACACAGGACTAGAACAGTCGATAGGGTAAGTGTATATGGTACATTTACATGACATACCTTTTAATAACTGGAATGGGATTATCTGCAATGCCTGTTTGCCTATGGTAAGTCACAATGGGTACATTTACATAGACAATCTGCTAGTGAACTTATTCGCCAAACTCTTGATGGTCACACTGCTTGAATCTTAGCTCACTCATCCGCCCCGTCCTTAAGATTGTCCCTCCATGCAGTCTTGGGGATGAGCCTGCTGTAAAAAGGACTGGCTCTCGGCAGCATTGATGCAAGCCAGCCAGCATCACTTGGCCTCCAGGTGAGGGGATGATCCCTGCCTTTCTTTTAGACAGCATCATTTCATACATACGCACAGATGCTTACACATGAGATTAACACACTCTTATTTTCACCTGGCATTACACATGTCTTTATTTCAACCTGATAATTATGGCATTACATTGATAGGAAGACAGATGGGGTGTCAGCATAGCAATCAAATTTTATGTGCCTTTCCCTGAAGTTGTCCCATAAGTGTTGAGACACGAGAAGCATAAAGGCTAAAGAAACCCGACCACCTACAAACCTCTGCTGGGTTAACCTGTGGGGCATTATTTTGACACTTCCCATTAATATAAAAGATGCAGTGAAAGAAATGAAGTTATATCCATTAATATGCCTCTTAATACACCCCTTAGAACTCATAGGGAAGAGGAAATCCTGTCCCTATTGAGTTCCTCTGGACAACATCTTGAGTGAAGGGACTCCTAACTTCAGCGCCTCAATTCAGAGACTAAACTTGTGAATGAAGTCCAAAACCCTACTGCTGTCCTTGCAATCAAAGCCTGTCCTGCATAATATACTATCCAATATTATTCCAGCAACATGTTTATGTTGCATATACTTGTAAGGCCCACAGCTTTATTATTCTAGCTGTCATCTTTTTTAAAAATATAGATCTTCTAGTATATTTTTTATGCTACAGTTTCATGATTCATTCCAGCTTGGCTTCAGCACAACATTTTTCCACCCACATAGAAAAGCATGCCAAGCCTCCAAGGTTTTGCAATATTCTTTTGTAGTATTACTTTTATCAAGCAATCAAGTAAATATTAATATAACTTTTTTTTTGAAGGAAAAGCAACTTTTGCTGCCAACTGCACAACTTTCCATGTGATAATATGAAGTATCAACATGTATCTTCTTTGAAAAATTCAACTTATATATTCCCAAACATTTGTAGCTTTAAACTGCTCATGGGTATGAACTTAATATCACAGGTATTTTTACTTTTTTTTCCATATAGATTCTTCATGTTGATCAGGACTCAAAGTCTGTTCATTTTATTCACATGAGCATTCTGATTTGACTTAGAGTAGGTAAATCCCAGCAACTTTATAAGCACAGCTTTGTGCTCTCGTGCAAACACAGTTATGGTGGCATGTGAGTTTTAATGCTATTATAGCTTATTCTAGATCCTGAATGGACATAACCTGCAGCAGTTTGAGTACTTCCAAAAATGTGATAGCATGTTTAGACTGACATATTTTAGCAGTTTAACAATGTAATTAAACCAGACAAACTTTCAGGTCTAAATATGATGTCAGAGCGTAAGAATCTGCCTCATATACCCTTCAAATGATGGGGTTTGGATGACTATTTTGGAGACGGGTGAACACACAGATACATAAGAGATACTGCCCAGTTTCACAATCTTTATGCATGATGAATCACTTTTGCTCACTCACATAGGTGAATAAGTATTGTGGCACTTCACGTGAATGCAATCTAGAGTAAAAGTTGCAGACTAGAACCCATAAAGTAAGTAATATAGCAGATAAACTTTCCAGTCATGCTGTGAAATAAGATTGTTTATTATTTCCTGTCATATCGCTGCATGGTAATTTTCCGTTTATGATCCAGTGGTCCTGCCCAGAATACTATCTATGCTTCTTAATCCACAGCTACCATGCTTAACCCATGGCTACAGGCTACATAGAAATCTAGTTCCTGGTCATTAACAAACCAGATGAGACACATGTTCCTTATATTAGTTAACAAACACACATACACCAAAAAAATCTATTTCAGGTTAACTGAAAGGAATTTATTGTATAACTTTCAGTTCAACCACCAAACCCCAAATCCATTATTTGCACAGTTCTATTTCCAGCACACGTAAATATGCCATTCCTGTTCACTAATAGTACCACAACCTACCTCTGTCCTTTCTTCCCTGTGAATAGGGCTATTCTTCACACAACCAGCACTTGTTTTTCATTCCATCCATTATGAGATATTGGGTAGAATTCAGCTTGCCTGAATTTAAGCTATGCAACACAGGTGTCTACATCTGAGTTTGTCTAAGTTCCCATTAGAGTCAAGGGAAAGCTCAGATCCATTTCAGTTTCCTAAACATAGATGCCTTACTGATATGTTAGATGCTGTGTGTTGTCCTTCTTAGGCTGCTCCAGAAGAGCACGGGTCACCCTAGGTCTTGTGTCTTACCTGCAGGTTTCATGCAGATATCTTATATTCTTGATGGCATCTCAAATGGCACTAGAAGACTGTGCTTAGGCAACCTTTAAGCACTCCATTAAATTTCATAGGAGCTTAACACCTGATTGAGGTACAGACATCTACACTGCTGACACCATAAATTAGGCTGAGTTGAATCCTGCACTTTCAGACTTGAGGGGAACTCATCTCGTTTGGGACTTGTGGAGACTTCTCTGACTAACCTATCCTAACTTATTGAGGATTATTCTGAATTCAGACAACCTTCTCAAGAGGTGCTTTTTCCTTTGCAATTATACTTAAAATCCTTACACATAGACTGAAGAATCCCCTATTATTTGTAGACAGAAAGTAAAATTAATTTACATCTTTTGTACAGACATTTACATCAATGCAATCCATTACTATCTGGCATAATAAAACAACCAACAAAACACAAAGTCAGGAAGATCATCTGCACACACAGTGCTCACTCTGCCCCAAGGAAATCAATTAATGCTCAAATGTCCATAAGAACTTTCTCTAAAAGGAAACATACTTTTTTCAGGATCCTTCAATACTTTTACTGTGTTTTTAATTCTAAACACCAGAAAGAGCAAAGTAAACTAAGACACACAAAAAAATAATAAAGGAAATTAGGTGCTATGGAGAAAACCACAATCAGCACCATCTGTAGCCTAATTACGTTCAACAGTGCATCAGAGAGTACTCACCCACAAGTGACCAAAATAAATGGACATTCCCAAAGGCTCTCAGGGCTCTAACAACAAAACATCTTTCTAAGACAGCAGACAAAATTTTAAAGGGCACTGTCCCACTCATATTGCAGACAAATGGAATAGCTGCAAATTGCAGTGAGGTAGTTCTGGACTATTTATTGAATCCTCTCAGAGCTCTGCAGGGAGCCTCTCAAAACCTGAGGTATCTAAGGCTACATCTGCATTAGCAAATATAGAGCAATGGGAATAGGTGCAGAAGAATGATATGTACACTGCACACATTTCAGAGGTTTGATGTCAGACTAGTTCCAGTTTGGTCCTGTTGACTGAATTTCCATTAGCAATTTGAGGGTGTTAGGTAGTCTTCTGGAGCACATTTTCTAGCTAGAGTCATCCAAAAGGAATCCAGCTTGCATGTTTTGAGAGGCTCCATGATGCAAACCAAAGCTTCACTGGCCAGGAGGTCAAGTGAGGTGATTCTGCCCCTCTATTCTGCGCTGGTGAGACCCCACCTGCAGTGCTGTATCCAGCTCTGGGGTCCTCAGCACAGGAAAGACATGGACCTGTTGGAGTCGTTCAGCCTGGAGAAGAGAAGGCTCTGGGGAGCAGCCATTCAGTAAGAAGGGGCTTATAATAAAGATGGGGACAGACTTTGCACTAGGGCCTGTTTTGATAGGACAAGGGGTAAGGGTTTTAAACTAAAAGAGGGTAGATTCAGATTAGATATAAGGGATAAATTTTTTATGATGAAGTTGGTGAAACACTGGAACAGGTTGCCCAGAGAGGCGGTAGATGGCCCATCCCTGGAAACATTCAAGGTGAGGGGCTTTGAGAAATCTGATCCAGTTGAAGATGTCCCTGCTCATTGCAGGAGGGTTGCACTAGATGGCCTTTAAAGGTCCCTCCAACCCAAACCATTCTATGATTCTGTGATCCTGTACTACATAGGGGCAGTCAGAAGATTCCCCTCAAAGTAGCACTCCCAGCCCAAACTAAAACACTAATAAAGACCTGTCCTTACACAGATCCTTCTCCTATCTTCTGATTTTGGTAGTATGTTCTGCTTGTGGTTCCTGGGACACCTTTGTACACTGCATACATCCATTAATCTCTGGAGGTATTTCTGTCCTCTAATAGGAGTATTCATTGGGACAGAAAAATTAGAGTTCTGGGCAGATGCAGATATCAGTGTCTTTATATGATATGACTGAGTTCATTTCCCAAATTACAGGTTTACATCAAAGAAGTTATCATAATTAACATTCTTCATGAGAAGTTCAGCACAGTCTCTGGAAAACGAATTGTCAGCTATGTAATACATTAACTGAACAGGGTTATGGTGAGATTTTTGCACTGCACTTGTTCTATGACTGTTCTAATGGCTTCTCATGCCAGGATTGATTACCTGCCACCTTTTGCCAGTTCTCTGTATAAAGGAGTGTATATGTATTTTACTGATTTCATAGTCACTGTCCTCTTGGCACACTTCATTCATAGCTTCTTTGCATCTTTACATTTGATGATGTAGTAAATGAGCACAAGGGGTTAACCAGTTTCTAAAGGGTGCTGCTTAACAATGGTTGGCCTTCTGAATCATGGATTAGCAAATAATCATTTATTCTGATGATGCAATATTTGTAACTTACAGTCATGTTACTAAAGGGAGGAGTTCTGTGAAAATTGGTTTGAACTGGTCTCTCTGGTTTATGATCCTTCCTGTTCCCCTGCTCATGCACTGACTTAATCTTACTCAGTAAACACATTTGTTTCCTAATTCTCCTTCAGACCTTAATTTGCAAACAGCTCGGAGGAATTCTGCTTTCAACCCCAAAGGCATCAAGAAAAAAAAAAACAGGAGTCTTAGCACTGAAAAGCAAAAGAAAATATCTTAGCACTGGAAAATGATTTACTTCCAGTCGTTGCATTCTAACTTAGCATAAGATTGACTCACTAGAGACTGCTGATAAATACGTTCGTCTTTCTATGTTTTCATTTGGCTAAGAATCTGGAGTATATCAAGGGATTCTTTTTAAGGCAGTTCCTACAAGGCAATACTAAATGTTACGTATTAGGGTAAAAAAAATAAAATAAAATAAGGTTATATTAATATATTTGCTACCAGAAACATATAATTTTTAAAGTACTTTTAGACATTCAAGTGAAATCTTTTCTGTAGGTGCTAAAAATTACTATTTCATCATGGCTGGAGACTTTCTCAGGAATACCTTGAATACTTACTGATAAATCCTGAAATGGAATTCTGCTTTTTTTCCCTATTTCCATCCCTTTTCTACCACAGACAAGTGAGTAGGAGTACAGATTATCTCATTGCCTTGTACTCTTTCACCCCAGCAATGACCACTGCTGAAAAATAATGAACATCTGTTGTCACACCACAATGTATACCATAACATGTAAAATAAAAGGTTACTTTCAAGTACCATATGCCAATACAGGCAGTATTTCTGTTAATGAATACTAATAAATATTTACTTTCTAATGATACCATAGTGTGTATCTGATTGTGTGCAATAAAATAAAACATATGTGAAAAACTGCATGCATTCAGGATGGAAAATCATGCTTAGACCGTGGAGTGAACAGGAAGGAGGAAGCCATTATTCTACATGATGGATTGTGATTGTGGATTTGACAGTTGCAGGATGGAGATTCCTGCCAAATGCCAAGCCACCTCCTCTGCATGAGGCTGCAGTGTTTCTCAGCTTACAAACCACCTTGATTACGTAGTCCTGAGCACAGTCCACTGCTGACTTGAGTCTGTTATCTGCAATAGAACCACAACATCTTGTCTTAACATGGCATGAGAGAGTTCTTGCTGCTCAGATAAAGTGGACTTTTACAAGAAATTCAGTGATATCAGTACCAGGCCCTTGCCAATGAGATGCAGCAGAGCTGCTTTTTTGCTGAGAATCACCGTTTATAAATTGTTTTCCCAGCTGAACATTGAATATTATGCGTACTATTCAAAAGAAGGGCAAGTTAAATCAAAGAACAAATGCAGTAAGCATACGTATAAGATTATGTGAGAATGTTCCCAAACTGTGAAATAACTCAAATTGGATTGGCATGCACTGATGCATAGGGCAATCAAGTCATAGCATGCTTTTGTTTAGTTTAATAGTAGATACTCTACAAACAATCATAACATTTTTAGTTGCGCACTGCATAGTCAAACTATATCGTAAATGGAATTTTTGTGTGTGTTTTCTTCAGTTCATATTCTGTTCAAACCAATGTAAGGTTTTTCTTTTTTGACTTTTTTTTTAAGGTTGAATAAGTTTCTGGTGACTTTCTTCCTATTGTTAGAAAATACTTTGGTAAACAGCCACACTTATTATCCATTTAGAATATATTGACCTAGAACTTTTCTAAAGAGTATTCATCATATCCTTAAACACTTAGCTTACTTTTACACCTTAAAGACAAATGATTTGGGTAGTATCCAGCAGTTTAGTGGTAATGCAGTCCATTGACCCACTGCTGACAAAGACCACGGAATTTCTCATTACTTTCCAACCCTTCACTCAGTCTTAAAGATGAGAATTGATAGCTGAATGGCTCTCTTGTTGCTGGGACAGAAAGGCTAGTTAAAACTGTGAACACAGTTTGTGTTAAATGTAATTTCAAAATTTGTATTAGCATTGAGTCACAACTAAACCAAACATTTTAAAAATTACGATAGAATAAAAAGTTGTACATTTTTATTTTAAAAATTAACTTGGAGAGAAATTCTGATTTCAAGACAACCCAAAATTTCTCATTGTTACTAATATCTTTTATACAACTACAGTTACAGATATTTACTTAATTTTATGTCTTTATTGTGGAAGTCCATAATAAAATACATGCCATAACATATTAGTTGAAACAGGATTGCAGGATAATGGAAAGATACAGTAAACAGCTGGCTTCTCTAATTAGTATGTCAAATGTTTACGTACTTCTCTTGTTAAGTACCAAACTGTTTCATCAGAACAAAAACACGAGATACTTTGATCTGGAAAATAAGGTAAGATGTTTCAATGATACACTGCAGCCACAATTCATCCTACCTAACGTTAATCACCTATGTGAGGCATGTAAATTAGGGGGTTAGTCACCTCAGACTCCCTCTAATGTCGCAGGAGGAAGATGGGCACTTTCTCAGGGTGGTGGAGAGACTTGGTGGCTCCACAAAAGTGGAGAGAGCCATGGTGGCTGGGCTATAATGCTGGTGCCTCAGCGGTGCAGCCAAAGCTGGCAGGGCCAAGTGCAGGTTCAGGCACTACCTCATACCTCCTGGTTTCCAAAACAAATCAATGAGATAGTGTAATTATTCCTAGTTTGTCATTCAGTTTGGAGAGGGGTTTTTTTGGTAGGAAACATATGAAAAATCTTTCTGATTCCACATAAGCTTCTATGTCATTAGAAAGGAAAGTACATTTGGTCCAGATCATCTCACCAGCTGCAGCTGTAAGTACTGCAAAAGAGCTATAATCCCAATTCATACAGGAAAAGGTATGCTTTTATTCTTCAGCAAACTATATTTATGACTTCAGAAATGGCCTTTAACAGGATCTGGAAAGAAGCCAAGTCAACTTGCCCTTTGGCCTACAGGCAGGTCAAGCAGAAATTATGATTTTGAGAGGCAAAATAAGGGAGATTAGAAGAGCACCTGAACTGCAAGATGAATTCAGCAAGAGGTACGTAAATCCCTTGCATGGTCTTCTTTATATCCTCTGAATTATGTTGTTTTCAGTTACAGAAAGGAACTGAAGTCAGAATACATTATTGCAAGCCTGTGGAAACATTAACATTATGCAATAATGTAGATACACATATCTGTCATCCTGAGCAAAAATAAAGGGAAATGGAATGAGACTAGTATAGCATAAGGTGTCAAAGGTAAGGATGCCTCTATGACTAAAAGCCTTCTAGATTCCTAGAATCAGGGACCATGGGAAACCCTGCGGGAAAGGAGGTCTGGAGGTCATCTACTGCAACCCCCAGCTTGAAGTGGAACTATTGCAAATACTGGATCAGCTCAGTCGGGGCCTTTTCCAGGTGAGTGTTGGAGTCCTCCAGGGATGGACGTGCCACAATTGCTCTACTTTTTGTACTGGAACAAGGAACCCAGAGACATAAAAGGTTACCCACATGGTCATTACCTTCAAACAGCTCTGTCCTTTCAAAATCAAAGACTGATGCAGGATGGAGGAAGAGGTTATTGTCCCTGTATGCATCACTGCTCCATGCAGGAATTTTGAGGACCCTGGATGTAGAAGCAGTAAGGAGGGGAAGATAGATACTGCCTCCATTCCCCCAGTTCCACTCCCTCTGATCTCAGAGCCTCTTTTCCTCCAAAGCATTCAGCTCCTAGTCACTGCATTTCCTCAGAGGCCTCCACCAACTCCCAATACATCTGATGTCCTTTTCCTGAGGGGAAATTTCCTCCCCTGACACAATTCCCAGATCTTACACTTTGCTCTCTTAAGTGTCAACTATGTCCTGACTTCTCCTAACCCTCCCTCTGCTCTTCTGCAGAGAAATCCCTCCAACTTGAACCTCTCTCATACTCTTTCTCATGCTTCTGGATTAACCTGCAAATTCCCAGAAACTCAAAGCCCCTGTTTTTCCTGCCCATACAACTCAACCTCTCACCTGTTGTCCCTCACCCGAACTCTCTTGCTCCCAGTTTCCCAGCTCCTGCCAACCCTTCCTATCCCCACATAGATGTGACCTTCCTGTGCTGTTGCCATCTTCTGCTGTCACCATCACTTCAGAGACAGAGCTTCAACTGGATATCAAAACCCAGGGCACTTGCTGCCTAACCCTTCCTGCTTTCTGGATTTCCCTAGGGTTTCCTCTGCTTTGGCAGGGATCTAAAGACCTGACACTCTTCACCAAGAATCTACTTCAGTGTTTGCTTAGTGGGCAAGGAAAAAAAGAGTACATCCATGAAGATGACAAAGGACAGAAACCATAGATACAGTAAAATATAACCTTCTTGCCATTATGAATGTTTGAAATCCTTGTCTACAAAACAGATCAAACATAATTGAGGTTAAGTGAGAAATATAGGCGTCCAGAAAGACAAGTGGACCTAGAAACAGCAAAATTATATCACTAAAGGAAAGAACTGCAGGGCTGTTGGTTAAGGTGGAAAGGAACTCAAATGGTCATTATTAAGTCTTATCAAGTCTTATCTCAAAACAAAAACTAAGTACAGTCATAGCCTATGTGGCTGGCCATTGGACTAGAAACCAGAACCTACGTACAAGGCTTTACATACACAGCACAGGGAAGGTCAGGTGCCCTGAGACAGGATTCAAATCTATGTTTTCACCATACTCACCATTCAGGCACTTTCAGCTACTTTACAGCAAATACAAAGATCAAGACATGTCTTACTTTGCATTCACAGACCGGAACCTGTAAGTAGGTGCCTACATCTCCTCTTTCCAAAAGCATACTTCTGAAACTTGCTGGTGATGGAATTTTTGCTGTCTATTCAGTACATGTAAAGCTGTAAAGGACAAAGTGGGACACTAGGATTTAATTTCTTCCAGTCTTTCAAATGTCAGATCTCCTACTTGTCTGAGTTGAATTGAAAGGGTGTTGACCAGAAAGCATATAAACAAAAGGAAAGAGCTCTGCCCAGACCTACTTTGTGCAGGCTACAGAATAATGTACCTCTGTGGAGGTGCCTGTCCAGTGACTTTTGAATTTTCTGCTACACAGTAAAACAACTTCAAGAGGAAGACTAAAGAGCGTGCATGAAACCCCATCTCTCCCCCTCTAAACAGTGTCACCCCTGGGGAGAACATTTTCCTTGGAGAAATGTTGGTTCTGAGTCTAAGTTCCTAAGCGAATGGCTTAACCACAGAGTATTGTATGAAAGGTGGGTGGCAGATTCTCCTCCACTGTCTGTTCTAAAAAAGCACCCACAAAACATTTTCCAAGGAGTCTTCTGGGTGTGTGTTTGGTGTTTTTTGAGAATGTCTGCAGGTTTGAGCCCCCCAGGAGACTTCAGCAGAGGAATGCCTAGCTTCTTAGGTGGGAGATAGCTATCAGGCTGCTTAAACTGTTCTGGGCATGTGCCAAAGCAGAACTCTGGACACCCAGAAGAGCTGAAGCTCAGACAGGCAGGTGCCTTTAGTAAGATTCAAATAAAGCACCTAGGCACTTATGGTGCAACTGAGGAGAATTTCATCAAAGAAAGAGAAAAGTGCTTTTCCCAATAACATTTGCCCCAGTAAAGTACTCCAATTTTCCATTACAATATTTACTTTGATGCTTAAAATTACACCACTGACACCTTGACTGAACTAAATATGTAGACTGACATTTCCCTGAGTGCATTTGGGATTTACAAAGTAGGTATTCCATTGCCTAAGGCCCCCAAGGATCCCAGTCTTCTAGGCATGCTTACATCATGTCTAATGCATATCAACAGCACTGGGTTCAGCACAGGGCAGAGCTGCCATGGTCACTTTAATTCAAAAACTGTGGTGTAGTAGTAGCAGTGATGGAGGTGGTGGTGGTATTCACTTTTTGCATACTAGCCTATAGCATCAACAACCTACAGAGCCATGGATGACCCACGTTCATTGAATTCTGGCATCAGACTGCAAGCATGAGAGCAGATAAATCCTTCCTGGTGAAGCCATGGTGTTATCTGGCAAGACTTTTATAATAAGGTAATTATTGTTTTTTTCATGGTATTCGTAATGAAGTTTATTTTGAAGAACTTATGGAAGTTTTTCCTGTCCCAGCTGATGTCCTTCATGGACTGGTTTGGTGCACAGTCAGTTAACCTTTTCTGTTCAATGAGCTTCCCTGCTCTGTAAGAGAATAACTAATTCTAACGTGTCATATTCCAAATGGATGGGGACTGCAGCCACCTACCCCCGTCTGTGACTAAGATGAATTTAGCCCACTTCTACTGAAAAGGGCAAACAGTGACAGCAGCTGTCTGTTGGGACAAGATGATAACGAAGTGTGAATAACAAGCCTCCCTTTAACGTAGATATTATGCAGATTATTCTTATTTGGTAACACCCAGCATTACTGAGAAACTTAAACACATGCTGTTTGGTTAAGTAAACTATGAAAGAATATGGGAATCCAAAGGCACTGTAAAAAAAAAAAAAAGCCCAACCTCATTGCCAGATTGGATTCAAAATTCTGCAAAGCTGGTGAATGTAGGCTGGAGAACACAAAAGACAGCAATGCTATCTATGACACAAGAAGAAAAATAGGAAACTCAGCACAGGGTTTGAAGATGTCTGTGGAGGTGGGTGAGTCACTGTTGCTCACACTTTGAAGTGAGTGAGACAAGCCTGTGCGTCATGTATTATTTCCTCAGTCTGCAGAGAACAGGCCATCCCAAGCCATTGATGGAAGCCAAACACTTCAAGCACAAATGAAACGTGACTGGACATGGGTTTGTCTTAGTCAAGCATCCTGGGAGCCTAGAACCACAAGTCAGACTCTGTCAGCAGTTGAAATACCTTTGGTTTACAGGTTAACAACCTGGCGATAAAAATGAACTGTGGCTGAAACTAAGCCTACGTGGGCCTAATGTAATTAGGAGCCAAGTTTCATACCGCTATAGGGCTGATACTACACCCACTGAAGTCAATGATAATCTTTCCATGAATAACAGAGGCAGATCCTTTCATCTCTTGATGCCCATACTTATAAAATGGGGATAACGGTACTTTATTTCTCTTATGTTTGCAGCCTCAAAAATATTTTGCAGCAATGACTATCTCTTTCTACATACTCCATGTGGTGCTTAACACCTCTGGATTGCTCTCTTGTTTGGAATTTGAAGCTAGAAAAAACCATTAGGACTGGCATGACATTTCCAGCAGATATGACATTTGCTGTTCACAGAGTACCACAGACTTGTATAGATCTGAAGACACAAGTCTATGGCTACCACTAGAAACTCTTTAAGTTCATGCTACTGGTAATTTTTGAAACTCTTGTCTAAAAACTCTGGGTTTTTTATTTCTTCTTCTTTGAACTAGTACAGTAGTATAAGGCTTGTGACGACAGTATAGCTGTTGAATG
Organism: Elanus axillaris; assembly: GCA_026212715.1. Lineage (NCBI taxonomy): Eukaryota > Metazoa > Chordata > Aves > Accipitriformes > Accipitridae > Elanus > Elanus axillaris. The sequence goes on from JANZLQ010000008.1 coordinate 17,240,443, forward strand.
TCTCAGAATGTCATAGGAGTCTACAGGTGCAAGGCTGACTCCATCAGTGAAGATAACTGTTGAGTTGAATAAGTTGGATATTTATGTATGTTTTATTCATATAGTGCTGCTTAAACGTGTAACATATTACATTAAGAACAGTCTCTAGCACATACAGGACATATGGCAAAAGCAAGCCTTGCATGATCTATATTGTATTGATCTGTATTGATAATTGAGATGGAGCCTAAATTTAATCTTTAATTTACTTATATGAACGTATACTTAGTTTGTTTTTTTTTCCCATTTATGGGAAGGAACTATATCTTGCATAGACTGTTATTATTCCCTGCTGTGGAAGAGATGCTGACAGACTTGTTAGTTTACATCCTCTGCAGGGCTTGGGTCTTCTTTTTTCTTTTTTTTTCTGTTCAAGTAAATATATGTTTACTTGAACATGACATGCTGGAAAAGCATTTTATTACAGTTTTGTGCCAAAGTCCCACACCATCAAATACCATGCAAACTTATACACTACATGAAAGGATATTAATCTTTATTTAGGTTTAAGCAGACAGAGTCATGCCCTTTCTAGGCTCTAAGCACCTTATTAATGAGTATGATCAAGTAAAATGGTGTTAACACTCAACACAAACCTTTCCTCAGAGTCCTCAAATGTCCTCAGTTAGACCTCCAGATCCTGTCAAACTGCTGCCATGTCACAGCATACCTGAAAGGTCACAATTTCAGGAGAAAAGCTAGAGGTAACAGCCTGCCAGTCCTTCATAGTTTGCAGAGCCCTTCCACCTTGAAAACCTGGTGTCTGTCCTAGTGGAACTGCCCATTTTAAGGCTAGAAAAAACTCCCAAAATGATAGAGTCTTTCAAAACTTTTGTAAGCCAAGTACTTTGTTGTTGTTTTTGGAAGAAAACAAATCCTTGGGCAACTGAGCATAGAAAATAGGGCTGAACAACCTGTTTAGAAATCCCAACCTGCCTAAACACGGCAAGTTTCAGCTTGACGAAGACTGATTATGCTGAGGATGGCCTGAAGCCCGCATAACGCAGCTAACTTCCGTGTCAGTTAGTTAGGAGCTTCAATAAGCTGGGGGAGACGCTTTCATTTAAAGAGCAGGCTCCACTCAGCTATTTGAATTGGATTTAGTTTTGCTCACAAAATATAAACAAGGAAAAAAAAAAGTGTATTGAAATAACCTGGGTGGCATTTTTTTTCAGTGTATAGACATCATAATCGCCAAGATGCTTGTCAGGACTTTATGGATGCCAGTATCTTCCACTGCTTACTCAGAAATCTCCTAGATGTGGAAAATTTCCTTGAATCTCTCATGGTGGTGGTGGGAAAATGTAGAAGAAAGGAGCAAAGGGGATTGATTCACTATAGTGTTTTATTCCAAAATGGCACATGAATGTAATACTGCTGGGATTGAGTCATATGAACATAAAATTGGGTCAAAGAGGTAGGGGATTTGGCTCAAAATATCTATTAACGTTTTGAGGAAGGGGACACTGCCTCCTACTACTTCAAAATAACATGAAATGATTTTTATGTAAAACAGTAGTGGCTGCCAATAATTCACCAGGCTGGTTGAAAACACTTTCACATGACTGCAGGTAACCATATGTTATAAACTAGCTGAGACCTGGGAAAACACTCTAGGCAGTGGTAGGCAGACAGGTAAACTTAGCTCCATGCTTTGCTTTTAGAAGTTCCAGTACGTACTGCCACAACCAGTTTTTGTTTTGTTTTTTTTCCCAGAGAGCCAGTCTGTAACCACAGACAAATGTTTTTCTCTGTTGAAACTCATCCTTATGGCACGACAACCTGGCTAATTCTTGGTTATACTGTGTACGTAATAAGAATGCTCAAACATAAAAGGGATGAAAGGCCAAAGTGGGAGAAATTTTCCCTCAATTTTATTTTCCAGAAAAGCAAAATCTGGCATACCCAGGTCTTTTTGTGGGTTCCCAATGCTCAAACAGGGGAACTGAATAGCAGCCACTGATGCCGGTTAGGTTTCTAAATTTATTTAAGAAATTTTTCTCTTGGGCTTCTTCTTTGTCAGTTTTTTCCCACATATTCTTTCTCTTATACTCTGGATTGAACTGATTCTGATCAATAGTCCATGATATAGTCTTCTAGTTTCTATTGTCTAGAATCTATCATCTAGTTTCTGTTTTGTTCACCTTTTGTGACTAACCTTGTAAATCAACCCTTATCTCACTTGTGTAATTGTGCCAATAAAAATTTCAATAAAATGACGTTAAGAGGCCTTATGTTCATGTCCTATGACTGCATTAAAATACTCTAGTTAGCAGTTTAAGGTGAAAAAAGAATTTGTTCTTTGTTGCTTGCCCTAAAAACTCATCCTTGACATCTGAAAGTCAAACTGCTCTTTCTCCATACATTTAAACAGCTATAAAAATTCAGCTATGGAAATCTGGACCCCAGTTCAGCAAAGCACAACTATTTGCTTAACAATGGATGAGATGAGGCTGATCCAGCTCAATTTTCCATGTATGGGCTGAGCAAGGTCAGCCAGAACTAAGGAAGTAAGAAAATTATTTTCATAAGCAGTATAGGTGGGCACAGTTGAAGAAAAACATATTCATTTCATATTTATCTGTATTTGTGCTCCCACTTTCCATTCGATCAGGGATCCTCTGCCCTACGCAGGTGCTCACCACATCCCACAGGAGCTGCCATTATGGACTGAGCTGGGTATCGCCGATGGGATCACGCTCACACAGAGCTGTTGTTCAGCTACACAGCTGCACTGAAGGAGCTAATAGTCTCTTGTTTAGTCGTACTCCAACTATCTTTACTCACAGTGAGTAATTCTTTTGAAGTCAGTGTGTCTACGCAAGTGAGTAATGGCCTCAGGATCTGGCCCTTCAACAGTGTATGACGTGTTATGTTTCAAATGCTTCTGCACTGTTGTTTTTAATACTGTGTTGCAATTTACCTACTGGAATTATCTTCTGAATAGCTTCTTTCCATGGATTCCATTATGTATATTCTTTTATTTATTACATTTTCACTTTGATCTGCATGCCAATCAAGATAAGCTCAATAAAGATAGAATTTTAATGAACACAAGGAACTATGTGTAGCTGCAACAGCCAGTTTTACTAGTTTTATGGGTGTGTGCATTTATTTTTACTTGTATAAAATCCAGATTGTAAGGTTGCAGTGTGCAAAGCGCTTCATATTCATTTGGTTGTTGTAAAGAAGGAGATATCTCTATTATTTTCATGACTATCATAAGTACCTCGTTTTATCTCTTTGATATTTTTGTTTGATTGTACAGAATTAAAGAAGACTGTTAAGAAAAATACTAAATAGTATCATGACAGAGATTAATATCTTCCAGAGAGGATACCTAGGAGTCTTTAAGAACAGGGACTTCTAATAGTGAAATATCTACCACCTGGCTCCAGATAAGTTATAGATGGATGTTTCCAAGGTCAGGATCAGAGAAACTTAAACCTGTTAAAACCCTTTGCCTGGAGTAGAAAGGGTGTGAAAAAAGCAGCAGTTACTGGGTATCTGTATCTTCTAGCAGAAAAGAAGTGGGACAGGACCAAGGGGAACATATGGTAAACACATACGGAAGGACTAAGATGTAGATGGAGATGTGCAAGTCTTTTGACATCTTGCTTTACTGTTATATATCTTCTGATAATTAACACATGGGTTACCCAAATAAGGCAATCAACACAAGCTCTTGGAGAGATGTTTGTGTACATTTGTCAAACCTAGCTAGGTTATGATCGAGAGATAGAGGTAGCCTTCCCCAGACCAAGGTCCAGCCATAGAGTTGTTAGGGGGGTAGTTTCTATCACAATAGTCAGGGGCCAGAAAAAAGAGCAGGTTCCAATTGTGAGAGAGGTTTAAAAAAAAAAAAGGGAAAGAGGGGAGGTCTGTGGTAGAAAAGGTCTTGCAAGAGGATCCTAAACACAGCTTGTCCTGCAACAATGGAAGGTGCTTAAACAGGTAACAACCACCAGAGCTGTGTAGGTACATGAAATTATTCAAAATGTAAGAGTTAGACTTCATTGTCTGTAATGTAACAACATTAATAAACTGTCCATTGCTTCATAATCAAAGTGGTTGTTACCAAAGGAATGATGTGTTCAGTACAGTAAAGCATGCATTTTGTGTTCCTTTTCATTTTTCTGGCAACGTTGAATTACCCCACCATTGAAGCTACTTGTGGGTGTTTGGACTGTGGCACAACGCGGACAGCACATTGGACCAAATGGCATTTCCCAGGGCATGCACACATAGTAGCTACTGCTGAGGGCCCCAAAAAAAGGAACTACCAGGGTTTGACTTGGTGGAATTCATTTTGGTGGAGGCATAATGTTGTGGTGCAATTCATTATAGTACAGCTATAATGTTTTGGACCTATTCCACAACACGTTGATTCTGGCAATGAAGTTGATACCAGTTGCCTGTCCAAGATGTACATTGCAATGCAAAGCAGATTTCTGTACAGTTATCCCAGATTGCTTTGCCATTACTAACAGAATTTTGTGCTTGCATAGAGTGTGAACTGCTGAGGGACATATGGAAGGTTTGCTTTCCTCCTTTTGGAGGTACCTTGCACCGCTTTTGGTGGAGTGCTCTGGATGGAGCCCTGGAGCCTGGCTTCAGCTTCAGCTCCTGGGGTGCACTCACATGTGTGCTGCACAATTCCAACAGACACAAGGCAAATTTTCACCTAAACATTCACTTCTCCAGAGCACTAAATTGCTAACAGATACACTGCTTGAGCACCAACCTACCCATTTGAGTGAAAGCTGCCATGAATGAAACATTGCCCTTCCAAATTCCAGTGACTTATATTGGAGGATATTTATGCTCTTCTTTACCAGAGATTTACAACAGTTTAGCAACTGACAACAAAGACGAATCAGCATCATGTGTCCATCCAGCCCTCAGTGAAACACCAGTGGGGTATGAAGAATTGCCTCAGACTCACCATCATAATCATTTACTATATATTAAAAGTGTTATGATAAACAAGGTCAGATGTGATCCAAATGAAGAAAGCAGAAGGCAGATTCTCTTTTCCAAAATTTACCCTCACCTTCCAGTACTGTCTGTGAAGCATGAGGTATCATAGTTCAAAGATCACTAAATTTTAACTGGTTTCAAGAGTTCATCTGACCATCTTCTTGGAAACACAACTAAAGTGCTTCTTGAGAAAATGACAGGACTCCAGCACTGCAGGCAGAGGTTGTAACAGCTCAAGCAATTAGTGGACAGAGATAATAATAATGGTCAGTGTCCATGAGACAAGGCAAGTGTGGAAAACACATGGGTCTTCCAGAAGGATCAGGAAAAGGAGGATGGAGTACACAAACGGGAATGAAGGATGAGACACAGCATGTTGTTGCCATAGTGGGAAGAGTATGTTATATACATTAACCAAGGAGCAAGAAGGTACACCTGCCTTTCAGTGATGGAGGGTGTTTGACTGTTCATGGTTTGTCAGTGATCTGTCACAAAAATTGTATATGTTCCACTTGGAATGCATGTATGGGAGGTTTTGGTCCTTGCCTTAATCTTTTGTTCAAATCCCCCGTCTCCCCAGTCAAGCTCGTTCTCTTGTTTTCAGAGTAGGACTTTTCCTCAACATGTCCTGAGTGCAACATTGGACTTATCTGGACAGCCAGGGCTTAGTCAGTGCTCTGCATTTCTGCTGGGACAGCTCTGTCACTACATGTGGGATTTCCAGGTTTTGACAAATATGGACATACTAGCCAAAGACCTGTCTATACTGGTGGTAGCCCTGAAAGAAAACCAGTCTTACACCAGCTAAGTACTCTGGTGTAGACACCTTCAAGCATACAGTACATATCTCTCTGTATTTTATTCAGAAGTGACCACAGTCTTCTGCCTTGTTTCAGGGAGAGTAATACTTGGACTTGAACGTCGTGGAAGAAACTCTGTTAATTTTCGAGCAGAAACAATAAGGTACACGTAATTTCTTTCCTTTTACTCAGGCCTGCAATATAGCAAGGTTTGACTTTAAATCATTAGCAGAAATCTGTTGCTAAAATTTTGGGATGAGAAACCGGATAAAAATCCATACAATAAAAAAAAAAAAGGTCTCTTGCTGACTTAAGAAGTGAATTAATACCTTATTTGGTCCTGAATGCATCCTTTGGTATAACCTGCACCGTTAAGGCACAGCATGGTATGAATATGTGTTGGAACCCAACCTCTGCACTTTCAAGAGCCAGTCCTGCTTCATTGGCTTCAAAGAAACCTGAAGAATATGGTGCCCTACAGGCTGAGTAAATACATAGGAAAGTTGTGCAGGGTTGCAGGTTCCATCAAGGAAAGCCAACAGCAAGAAAAAGGTGTTTGCCCATTACCACGAGGAAAATGAATGGTATATACCAGGCAAACAATTTCACCTCCCTCACCTCAAAGGGAAAATAACCACAGGAGGTGCATCCTTGGTATACACACAGCTTCCCAGGTGAGCAGGCTGGAATAACAAGCAGGTCTCCTGAGATCCCTGCAGGTGTGCAAAACTGCGTGTGAACTCTTCCCAAGACAGAGTCAAGTTAGGGTTGGTGGAGAGGGAATTAAAGAGGAATCCCTGGTAAAATCTCACCGGGCGGAGGAAGCATCCCATGCTGGCCTGGGGACAGTGCGAAGCCAAAAGGCGAGGCAGCACACATACATAACCTATCAGTGGCTTTGACATGTGTGGGGTGGCTTCACTGAGGTGACTTCATGCCTCGGAGACCTGCTGAGCCACGCTGCCAGACGGTCTGCCTCCCTCAGCCCCCAGGGCTGCAGCATTTTTTCTGCTGCTGCATCCCTCTGGGAGCAGGCTTCCCTTTTCAGTTGGGCTGGGAATCCACGGCCCTTGGGCTGGGCTGGGTATGGAGCTCCATTCCAGAGGACCTGCAGCAGCCCCAGCGGGAGGGAGGCAGGCGGACACAGGCATCTGGCTACTGCACGGAAGGTGAACACTAATTGTGTTTCTAGTTGTCATGGGAGAAGCCTATTGTGTGCGTGGCTGCGCAGCCCACAGGCAATGCACCAAAATCCCAAGGTTAAAAAAAAATAATTCCCACCCTGTGACTGCAGAACCTCGTCTGTCCAGGAATCTGTAGCAAATGATACTGCAGACTTGCATCAGGTGCAGCAACGTCTGATCCTTCACATACCATAAAGTAGACAGTTTATCACCTAACTCTCCACACAAGAGAGCCTGCTTTATTATTACGATAAGCATAACCTTGTACTCTGTCAGTGATTAATTTATGTGTGTCTATTCTGCTAAAAAAATGGATTTTGTAGTGAGTGCTAATGACGGGACACAACTACTTTTGCTGAAAGAAATGTGGATTTCAGTCAAAACATTTTTAAAATTACTGTCACATTCACAACTTTTTTCTAAAGCAAAACTGTCTCTCCATTTCCTCCACTGCAAAAATAAATGAAGCATTTTGGTTTTCTTTTAAGTAGAATGCTAAATTTTATTTGAAATCTGCACAGCACATTTTCATTTCAATCAATTCAAGATGATTTCTTGAATGACAACAAAATGTTATCAAGATTACAAGAAAGTCAATTATTCTCACAATCTCTTCTCATTGACTATACTGAGGGCAGCATCCAGAGGTCACTGCTTGTAGATAGGTAAATTTTTAAAGGGCAAGTGCTCTGAGAAAAAAAAACGTTGCAAAGTGATGCAAATGAAGCAGATGTGATGCAAATGAACCTCCCTAGTGCCAGTAAAAGAATACTTTGAGATATATGTTGGAAACTGAAGAAACTAGATAAATAAAAAGTATTCGGAATCATGTCTTTTACAACCAAATATCAGTATGTACATTAAATACAAATGTTACAGTTGTTCTGAGAGAGAGATTAAAACTTTACCCTCTGTGATTAACTATCTGTGAGGAAAGAGATTAAAGAGGTATTTGCCATTTAACAAACACTTATAACATTATAGCAAAGCCCTTTGAAATATAATTCTGATTTAGAAAAGCCTCCTAAAGCTTCAGTGTGAATATTCATGAAAATCATCAAGTACTAAGAAAACACTGACATCAGAATTATAAAATCATCTGTCTGTGGAAAAAAATAGTAGGGTGCCATGCTAAAAATATACCACCCAAACCCCTCTCCTAATCATCTATTTAAAAACACATGTTTGATTTCAGGTGCATTTTTATGGGGTGGGTCAATGAATCAAAGCAATATAAGGCTGGAAATGACCTTCAGATGTTGCTGTGTTCTGAGATCATCCCTACAGGCATTTTTCTAGCCCATCCTTAAAAGCTTCCAAAAAAGGAGATTTTCAATTCCCTCAAGTAAATCTATCTTTTTATGGTAATCCTCTTACATTACCTCCTCAGTCTTCCCCTTTTAGACCAAGCAGTTCTCTTTCTATGGCTCTTCTTTTGTATGTCATGTTTTCTAAACCTATTACCTTGCTTGTTAGCTTCACCTGGAGTTTGCCTACAACCTCGTTCAAGTGCAGCGCCTGAAGGTGGGCAGTCTTCCAGCTGAGGTTTCACCAGTGCCAGATAGAGATAAGCAGTCACCTTCTCCTCTTACAGATGATGTTCTTGATCACATCATGCTGAATTGTCTTGTTCACAGCAGCCTCAGATGGCTGACTTGGTTTGTGCTTCACAGTAATCTCCAGATCCTTTCCTGTTGTGCTGCTGTATCTCTCATTATTCTCTATTTTATTTTTGTGTTTGTTTTTTCCCTCTGAACCGCACTTCTCTGCACTTGCCCCTGCTTAGTTTCATTCTGTGGATTTCAGGGAATCCCTCCACTCTGCCCATTTGATTTCTGAAGCTCTCCTCCAAAGCGTTTGGAGCATCATCCCATTGGTGTCATCTGTAAATTTACTCTGTGTGTATGCTCTCTAGCCTATTGTCTAGACTCTTAATGAAAACCCAGATTAGGGCTGGGACCGGGACAAAAGCCTGCAAGGATCGCACTTTGAAGAACTTCACAATTTTGCAGTGAATCTCATGCTTACTCTTTAAGAAAGATGTTTCAGCTTGTCCCACTTCCCAATTATTTCCTATAGACTGTTTCTTTAACTTGCTCATGATATCACAAGAGACAGTGTCAGAACAGTCTCACCAAAATATTTATCTGCTGTTCTGCCACCATTCAGCAGGTTAGTTATCCACTCAAAGAAGGAAAAGGGCACATGAAGGCAATACTTTCGCATTGAATCATACAACAAACCTTACATTCTAAACAAAATTTTGAAGTAAAGCAATCTCTGAAATAAATGCCCGAACTTTCCTATCAGTGATTTAATAAATCCTCCTACATTTAAAAAATAAAATAAAGACACTCATACTACAGGTATGTATAAATACTTCTGATCAGACAGCAAATGAAAATGCTTCACTTATAAACTGTTTGCTTTGGCATTTGCCATATAATGTCTCTGTACAAAGAGAAGGCTAGTCATGCAACGTAATTATTTTCCCACCTATTCTTGTCACAAAGTTTCCTGAAAGTGCATTTTCTTTCTTCATCCCTGTATGTAACCTCAAAATAGTATCTCACGGTCAAAAAACTCTTATGTTGTGTAAATATCTTTTAGGGCATTTGATCTTTTACCTCTTCTTTCCTCCTCTTCCATTAGCAGTTTTTATTGCAGCTGCTTGAATACAAAGTAATGAAAGCTCATGTTTCTGTTTACACTAGGTCCGTATTGGTACACAGAACAAGAGAGGAAACAAAAAGTCTGGGCATCATTATAGAGATTGTCATCAAACAACCACTGTTTTCTAGTTTGTACTTTAATCAGTGTCTGGAATGACACTTCAGGACCTGGCAGTTAATGCATTAAAGGGACTTTCTCAGGGATTCTTTGTAAAATACTATTTTATTTCTGTGCGCAGTGAAAGGCAGCATATTTTAACCTGGTGAATAATTTAAATTAGATAATAACTTATGCTTGTGTCTGATGCATATCATCATCAACGAGTGATTTGTGATGGAGTAACAATTTCTATTCTTCTGACAGGGTATACGGCTCCACTCAGTGTTACACAGGGATGGGAGGTGAATCAGACTGTTACTTGCATACTCTAGGATTCTGTTGGACTTTTCCAGGAGAGCAATAGAAAGTCTCCAACAATGGGAATGGTGCTGTTATATCACAAGAGGAACAAGGATGATAAGAAAAGCCAGGCGGAGAGTGCATCCTTCTTGCAGCTGCGAGGAGCTGCATCTTTCTACATTACTGTACTAAGGCACACAGCAAGAGAGGAAAATAGCCCGACAACAGGTCTCTCACAAGCCCTCCATTTCTTGCTGAATTCCCTCTGCATGGTGACACAGGAGGTACTAGAGTCCAGTGGCTATTTCATCCACTGGTCTTGTAAGGTCTGCAGGCAGCTTTACTGGCACTCTGTGCTCTAGAGAAGAAGGATTTCTCTTCACTTTCACTTAATCTGATCCATTAAACCAATTCCTGTTTTCCTGCCCAGGGGATGGTCTAGGGGATATATGGAATCTCTGAGATTCAGGCCTAAAATATATTTTCTCTGTTTTTGTTATTATTCTTATTAAACACACTACAGCTAGGCTCATGTGAAAACAAGTCAGTCATCTTGTGTCACTGATTCTTTGAACCAGTGTATTTGCAGCAGAAATATGGTCATCTTTTGGTGTATTTATTGCAATCAACACTATTAATATCAACATTTCTAGAAGACTAATTCTAAAAATAGCGGGACAGAGCGAACTCAGACCGAGACAGAGGAACATCAGCATGAAGTTTAATACAGGCTGCATGTATATCTCAATCAGGTAAATATTTGTGTGGTTGGCCAAGCAGACCCCTATACTGCTGCAGTTACTCTATTAGCTAATTTACAGCTAGTGTGGTGATATTAACACTGGCTACAGTGATAGCCTTGATTGAAGTACAGATACACCCTAGAAAGGAAGAGATTTACTAGGCTCATTTTCTAATAATTTTCAATATCAGCCAACAAAGGTTGTTGATCCTTATTTTTTCTTCTAGCTCAATACATTTTGCAATGTTCAGTAAAAAACCCGAACACCCCAGTAGCAACATGTAAATGCCTTCAAATGTCTACACAAGAACTGAATTGGTCTCATTCAAAATGTGTGAAACCAGCTAAAAACTGGATGCATTAAAAATACACAGGAATGTAGAAAACTGGAAAACTTACCTATTGGCAAGGAAAAAGAGTCATATTGAATTGCAGTTTCAGTTGTGTCAAACTCAAAGGATCAAACTGACTATCAGTGCATTATTGATATGCAAACTGATCTATGAAAGAAGTATGTAGAACAAAAATATTATTGAGAGAATGTTGGTAAGATGCATTAGAATTGAATACGGCAAGCTTAAGACATAGATAGATAGATAGATAGATAGATAGATAGATAGATAGATAGATAGATAGATAGATAGATAGATAGATAGATAGAGGGGCAGATCTGGAATGAGGAACAGTCTACCGTGTACAAAGATAAGTGGTAGGGGAAGTGTTCTATTTGTATTCAATTAGTACATAAATATTACAGTTTCCATGGTGTTGGTATTTGTCAAACTACTTTCTAAGGAGAAGTTCAAATACTGAATAGTGAAATGACTAAGAATGTCATTTGAATGTTAGTTACTTCAAAAACTTAGTATGTAACAATATCCACCCAAAGCATTTACAAATTCCAAACCACCACAATTATTTTTGAAATTATAACCCCTCCCATGAAATATGTATAAACAGAACTCTCCCTAGCGAGTGCTTGAAAATCTGGCCCTTTGGCCCCAATCTTTGGTTCCTCAGTCAGTTAACTAATAGGCTTTTTCCAGAAAATAAATTTCATACAAATCCAAACAATGGACAATTTCATGGAAAACGTGAACAGCTCATAGGCAAATCATGAACAGAAGAAACAGTTGGAGTTCTTCAGACAACTTGATAGATCATAAGACCTCTTATTTTGCTTAGTACCAGAAAGAATGGGGTCCTAGTACATCTGAGAGGCAGTGTGGTAATAAACCTGTAGATGGTTAATTAAATTATAGAGAGGAAATAACAGTCAAGTATTGCAATCATTTAGTCTCTCTCTATTCCTGGCATTCCTGTTAAATTTAACCTGTTTTTCCTAATTCCCCATACTATAGAAACTGTAGTTTGTTGAAATGCATTACTGTACAAGTGGGCTCCACAATTGTTATTCTCTAACTACTACAAGAAGTACTAAAGAAATCATTAAAGAGGGAGTGAGGAACATGTTTAAGGATCTTTAAAAATCCCATTGCACTGCATCTATATTTTTAGACACCTAACTACTTACAAAAAGCTAGCTCTGCGGATGCATAATTTCAAGCCCCCTGATAGCTCATCGCAGTCAAAGGATACTGTTCACACACTTGAAGTTACACATGTTCCTGAGCACTTCGCAGAATAAGGGTCTACTTTATCTGTCAAATGGAAGTACAAACAGCTGGAAACTCTTTATTAAGCAGACGGAAGGGAGGGAAATAAAATGAGAATTTAATAAATCATAAACATGTTCTGATGACTGGTTCTGCATGAAAAATTCAGGCAAACTCCAAACATTTTTGGATGGAAGTCTCAAAGGCACATCAATGTATTCTGAGTAATAAAAACCCACCCTTGTGCTCACATATTCCATTTACCCACTTGCTGGCTTCATCCTGCACTTTTGAATTAGACAAACTCTCATTAAATCTAATGGCAGTTTTGCCTAAACATGCACCTGCAGGATCGGGCTTCAATTGCTGAAACTCACATTTACTCCCTGAAACTACCAGCAGATCAGCATGTTGATAAGTACTGAATACGTTACCGCAGGAGAACATACAAAGCTGCGTTTGAACAGGTGACATTTCCTTTTCAAGGCAGACCTGTTCAAAAGTTTAGCATTAATCATTTCCAAGCAGGCATAACAGAATTATCTACTATATCTGTCAACTTTCTGCTTCTTATAAAGGTAAACTTCTTCAACCTGTAGAAAGCGATGTCAAAAACAATAAAACAGGGCCACTGATTAACTACTCAGTGCAATTTAACAGCAGCATCAGAACTTGCTCCATCAACAGTTGCTACATGTCAGCAATATATATGTGTATATATGTAAACGGATTTATAGACTGCTTCAAGAGACAATATTTGGTTTTGTTGCCTCAGGCTCAGTTCCACAGAGCACTGCAGTCACAACTGACTTTTCACATATGAGTGAACACACTGAACACACCGGACTGGACTAGCAATCGATATCCATGTATGCTACAAGAGGATGCAACAGATTCACCTGTGTCCTATTTTGAAAGACCTCCATGGGCTGTGTTTCAAGTGCTTGAACCGCTACAAACCATTGTTTGCAACAAACAAAATTGAAAAGCACTTGCATACTTCTAGCAGTACTTGTAGCACTCCAGAAGCATCTGCTAGCACCCACGGGGTTGCCATTGCGGTTGGGAAAAAAAAGTTGTCCCTGGCAGCCCCAGTTCCTTTTGCCGTGATGTGCCTGGCAAAGCTGCGTAGTGTGCTGTGGGGTGCATAGCAGGGTTGTGAACTGAGAGGGAGTCTCTTGGACTCCGCAAAGTGGATTCCAGCCACAGCTGGGTCTGAGCTTGCAGATTTTACTATTTGTGCAGCCCAGCTGCGCTTACAATGAGGAATGACACTTGCATGGGTCCATTCTCCAGCATCAAAACTGGCCAACTCACAGTGTACCATGCAAGTGAGTACTAAACTCTCTTACTCCCCAAAACAGGGTGGCCACACTTATGTGGCCACATGGGAACAGTCCCCAGCCTCTGCTAAGTCCCCAGTCATGCCAGCAAATTGTTTCTGGGAATGCTTGATGGCCCAGGCCAAAAGCATGTCAACAACCACTCTGATGACTTAAGTTCCAGTGACCTGGCAGTGTTTCATTTGCTAATGGTGAGGCAGACTCAGTGCATGGGGTCTTATGAGCAGCCTCAGGCAGCATCTCAGAGTGAATGTAGAAATATTCCCTGGGGCTATTGATAGGACAAGTAACTCCTTGATCTGAGCAAGATTATTGACATCTGGCCTATAATTAACACGACTGTCCAAGCTGGCAATACACTGATACAGTAATACTTAGCATTGTTGTTGCTTGCTCTGTTTTGATTAATAAGTGTGCATTTAACTAAACAGTATATATTAACTATTATTAACAGCACATTAATTGTTAACTACATATTATGTAGAAAATTTATTAGATAATTGCCTCTCTGTTAATACATTAATCAATAAGCCTATAGACTAAATGATTTGAAAAAACGTCATCTGTATATCAGAAATACATTTATTAAATTATTACTTTGTGAGGATACTGATTAAGAATTATGAGCATTTAAATTCCTTTCCTAGTGGGATATTTTTACTAATCTGGCTGTGGAAATACCACTCTACTTGCATGATCACCAAACAGCTACCACATTCCTATAACCTCAGATCTTATCATCATCTCTACAAACTTTGTAGCACCAATTATCAAAGTTTACTCATCAAGAAGCTCCCATTCCACAATAAAAATTAATTTCATTGCCAGAGTAATACCCAAATAAGTCTTCCTGATAATCTCAAATATGGGAGTTTTTATTTGGAACGAGACTCTTATGTTTCCATCTCTATTTTTCAATAGGAGGTTAAGCAAAACTGACTATGTACCCAGATGCTACTGCCATGGGCACTAACTTGAAAGGCTGAGCTAGATCATGGATGGAGAGGGCCTTGTGTTTGTCGGTGCGGTGCTGAACATGCTGAACTCTCTGCAATGACGAGTAACTTGAGCCAGGACTGGGAGAAGTCTGCAACATGGGGCTTAACCGGCATGTGAGCACCTACCTCCAAGCCTGCTTTCCTGCAACTTCTTGGTACCACCACAGGCACCTCTTTTTCAGAAATTCTTGCCTTCATGACTCAGAAAGTTCCACACACACCTAGAATCGTGCCCCAGATATATTTCCCCTGTGACAGAGCTGAGAAGCTTGGCCCCTGCTCAAGCCTCAGCTTCAGTAGGATCCACAGCCTGAGGAACTTTGTTCCATTGGTCTTTCCTAAGGCATCCTACACACTGTCTGGATCCATCTACTGCCATAAAACAGAGTGGCTCATACCACTTTTTGTAAAACATAGCCAAAGGAATTGCTGCCAATAACCGCTTTGTATACAACAATTTAGTGGCTAGGTTGTTTGTGAAGGATGGGTGATATGGAGCCCATGGTAGTTTCCCATCTGGAAAGGTTCAGCTACCCATCTTCCAAGTCCCCGGGGAGTGCTCTAGCCACTGCTGTGTTGAAGTTGCCAGGTTGTGCAAAAAAGCAAACACAGGGACCTAGAGAAAGAGAAGGTGAGAAGGGGTATGACTGCATCCATTGCCAAAGAGAAGAGTCCTAGGTGTCGGTCTGTTTCAAGTGTTGTTTGCATATTTTGTCTAATGATTACTTCGTGTAAACAGTCCTCGTATGAGGGACAGGAATCTCTGGGGCTGATCCAAAGCCCATTGAAGTCAATGGTAATCAAAGCCAACTGAAGTCAATAGAAAGTTTTCCACAGATTTCAGTAGACTTTGGATCACTTGGGGAATTCTTCTTGGGTGGTAAAGGCTCCATGCCAATGCACTGAAGGCATGCACCGATTGCGTACTAACACACACGTTGTTGTGGCTTATTGCTATATTGGAACCAGCCTTTGAAAACTATCATAATATCCTAAGGCAAAATAGAGAGTCAATTAGTCAAAATGTTGGTCTTGAATGTTTAAAGGCCCAGTCATGGGCTCCTTAGGCTAAGTTCCCACTGACTGCAATGAGAACTCTCTCTGAAGAGGACAGGCAGAGTCAAGCTCTGAGACTCACATTTGCAGGGTATTTTGATGCCCTTGGCACAGCCACGACTGCAGTTTAATGCAGAGATAGCCAACCTGACTTGAAACTATGTAATGTGGGTAGCGAACACAATTTAGCCATATTAGCATAGCACTTCATATGGGTTAATTAGCCCTGCCAAGAGGCAGAGTTCATTAGCCTGAGGAGAAAGCTGCACAAAGATAGACTACTTCCGACTCATTTAGAGGGAGCTTTGCAAAGCAGTGTTTTATGCCATGTAGACATGCTAACTATCCTCCTATTCCAAACATTACACAACTTCCGATTCTGCGGCAACTATGGCAATCGTGCAGGTACTGTGGACCCATTTGCCCTCTCCATGAAGGGGTCTGTCATGCAGTTTGGTATTTCAGTTACCAGATCATGCACGCTGAGGCTTCCCTCTGACCAGGCAAATCAGTCACAGGTTAAAGTTTGGCATGCAAAATTTTTAGCAAAGAGATTTTAATTGCTTTCTCTTTCCAGAAAAAAAACCCCAGTCAATTCTCTTAGTGACTTCAGCAGTGCAAGGCTTAGATTCCTGGAGACAATTTCCAGCACAAACCAGCATAATCTCATCACTGAGCCTTGACCATGTCCCTCATTCCTGCCTGCAGTGAGCATTTCTCTAAGGCTTGATGGATAGCCTTTTCACACCCAAGGATTACAGTTCAGATTCTCTTTTCTAAAGACACACCTTCCATTAAAACTGTTTTCCTGGCAACTCTGCAAGTCTAATTTGCCCAATGCAATTTTAAGCTTTGTTTATTAATTTGCACAGGGTTCCGGTTAACACACAAGCCACTTCAGTATCCTTACTGTATTAACACCTAAAACTACTCCAGGAATAAATTGAGATACAGTACATGATTCTGCAATGTGCTTTATGCACTGTTTATACTTTGGTGTCTTGATGAATGTTGTGCTGGATCTGCCCATGTCTTTGGCTTAGGATCTCCTCATAGCAAGTGTTATGGTCTCAGTCCCAGAAGATGTGTAATCTGTGAGGGACCTAAATGAGAACTGAAGTTGCTCAACTGAGAACCCACAAATGGAGATAAGATCTTTGCTCCATAGAGCTAAGAGATAAATTAAACACAAGCAGAGAGATAGACCAGACACCTGCCATGTTTCTCAAGTGAGTTACCACATTGTGGGTATTTATTACCAGCTGGTGAGGGGCAAGAAAAGGGAGGAGCAGCGTTTGATTTGGTGTGATCCACCTTGGTTCTAGGAGCATCTCTATGGCAATCAATTTCATATTAATTGCCTGTCCTAGGCATGTCACACCATGCATCTGTACACAGGCGATGCAAAGTGTATTTCTGTACAGCCACCCCAGACTGTTTTGAGGTTGTTGGCAGAATCACATGCTTGTGCGGAGTGCAAACTGCTGGAGGACATAGGGAAGATGTGCTTTCCCCCTTTGGGAGGTACTTTACACTGACACTGCCTGTGGGTTGCTCTCCTGTGTATGCTGCATGACTCCAATTACAGGCACAGGGCAAATTTGCACCTCACCAATAACTTCTCCAGAGCACTAAGTAGCTGAAGTAGATAGACTCACAGAGCATAGCAAGCACCTCCTTATGTAGACCACCAGGAGCCACCAAGGAGGCAGCTGCAAGGAGGCAGTAAGGCCCTTGGCAGGTTCTGGCTGTAAATTCAAATTCATGTCATGGTAATGAAAGAGTCATCTGGTGCTATGGTGAGATCCCAATCCAAAGTCAGCTCTTGACTACTCCTGCTGAAAGTCATGTTTCAAAATCCACTCAGCCAGTTGCATTTAGAAAAACAGCTTCTCAAAACAACAAAGTGATGTTCAAACTTAGAGAGGGGGTAATGAGTGGAGGTGTCCCCATAACGTAGATGTAGTTCTGTACACAGAAAGGAACTGTGCATTAGTTATTATGAAAAATCTGGATATTTAGAACTGTGAAAGCAAATGAGGGTTTCAACCGGCATTTACAGCACTTGGAATTTTTATCATCTAAAACTTTACAAGAGCCCTCAATGGGTGAACATACTGTGTGCTTGTTGTACATTCATATGCCCAGTAGGCTGAATAAGTTCAAAGAAATTTACTTTGCTGCTTGCTAAAAAGCCTTTTTAACATTATATACCTTCAGAAATGTTATGGTATCTGGTGCCAAGAGTCTGTATTTTTAAAATTCCCTACTTCGGCCTGAGTTGTGAACCCATTAAACTCAGTAAGAGTTTTGACATTGACTTAAAAGAGTGAAAGATCAAACAACTATCTGACAGACTGTAACAAGACTCAGAAATAATTAGGGAGTTTTGAAGCCTATCCGTACAGGGGATTTTTCTTTGCTTTTAAATAAGAAATGTATTCACAAATGTATTTTGGAAATATTAGTTTAAATTTAGAAATGGGAAGATTTAGCATTACGGCAGATGTTTGACTCAAGTTTTTGGTCTTGTTTCATATATTTTGCACATTTTTGACATCTCTTCTTATCTAAATAAGACTAAGGGAAACCAGAATGACAGTTAGGTTAGAACTAATGTAACATGTTATGTTTTTGTTAGTCAGGGATGGCATCTCACATAGAAGTACAGTTTAATTATCCTATTCAGATCCTTTCTTCCTGCCCCCAATATTCATCCTGATTCACTTTAAGTATCATGAGAACATCATTTCACTGAACTGTGTGGCCTGCACTAAGATTTTTGGTACCTGTACAGTTACAGCTTGAGAGCTCTTCAGTGAACCAGCAGTTGCAAATTATTTCCAAAATTGAATTTATCAAGATAAAAATATGTGTATGCATACACAGGTCCCAAGTCATTGATTTCTGCCAAGACATTGTCGAAACACAATGTTTATTAATAGTGCAACCTGCAGCTGTATACAACAAAGCAACCATTTTTGTTATTCTCAGGCCATCAGAAAATTTGTGGAAAAGAGCAGTCACAACCTGGTTCAAACCAATACTCTAGAAAAGGCCAATCTGTTCTTAGATTCAACTGCTGATACGCCTCCCGTACTCACATCAGTCTCCTAGAGCTGCATAGTTGCTGGTTCCTGTTGTAGATATGTCCATGTCACAGCCTCCTGGGCAGCCAGATGCCTAGACAGGGTCTTTCCCAGGTTGCACAGATGTGGGAGACTGGGTGTCTCTGTGCCTTGGGACCCATATGACCAGGCAGTAAGGAAACACATGTTAGTGAGAGAACTTTGTGTCTGTGCAGGTATACATGCATGCACACTTCAATCTTAAATGACAGGATGTTATCATCTCTTTTAAAATTCAAGAAACCCTTGGGCACTCCTTGAGCATGTCCTGTATTCCTCACATGGGCTAAAGGTTTTAAAAGTGTCAGTAGCTCTCCCAGCAACACAGAATACCTGAGCTTTTCTAAACTGTGCTGTTATTCTTGTCAAATCTACATGCAAGTCCTACGTTTTTTACATTTAATTTGTTTAGTACCTAGATAACAACACAAGCCCTTTTCCTACCACTGTGTGCAGCCACAAAAACTAGAATAAATAATAAGATAGTAGAAAAATGTTGGATTGTAATTCATAGTTTGTAAAAGACAAACTGACATGTCTTATTACTGTAACAGGACAACCGAATTTATATTTTGTAGATATTTTCAGGAGCCCATCACCGCAGTACCACATTGCTGTGTAACAGTATCTACTTCTAGTGCTTAAAAGTGAAATTTAAACATGGAATTGGTCAAGGTGTCACATTTCATGTACTTATTTCTGGAAAAGTTTCAGACACATCTGCATCAAGCCCATAGTTATAAAAGACGACATGTCAGTTTTCTAATGTTTGAAGTCATAGGAAAACTTGGGGTTCAAACAGACCCCCAAAACTTGTGCCCTGTGGGTGTATTATTTAGCAGAATCATTTAAATAAACTGCATCTTATAATTTGATAAATTCACTGATCAGTTTTTTTCTTCCAGTTTTGACTGGGAATGACAGTCTGATGGCTAATCTTGATGACACCTCTGCCATGACTGCCTAAAGGCATCAGATAGAAGGACCCAAGCAAAGCTGACCCTATGCAAAGCTTGGACAGGAAATAATTTGGAAATGCAGATGACAGAGACACAAGCCAAACATTCATGGATGAGTCCACCAGAAATGAATGAGCTGAAAGACTCTATTTGGTTCCTTTTTGTCATGACTGAGTTGACAATGTAAGAAGAAAACCGAGAAATCTAAATAAAGTAATAACATGGTTTTGAAGGATAAAGTGTATAAATTTTTTAAAACAAAATAAAAATTCTATTCAATACATTGCCTCCTGCATAGGACAACTGACTTTTGGTGAGGGGAAAAGTATCAATGAGTAAGGCCCAAGATTCTGCAGCCAAAAGTTAAAGGCTTTTTTTTTTTTCATTTGACTTCAGCTGTCAGACCAATTTAATTACCTGGTAACCCCAACTATTTCCTTTCATGTAAGGAAAAGGACCGGTAAGAAGTTGTGGCTTTGTGTCCCACAGAGAATTTAAAAAAGTAGCAGGGGAGCAGAAGACAAGGACTTTAAAGTTTCTTTCCCTCCTCAGTAATATCAGTGCTACTGTTCAGGAGTGAGAACTTGAGACCCGTGCACCAGTGTGTCAGGTGGAGGGAAACAAGGGGATGAGACCCAATCTGTTGTGCAGGCCTTTGGGGAGGGCAAACCATTGCAAGCTGAATGGGTCCCTACTATATGTAATCAGGTTTTAGTGATACCAATAAATAGAAAGACTTTCTTCAGGTGCCGTCTACATTCCACAAAAACATTAAAGTAATGGTTCAGTTTCAGCTTGTTAAAAACCAAAAAATTGCCTCGGGTTTAGCTCAGTTCTCTGCATAGATAATTGTAGATAATTCCTGGCTTTTTTTTTTTATTTTCAATATTCAGTGTAATCCCAGGCAGTTCATTCAAAACTGCGCAACCACTCATCTATAAAAAATGGAATACACAGTCAGTTCACTGGTGTCCAGCAAGCTATGCAGCTCCAAGCAGGAACAACCTATCTATCACATGGGAAGACCTACCACATAGCTCTCTGGACCCCACTAACTGTATTGGATAAAACTCCACTGACCATGCTCAGACACTTGGCTTCTACATTGTGCCCACAGTGACACCTAAGTTTAGGCATCTACAACCTGGAGCTGAATCCTACCTCTTCAAACTGTCATTTACAACTCCATTCAGTTGCGTGGACTCTGGTCTCCAGGGGTTTCCAAGGTGCCGTGAGGTATCTCACATGGCCTCTGAAACATCCCACCACTCCTGTGCCCTGTTGGCCAGCCCCATGCAACTGCCCTGGCTGCCCTGAGGGCTCCAATGGCACCATGTGTCTAGTGCTTGACAAAGGGCACTAGACACCTAAGTCAGGCACCTGACTCAAGCCCTTAGTTTGCATAGACACAGCCTACAGGCCCTCAGCTAGAGGAGGGGATTTGTTTGAAAGGAAATTCCCAGCCAGATTGCATAGTCTCACTTGTTAACAGATATTCTCTCTGTTTTGTGACCTTTGCTCATGCAATGGTTGCAAGGCCACCCATCAAAATCCTTCAAAAAATGTTAGCTAAAATGTAGTTTCATTTGTTAAATTTTTTAAGGGGGGTTACCCCACCTTTTCAACCAGTGGTGCAGAAGAAGGTCTCCATGGGCCAGCCAGGTGCCTCTCCAGCAGCACAGGTCTGGGCTCCACAGTGTCCCTCCCATGCTCCTGCACACAGGTCTCCAATGGGGAACTCACCAACCTGGGTGGAAATGGTAGGAAGGGGATTTCTCTCTCCTTCTTACTCCATGCCTTCTTAGACTGAATCGCAGCCTGGTGAAGGCAATGGGATAAGAGGGAGGAATGAACAAAAGCAGCAGGTGATATCCGACACATGGTTCAGACACCGAAGCATCCTGTCTTAAGTCACAGGAGTTTGTTTCCCCTGAGTTGTCAGTGGCCCTTTAAGTAACCCAATCTGTTCTGCTGCTGTTGAGATGGCTACTTTAAAACAAAAGGCTTTGTCAGATATAATCCTTCCAGTTTAAAATAGAGACGAGTTCAACAAGTTCTGTATTTTGCTTCTTTAATCCATTTCCTTATAACCAGCATTTATGGGAAAGGTTTAAACTTTTAAACTTGCAACTCATTTGATTTCAAACATCATGGATGTTACACTGGAATAAGAACTGGTACTCTGCAGCTGCTGCTGGCACCACAAACAACTCCTTACTGCAGCCTTGAAACCAAACTAAAAAAATTTTATTAAGTCAAAATAATGCAGTATTTCACATTATGCCATTCACAATCTTACAAGTAGTCAAGGACCTGAAGTTTATTTACTTGAGGGGAAGACATTTTGTAGAATTCTATTACTGGGGACTCGAGTGGCTCTATACAAATACTGATAAGTTTACCCAGCATGTTTTCCAAAGGCCTCATTATTTAAAGCAAATGGCTTATATTTATGAGTGTCCTCAGTGGCATATTCACAATTTCCCACTTAATTTACTTACAGGTCTTATTAAATTTATGAAACAAAACCCAAGTGTACAGTGACAGACTTCGGTTTAAATCAAATGCACATACATACACTCCCACAAATGAGATCTCAGCAATAACTTGGAAAATTCATCAAAAAATCTGTTTTGTTCCCTTTGAATTAACACATTGGCGCTAACTGCTGTGTTCAGAGAATAGACACACCTTTTATTTTTTTCAGCTATCAGAGTAATGAATGAGTGGAACAATCTACTAAGGGATCAAGAGGATTCTCCACCTGAGACCGCTAAATAAAAACTGGATGGCTCTTTGAAAAGACACATCCCAGCTAAACTGCCTGCAATGCTGGAGATTTGCTCATCTCTTTGTTATATTCTGTTTTCTTTAATCAACTCCTGAGGAAGCTACTATTGCTGCATTCCTATGTTGTGTTCAAATTAAAAGAGATGAGTCAAAATAGATCAAAGTGACTGATGGATAAGTAGTCACAGCATCTCATTTAGAACATCTCTTTCCTTTAAACAAAATTGATTCAGATCTTGTGTGGTAAATAAAGTGAGTTCCACACAATCTCCTGTTCCAGAAAGGGGTTTTTTTTAGGATGACTCCATGGTATTTGAAATCCTGCCTCCTCCTCCTAGACATCAGTGAATCTCATCTTTTCCGTGGTCCTTAAGCAAATTTTCCTCTAGAATGCTCCTTTGTAGTTCCTTCTCTCCTGACTGGTTTTTCCTTGTGAATACCGAAACACACCAAATAGCCAACACCCTTGCTGTATTTGAGAGAGGGCTGGCTGCTGGGAAGTGTTAGACATACAGAAGTTGTGAGTCCTCATTGCTTTGCAGAATCAGGCCAAACTTTGCATGCTACTTTGTGATGAACTGGGCACTCTCCTCTTCAGGAAGAAAAGGGTGCCTTGAATTAACCATGTAAGAACCGGAGAGCTGTCAAGTGCTGTCTGCCACTCCTCTCATGACTGAATGAAGAAGGGTAGAAGTAACTAACCAACAGAGCAGATACGCTGTGGTTTCTTGCAAACACAGGGTTTTCCATCAGCAATTTAATTCCTCTTGGAGCACTTGAGGGAGCAGTGCTTGTTCAGCCTGGAGAAGAGATGGCTGCTGAGGCACACAACAGCAGCCCCCAGTACCCACAGGCAGGCCAGCAAGGAGGTGGAAACAGGTCCTTCACAGTGGTGCGTGGTGGGAAAACAAGAGGTGGTGGCCTTAAACTGAAAAAAGGGGAGGTTCAGAGTGGCTATAAGGGGAAAAAAAAAAATCACTGTGAAGATAACCACCTTTTAGAACTTTTCAAGACGCGACTAGATAAAGCCCTAACAACCTGGTCTGAGTTTGTGTCCCACCCTGCCTTGGGCAGCAAGTAGGATGAGAGACCTCCCGTCCCGAGGTCTCTTCCCGCCTGAGTGATTCTGTGATTCTGTATCTTTTAAGAGCACATGTTTCCAGGTTGTGTGCTTATATGAGTACAGTATATGAGCTACAGACATATTTACCTTTGTCTGAAATCACTGCACTGATTATCACAAGGCATAGAGGAAGACCTTATATTTTTGTAGAGGCAACATGAGGACAGAAGAAAGCTATATTCATGTGATCTACATTTACTATTTTAGAGGTGTAGCACAGGTGCAATTTAAAATACCTGAAGTGAGGAGCTTGTGATCTTTATATAATCTTGGCAAAGATAGGTGCCTCCAGAAGTTGATCAGAGCACCTATTTTGGATTCAGTAAGGGTCAATGTCTCCTAGTCTTCAGGCTGTGGGTGTCATTGATTTGGATGTATATACAGATATGGATACAGTTCCCTTACTCCTTTCACACAGCTAGTAGCTATAGATGGACACTGTTATTTTGATCACCAACTGGTGCTGAGATGTAATATGTTCCTATTGGCTGTTATATTTTCAGCTGTATCGGAGAGATGTGAGTAATATGTTTATTTTGTATGTCAGTAATTTGTAGTTTGCATTCCACAGTACTTTCTGCACGTTATTAGATTTCCCTTTTTTATCCTGGATGTTTTGTAGAGTGGCCTGTTGAGAATTTAACTTTAGGACGAAGATACTTTTTAAAATAAAAAAAAAAACTTTACAAGCACAGATAGCTTTAGAAAGTAACTGGTATGTGCATACATTTGTTTAACCCCCTAATGTAAATACATACATTCTGAAATTTATTTTAGTCCTCTAAGAAGGTAAGAGCAGCTCTCAAGATCACATGACAAGCAAAACATTTGTTAATCAGAAAAATTACAGCCTATTCATACTTACTGTTTGATTATTTCCACTCTGACCTCAAAGATCCCATTGTTGATTGAACTAGTTATAGTAACTTCTATTTATTTTTACAACTAGCTATTATGAGTGCAAACTATCCTTATCTCCAAGTGATTGATAGGCACATTAAGAAGCTGTTCAACAGGTTGCTAGGTTTGAAGAAATGCTTAAATCGTGATTAGTTATTCCTTATCAGCCAAGAGTGGGACCTAAGCTCAGATAAATACATGGTGACGAAAATTAAATTTTCAACGTCAAGTACTCTCTCACTGTTTTCTGTTTGCTATCATTAAGCAGACGTGCTACAGCTTCCTTTCAGTTTTATTTAAGGAGCATTTGGACTTTCTTAGTAAACTCAGTTGTCACATTAGTGTGCTTAGGAGAGCTAAAAATCTTGTTTAATGATAACTTTCATCAGGGCCTCTGTGTAGCTTTAGTGAGTTGAGAACTGTGAGTCATACAAATACATATTAACACTTTCTTCTATTGAAAATTTGAAACAAATAACTTCTATAGGTGAACATTTTAAAACATGGAGATGTTACACTTATTAAAATTCTCACATGGGCATTTATAGCTTTATTTGTGTTATTCAGAATAGTGTTTCTATCAGCTCAGGCCAGCTGTGCAACCTGAGGACAAAAACATGGAAGGGCAGCTATAAGGAGGTATAGCTCCCTGAGGTTTTAACAATATAGTGGTCTCATATATTAATAGTCTGCATATACTCACACACGTTGGGTACATTTCTACCTGTACGGAGGTAGAAACCAGTAACCCTAGTTACTCCAGGTAACATACACTGTGATTCAATACAATTTGTGAAGTCATTATATGGGAAGAAGCACCAGAAAACGAAAAGGAACTCAGCTTCTAAGTTCTCATTTTTGGAAAAGGGAGCTGGAAAGTTCAAAGTCAGCTGTCTCAAAGGAGGGCTGTTTTAGCATATTTGTCAAAAAGCTCCCTATTCAGTTTCTATGCCTTGAACTGTATTTGTAAATAAAGTCACAAAGCATGAACTGACAACCATGTTGCAGGAGATTTTCTGCATGCAAGGTTTGCCAAAGCAGAATATTTCCTTCTCCAGTTTTAAACCACTATTCCAAACAAACCTTTGCCACAATTAAAAGGCAGATAAGAGCAGGGACAGAGAACTGAAGTAGAGATACCAATCTAAAAGCTAAAAATGTTTCTGTTTTTTCTATCAACAACCTACAAAGGGTAAAGGGCTGAGCATTCACTCCAGTTTATACTCAGAGTATGTGAAAGAGGGAAGGGAAAGATGGTTTTCAGGTGGCTCTGAAGCTATGAGATGCTCCATCAAGCCCTCAAATGCTTTCCATTAAAAATAGAAAAAGAAACAAGAGAGACAAAACCTGAAGGTAACGTGTTTGCATCCAAGGTGATGAGGGCCTCGGGTAGGACTGTGTGAAGCAGGTCTGCAGCAAAGCCTTCACTGGCCATGCCTCTCTGCTTTACCTGCAGGGCTCAGGGCTCACAGAGCAGGTAAGACAACGAACACCAAGCCTGGCTGAGAAAGGACATGGCAGCAAATTCTTCTGTACCTCAGAGTTAAAGCACTTGCTCAAGATTTGAGAGACTGCTTCTATCCCTTTGGTGCCCAAGAAGGTGGAGGGAGAACACACATCTCACACTTTCTCCCGGACTTCCCTGCGATCAGGCAGAGGACAGCTGAGGTATGCGGATGGGCTGTCTGAACCTTCCCTCAGAAATGGCTCCATGTTGAACAGAGTAAATAAATATTCATTACGTCAGGGAGAGAAAGATAAACAGAAACAAAAGAAAACACAGTGCTACTGCCAGCAAGGGCTGCTGGGCAGGAGAGAGACAGCTGAATGCCCCAAAAGGTCCTGCATCCACAAATCTGTCATAAAAAAGCAGTGACAAACTCATTAGAGGTTATGATCACCTCCAGTTATCACAGAACCACAGTTTCCAGGGTTCCCACATTTCACCATGAAGACATATAGCAACAGTCTGTAGGAACCCTTGCTGTGAGTCAAGCACTGTTCACTAAGCCACCAGAGAGATGCTGTACCACAAAACTAACATTTACACTGAGGTTAGAGAAGCCTCTCTGTGTGGCTGGCCTGTGAGGCTCATGCAATGCTGGTATTTTGGTAGGCAGCCCCCAGCTCTGACTTTCCAGCCCAAATGGCTGTGTGTCCATACACAGGTGGCCAACTGTAAGTGGCTCTTAACTGCAGTCTGCACCCAGGCTTGCACTCACATCTCCAGCCCCTCAGCAAGATGCCTCAACAACCATTCTGCCATTTACCTGGTAAAAAACAAATTATGTTAACAAACTTCCAGATTATCATCTCCTTAGTGTTGTGTGTTTACCTTATGCTTCTCCTTGTTTACAAATGTCGAGTCAAGCATATGTGGGGTTACAGGATCAAGGCAACACTGGATACTCTCACTGTCCTCAGTTTGCGATTGCTTCCAGCATTAGCACAGGGTGAATTAATACTCTGTCACACAGTCTGTGCACCTTCCATCCCTCCATGTGGCAGAAGAAAAATACTTGACCCCCGGATTGTAAAAGCCTTTCCTATGCTGTCAGTCTGCCTACCTTAGAGACGTACTACCTTAAAGGAAGGAAGCTTCATAGGGAAATCACAGATGCAAAATCTGCCTTAAGGAAATAAGTGGGTGGCAGCATGTAATTAATAGAAGAAACCCTCCAGAAACTACTTGCTACAGACAGAATCAGTCTTTGCAGGAGACAGCCGTGACAAAATCCAAACCGTAATCTAATTTTTGTGGTATGCGCATCTGAAAATAAATAAACAAAAGCAGTCTTAAGAATACCTCTCCCATTCAAGTCCGACTAGAACCTGATACAGCTGTGGAACAAAGAGTCTGCGAATTGCTTGGGTTTGGTATGACAGATCTAGCTGAAAGTCCCAGCTCTTCTTGGCCATACTAGCCAAAAGATTATGAAGGATTGAGGGTTGTTAAGTTTAGGTTACTTGGATGTGGTATGTGACCTGGACTGTTTCATGGTGTTTTGTGTCGGTCAGCTAGTAGACTTCAATAACTCCATTAACTTTCATATATGCATCAAAGGAGTCAAAGAACCACCAAGAGAATATGAAGTATAAGAAGACCGAAGGCAAGGAGCTAGGGGAGGGGTGCACTGGGGGAAAGGAAAATACAGAACTGGGACCCATAACATTACACAACGGGAATAAGACAGTAGTTGACCCCCAGCAAACATCAGCCTTTGGCAGGTCCCTGAGAGGAGTGTATATGCAGAGCCCCTCTGAGCTCCTGGGTCTGGGTGCATGCTCCAGACACATCCCCACTCCAGAAAGAGGTAACACACAGGTGCAGACCAGCTTCCAGCTGCTCAGGCAGCCCCAGCTGCACCCCAGCAGAGCTCAGTGTGAGAGCCCACAGTCCAGGACCGTGGCTGCCCTCCAGCAGGCAAAGGTAAGTGTTGAGGATCAGACCCCAGAGACCTTACGGAATGCACAGCTACTGATCCTGAGGGCTCTACCCTTCAGCTGTCTCTTAAAGGCCGTGACCAGGTGAGAACAATAGTTAAAGAACTCTTTTATATATATATCCTAGAGATACAGGAAGCCAAGTGCTTCTCATGAGCACCCTGTCCCACAGAGTGATCCTATGCTGAGAGGCTGACCTGGTTTTGGCTGGGATAGAGTTAATTTTCTTCCTAGTAGCTGGTATAGTGCTATGTCTTGGATTCAGTATGAGAAGAATGTTGATAACACTCTGATGTTTTCGGTTGCTGCTGGGTGGTGTTTATACTAAGTCAAGGATTTTTCAGCATCTCATGCCCAGCCAGCGAGAAGGCTGGAGGGGCACAAGAATTTGAGACAGCACACAGCCGGGGTAGCTGACCCAAACTGGCCAATGGGGTATTCCATACCATGCGACATCATGCCCAGTATATAAACTCAGGGGAGTTGTCCTGGGGAGATTGCTGCTCAGGAACTAACTGGGCATCTGTCTGGGAGTGGTGAGCAATTGCATTGTGCATCATTTGTTCTGTATATTCCAATCCTTTTATTGTTATTGTCATTTTATTATTGTTGTTATTATCATTATTAGTTTCTTCCTTCCTGTTCTATTAAACTCTTCTTATCTCAACCCATGAGTTTTACCTTTTTCCTTCTGATTCTCTCCCCCATCCCACTGTGTGTGGTGGCAGGTGGGGGTGGGGGGGAAATGAGTGAGCAGCTGCCTGGTGCTTAGTTGCTGGCTGGGGTTAAACCACGACAGAGGCAAAGCCATTGTGTCCCATGTTCACGAAAAAACACAGCAACAGAGAGTCATGTCTTTGAGTGCAGCCTGAACCTGGCTTGTAATACTATAGGCAATGGGGTTCTTGGATTAATAGCAGCTGTGGTGCAGCCATAGATCCAGTGGGCAGCTCAGAAATAAGCCTGGTGGAGAGGGCACACAGGGTGCCTTCTCCAGCTTCTTCCAGGAGGACACAGTGTAAGGATGGTGACTGCAGATGGATGGTGCTTGGGTCTATCCCTGCAACAACAAAAGATCAGGGCACAGAATGGTACAAGTCCCACAAAGCTCTGCCCTTTTGAAATCTCTGGGTACTGCTTTATCCACCCTGTTCTTTGCCTTTCGTCTTCTTCTCCCACCCATTTAGAGCCCTTGAGAGAACAAATGTAGGCATTTCGCAGCTTAGGTAGGATTGCTTATAATCTAACAAAAAGTAACAATATGGGCTGAAATTTTACAGGTGTCTATCTGTCTCCTGCAGGGATTTCTTTTTATTCCCCTGCTATTTCTGAAATTATTTGGAGGCATTTTGGCATGTAAAGCAATTCTTTAGCTTTCCTGTTAAACAGCCCTGGGTTCCCATGTTTTCTAGCCAGTCCTTCAGAAGTCCAGCAATCATGGCAAACCTAGTTCTGTGCTTCCCCTGCCCCTATGAAAATCTACCCAAATTCAGGAAATTGACAAATTTGAAAATGTGAGGTCTGCACCTGCTCAGAGATTTATCTGAGCAGGAGTTTCAGCTTGCTCAGGCTAAAATCCTGCAGGGTCACTGAACATGCTTGAGTTTCTCACAAGTTCCTACATGTGATCGTGCTGCACAAACATGGTCCCAGGCACAGCATGCAAGTTTGGGCAGGTATCTGCTTCTAGATCACCTGTGCAATACTCTGATCTCACTGCATATGTAAAACCAAGTTCTTTGCTCACACTCTGGTCAACCCTATGTCCAAGGAAGGCATTTGGCATCAGACCTTTAATGACCAGGCTATAGAATCCTTTTCAGACCAGAGTTGGAAGCATGGCCCCTGTAGGCCCAAGCACCAAGCGTCCCCACAAAGCAACTGAGCTAAAGGAAAGCAGACTTTCTTCGTGCCTTAGTAGCTGGTAGCAGTGGTTAGGAGTGGAAAGGGATCCTGTACAAGAACCAAGAGCAAGAAGCTTGTCTCTCCTGCATCCTCTGGGAGATCGCTGCTGGAACCAAGCAGTGGGAAGAGGAAGCAGAGATCTGGTGAGGTGATAAAAGTCAGATCACAGGGTCAGAATGGGATCCACTGGGAGGAGAAGTTTTGTGAGATATTCCCAAAGCAGGGAACAGAAACCTAGCCTGGCTGGGTGTGGAAATGGGGAGCGATGACTGAGTATGGAAAATTGGACTGGGACCTGGGACTAGGGAGCCAGCTAGCTGAGAAAGAGCAGCTGCATCTGTACTTACTTGCTCTGCAGCATATCTTAGGGCTCTCATTTCCTGGTCATCTGAATTGTCAGGCCTGTTGGGACATGCTGCAGCTCCCATTCAGCACACATGTCCAGGTTTCCATCCCAGTATGGAGCTGGGGTATGACTAAGCACACATCCAGACATGGGAACTGGGAAGCACTCTTGGGTCCAACTGTGTAAACACAGACGGCAAGTCTAGATAAGGAGCTTGAGAAAGAGGAAGAAAATGACTACAAGA
This sequence comes from Elanus axillaris, assembly GCA_026212715.1. Classification (NCBI taxonomy): domain Eukaryota; kingdom Metazoa; phylum Chordata; class Aves; order Accipitriformes; family Accipitridae; genus Elanus; species Elanus axillaris. The sequence continues at coordinate 17,271,112 of JANZLQ010000008.1, forward strand.
CCATGGTTTGCTAATGGATACGAGCTGTTTGGGTGTGAGGGAAGACCGGGCAGGATACGAAAAGACAGTGAGATGAAGTGTTGGAGCTGGAGGAGTCTTGAAGCAAAACCTTGGCAATGAGAATTAGGGCTGGGGGAGCATGGGGGTGGAGTGGACATGGTGTAGTGGCATGGAAAGACCATGGGCTGGGCATCGGGGCAGACCACCTGACAAGACCAAGAGGCTGGAGCAGTGTGACCAGCTGGGTTGTAGCAAGTCCTGGCAGAGGGCTGGGACCAACTACGCAGGGAATCAGACATCAGGCGAGAGGCTGGATGCAACTAGTGCTTACTTCTGACATTATCCACTGCCCATTTAATCCTGTTGTTCAATTCTTGCCCCACTTGTGACACACAATTGGACATTATGATGCACCCTGTCCAGAAAGAAGATACTTGACATGCATTATGATCTGCCTGGTTGTGGTGTTTGCAAGTAGAACTTTCTTGCTAAATTAATGTATGCTTTTGCATCCACCTTAATTATGATTGTTTGGGTCAGGGACCCTGTTTTATTTCTAGTCCTAACCTGAAATATTGAATACAGATTCTCTCACTTCTTTCTTACATGTCAAAACCACAGGTCGAGCCTTCACAGATTTCTGTTTGTCTAAACCCTGTCTCTTGCACCTGTCTTAGATTGCTTTCCCGCTGCTCACATTATTCTTTAAAACACTTATCTTTATTATAACACTTTAAGGCTCATTCTCCTGACCACTTAAACCAAAATCCTACCAGTCCTAAGAGCTTCTTTTAACACTGATAATGGAAACTGGAAATAGACTTTCCCAGAAACATTATGCTGAAAGCCTCAGCTCTTTTTTGTGGGATCACATCCTTATATATGGCAGTCACATGGCATATTTTGTCTCAGACAGGCTTTTCAATAAAATTGCAAGAGGTAAATAATCTACCTCTGCACTTTATCCCACTGCATTTTTTTCCCAGGTGCTCTAGAGAGTCTATCTGCTTCACAAGTCTCACTCAGGCTAGCATCCAGTTTGCAATTCTTATATTTGTAACTGAAAAAAAAAAAAAAATTGTTTCCCAGCAAGATGCTTGCCAGGCCCCTTTTAGCAGTGGCAATAAGTAGTTTATGACCAGTTTCAACTAGCAAAGATTCCAATAAAGCTTTTTTACACCTCATGGCCTGAGACCAAGTCTTCCTTCTCTATTTGAGTGCTGTGACATTTCATTTCTATAAGTACCCCTGACACATGATCCACTGTATTGCTACTTGGCTGGTCTCCAACCAGCCAGGCCAGTTTTGCTGTGGCTTGTTAGCTAGCTGCTGGTGGAACAATTTAATCCTGGGTCTTCCTTATGTGAGGGGATCAGGGTACTGGTGTGGTAGGAGAGAGCAGAGGGAATGCAACGGGCCTGATGTGGTGAGAAAGAAGAGGCTGAGTCTCTCTCTTGCTGTCTTGGAAGGGGAAATGACCTTCCTGGTAGCAGGCTGGTGAGATGACCTCGTTTAGGGTGGACATTCCACTATGCCACCAGCCAGAGTGTGCCTAGGGCTGCTGTGACCACAGCTCCAAATGGGAGAAGAAAGGAAGGAAGAAAAGGCAGGCCATGAATGATCAGGATAATCTGGTGCTAGGAGTGGGAGATAACGGGGGAGGATGAGAGAAAGAGGATGATTCAGAGCAAGGGAAATGAGGTGATGGGTTTTTAGGTCACTGCAGTGGTGAAGAGAGATCCATCAGGACTAGATAAAGATATCTTGGTCGAAGGCCCAAGAGACTTGCAGTTCTTGGTCACTTCAGCACTGAGGAGTGGATGGCTGTGGGAGAGTCTAGCTTTCAGTTAGGGAAACAGGCTTACACCTATAGATGGCTAATTTGTTTTTTTGTTTCAGCTGGTTTTGGTTTTATTTTTTATTTCAAAGATTGAAACCTTATCTGCAAGTTTGACCACACTGTTGGAAGAGGTCTGAGCCAGTCTTGTCATAGAGATCTCTGAAGAGAACTTAGTTTTGCATTTAAAATTATAACATCTAGATTTTACATCTGCTTCACTTCTATGCATCATAACAGTCATTGGCTTCTGAATTAGTTAGTTGACATAAATTCAGTTTTTTCTTCATACAGTCTTCCTTTCCAAGGAGTCCTTGTACCCTTCCTTGTCTACCTGGGCAAGGCCCTAAGGGATGCCATGCTGGTGGTGACCTCAACAGCGTGCTAATATAAAATGTATTGTGGATCTCTGAGTCCCTGGGAAAGTAGTCCTCCCAAAAGCTTTTTATGCAAAAGCTAGCTGCCATCATCATTATTCCTAATAAGCAAAAGTACCACTGGGTTTAGGCTGATTGTAGAGGTACCTTTAGAAGTAGAGCAGTACTAGCAAGCCGCCCATCTTGATCATTGTCCAGGATTAGGCACTTAAAGTCCATTGAAATTCCAATTTTAAATCTTAATCTAGATCTAGGAAATTATTTACAGAAAATTGCAAGGGTTAGTATTTACCTCAGAATCCAGACCCACAGATTCTGCTTTCACTGGGCCACAGCCATACCATGTCTTTCAGTCAAGGTAGCTCTTAATGCTTTTATTTCCTCAGCTAGGATATTGCAGAAGTTGCTTCACTAACTTTGGATGGTGCAGATTAACAGTTTTACAGAGGATCACACCTGAGTACTGTTAAAATGCTGTTGCTATGTTCTCTTAAAACAATAGGCATCTCAGTCTAATGCAAATATTAGTAAAATTATTCTGATCATTTACAAGTACAGCTGCAGGCAAGCATATTCACACAGATGCCTGCGAAGATGCAATGCAAGCAGCCTGGGATGCCAAAGGTCTGTGTGGTGATTACTCAATTAAAAGGGTCCTTAAAAGCACTTATTGAGGGCAGGCAGACAGGCAGAGGAATAGCAGAAAAGACTGGAAGGGAAGGTGGGAAGCCACAGGCGGATCTGTTGTCCTGGTTTCAGCTGGGACAGAGTTAAGTGTCTTCCTAGTAGCTGGTACGGTGCTGTGTTTTGAGTTCAGTATGAGAAGAATGTTGATAACACTCT
>JANZLQ010000008.1:17274268-17300527 GCA_026212715.1 Elanus axillaris
TTATCATTATTAGTTTCTTCTTTTCTGTTCTATTAAACCATTCTTATCTCAACCCATGAGTTTTACTTTTTTTCCCCCAATTTTCTCCCCCGTCCCACTGGGTGGCGGGGGGGGAGTGAGTGGCTGCGTGGTGTTTAGTTGCTGGCTGGGGTTAAACCACGACACCTGTCTTTTGGGGAAGAGTTTCAAAGGAGGGAAAGGAGAAGGTTGAAAATGAGAAGGAACGTAGGCAGTAGAAAGGGTGACCAGTTTGGCAGCCCCATCAGGAAGGAAGGCAAGGTGCCTATGAGAGAATGAGGTGTTGTACCGTACTTGCTCCAGCAGAGCCAATCAGCAGATTTAGGAGGAAGGACAAAGGCTGGGAAAACGTATGGGTGTTGCTGGAAAAGGATGGCTTTATCACAGTGTCTTTCTCTACCATTTTGGCTACTGAGTCTGCCCCTCCTTTGGGGTATTCTTATTTCAAGGTTTGCCAGGAAGCAGGCAATGGCAGTACTTGATGGGGCTCCTACAGGACTACAATCCCCAGCATCCTCTGAGGCAAGTGGCCAACCACTATGGCCACACTCAGGTATTGGAAATATGCTCTCATTCCGAAAGGAGCCAGATTGATTTTTTTTCAGCTCTCAACAGTCCAATGGTTTACAGATTCCCAAGGTCAGGAGCAATAAAATATTAACATCTAATCTGTCATACCACCAATGAAAACTATAATCTGGCCCATGACCTCACGTGAGTACCAGGTTGTTAACTAAAGAAAGGAATCAAATCTTCCTTTAATAAATACTCCAGACAGTGACAGGTAAAATTCAGGTCATACGTCTCCTTTGAAGTTTTAATGGCCACTCAAATTTTATGATAAAGCCACTCACCTTATGTTTGTAGTAATTTTGCAAAGCCCGAAGCGGCTCTAGTCATCTTTGGTGCACAGTTCCCAAGGACAAAGCTCTCATAAAACTGCAAGCTTCAAAGGGATTAGACCTCTTCTTTTCTCTCCTTCTCTCTCTTTCTCTTTTTTTTTTTTTTTAAAAAAAGGAGCATTTCTGAACATTTCCTCCCATTTTCTACATAGCTCCCTGAGGAGCCTCCCAGTTGAGCCCCCCCAACTATACTTCTTCCTCAAGCTCTGTCACTCACTAAATTGAAATAAAATAAAATGAAATAAAATAAAATAAAATAAAATAAAATGCCTTTTCCCTTTTCTTAATAGTAAGGCAATTTTCTGGGTCATTTCTGCTTTTTGTCTTTATTCTATTGTCAATGTGGAGTAATTTGAAGCAAATCAATAGAGCCTGTGCATTTGCATATTTCTCAGGCTCTAAGAAGGACCACATGCAGTGGAACTGCTCCCCTGAATGCCATTTTGTTTGTTTGTTTCCCTCCTTTTAAAGTCAGGGGGAAGCGGAGCTGAATCTGCCAAAGCTTGAATTCCAAAGCTAACGTCCATCTTGGTAAATGAAACAGTGCCGTGGAACATTCCCAGGCACTGGAAGGCAATTGTCTGTGCTGTTTAATTGTTAGCACAGTGCCTGGCACAGCGGAGCCGGGGCCAACTTTCCCAAACAATTCCCAAGCACAGGCCAACAGCTGGCATGGACCAGGGCCGCTCAACAGGCAGTTTGTGTGCGGGACACGGAGGGGCGGGGAGGCCAGTAGTATGGATGTGGCCATTTCCATGTCTGTCAGCCTCAGCACCAGGCAATGGTCCCAACCACACTTAATTTACTACTACAGACACAGCCACGTTTGCTCAAACATAACACTTGTACAGCTACACCACTGTGAGGAAAAAACTGCTTATCCAACTTCCCGGCATAAACATATGTACTTGCTTCTAGACTGATTTTATGCATTGCCTTGGCCATAAGATCGATTTGTTTCCATTAATTGCTAAGGGTGTTTTTTTCAGATCTTTATGCTTAAATGACAAGGATGAGACACTTGAGGGAAAAAAACTCTATTTGTCTTTTTTTCTAATTCCCCAGTGGCATTAAGAAGTAAAAGTCTGAGAGGGAGCAGATGGGAACTTTCTGCACTTACACCAAGCGCTGGAAAATTATTCAAATCAGGTGTCTGTCCAGGCATGGGCCAAACCACCCTGAACCACAGTTGTGCAAATAGCATACAGTTCAAGTTTATTCAGTTTTTATCAGCAAATGTGCCAGCCCCAGAAGTTTCTCCCGGCACGGTAAGGTGCACCAACCCACGCACCTTATGGCAGTGGTGGCTGGCAATATTTGCATGAAATACTAGCTTGGAAACAAGTTGAAGACTGGTCAGATGGTCATCCTCCTTTCAGCCACCAGACCTCAGCTAACACCCTGTTCCCCACTGCGGGGACAAAGTGCGCATCACTGAGAAGAAATAGCAGGAGGTGCCTCTAAGGGACCACCACAAAACAGCAATGCCAGCCACAAGCAAATGAAGGAACATCTACCAGCTACTATATGCAAGCTAAATAACATAAATACACAAAATAATCTCACAAAGACGATAAAAGAGGAACATGTGGGTCCCCTGAGCCTAATTTTTCTGCAGATGGTACATGTCAGAAATAGCTGGTATTCAGAACTGTCTTTTCAGGGCATGCTTCTTTAAGGTTACTGAAAAGTTCCTTTATTCAAGAAATTAGCTTAAATGTCCTAAGGCACAGCATGTACTCTGAAAATACTCACATTTCATTTGATTGCTGTTGTTAATGTTTCAGAAATGAAGTAAGTTTTCCCCTGGGGACATTTAGCCTGGCTTACCCATTTGTCTGAGCTTCTTCAAAGGAGGAATGGTTCTTAGTTCTAGCCTGATAACAGCACAGGAGAAAAACCAAATGCAGTGTAAGGAAAAGAGTGATTTATCAATTTTTGGGGTGGAGGGGAAGCCACAGGTAAATTTAGTAATAGCATACAAATATTCATATAAGAAAACTGCTGCTATTTCATTATTTAGCTGAGAACGCTGAGAACAAAAAACCAGATCAGTTTCAACTGCAAGCATATGAACACATTAGTTTTGCTTTTTCTCTCCAACATTTTGTGAATTTGAGTGCTCATTTAAGGGATTCATCAGAGATGGGCGGACAGGAAAGGTTTGGACCAGGTAAGACTCTTACTGATAACAGGCAACAGAGGAAATGGTGCTAATCTGGCAAGAATTCTGCCATCTTCTGCAGCAGAAATCTTATAAATTTTTGCTCCTGGGAGATCACAGAATTCAAACAAAACTGGAAAATAATCCTCTTCTTAAGGACCTACCAAAACCTTGCCACAGAAACCCAATACAGGATCAAATCTGGACCTGGCCCCTGGAGAGACTGCAGATTAAAAAGCTGGAATCCAGAAATTTGTTGTGAAAACTCCTCGAGAGCAATACACTCAGACTTTAGGTGTTCTTTTGTGTCATACTTAAATACAGCAGTTTTTCAAATTAAATCCTATTTCGCTATATCATTTCAGTCACTGACGGAGGTTCCCGGTCCAGCCTGAAGTTTACAGGGTGCCCAGAGTCACCTGCAAGGTGGTGGCAGTGCTCACCTGGTGTCAGCTCTGCACCACCGCAGCTACCAAGGGAGAAGGCTGCTCCTACAGACCCAGACCTCAAGTACGGCTTGGGTGCCAATGCAGCCTGCAGAAACAGATTTCTCAAGACTTCTCCAGTCATGTGAGTTACTGAAGCTGAACGTTACTGCTTCTCACTGAAGCAAAACATTGGGTCTGAGACACCTAAAAGGGATTTAGCACCTAAAGGTGGGGTGTAATATAAGCATGTAATCCAGAAAACGTTCGTACTGCTAATGTTTAACCCTACACATTGAACTCTGTATGCCAATAAATTTATGAGTTTAAAATTCATTACGGTCCTAGAGCTGTGCTTGTGCAGATATGCAGCAGAGCCTCAGGCTTTGTACTGTTAGGGACTCAGGTCATGCTCATCCCTGGTCAGGATCCAGAAATGAGGTACTGCCCTCCCTAAACCCTCTGGGGGTCTTAATGTCAAAGGCACTCTTCTGGCTCACTTTCTGCATGTGTACAGGATGAAGCTTCTCACAAGCTGCCACTGTTTTTCTTTGCAAAGCCGCTGGCTTGAAGGAGTTTGGTGATGGTGCCCCTGTTTGACAGACTAGCCTAGGAAGCAGGACAATCCTCTAGTGGCAGGGAGATGCGATACCTGCTCCTCCTGGCCCTGAGAAAGCCAAAAGCCAACATCCCCCACTTCCCAGAAGACCCACTAGGCCATGGGCTACTCAGAGACATGTAGAGGGCTCACTGTTTTTGCTTTTGTCCTCCACAAGGCCAGGCCAGCGAGCAGCCGAGAGTGTCGGATTTGCGGGACTGGAAAAAGAGAGCTGTGAGTCCGCAACACCACAGCGCGGGTACTGACCTGGGAGACTGGGACTCCTGTCCCTCTGAGGGGTGCCTAGGTCCTTTTTTTTGGTCTAGTGATCCACCCCAGTGGGTTGGAAATAATGACAAACCACAATAACAATAGCCAGCTAAACAAAACAAGTATAAACAGAAACAACTGAGGCCGGGAAGAGAAATAGCCTTTGGGGATATTATTGAGAAGAGACTTCAGACTTTGATTTCCCAGGCAGAAGAGATGGCACATCAGGCACATCAGCCAATGTGACTCCTCAGTTCCTGAGAAAAAGGCAAACCACACTTTCCTAAAGCTTCCTGTAGCCAAAGGAACTGAACTGATTCTGCTACAGTAAAACAGAGTAAGGCATGAAAATGGGGAGGTCAGCACAAAAAGCAAGGTTGGAAACCCCATGACTCCATGCTGAACAGCTAAATGTTTCTGAGTTGCTGCCTCAGAAGTGTGAGAATCCCCCTTGGTACCATGTGCCTTTGCTTGGTCCCATGGGAAGTAGAAGGCTTTAATGAGCTTCCCGAGCCCCACGTGGAAAAAAAGAACACACCGGGTGCAAAAGTTGTTATGCATGTAGTAATAGCATCTCCTATATATTGACACAAGCACTGGGCATAAAGAAAAAAAAGGAAGTTTGCCCCGGTTATACAGCACAACACAGGGAGTCTGGCAGAAAGTAAACAAGCTGTGCTGTTATTCTTTATGTCACAAATTAAAACCTGAGTTAGGTGAGATGCATGCCCCAGCTGGGAGCAGGCAGAAGCAGGGGCAGCTCTAGCCCAAGCCCACCACCGGCAGTGGGCTGGTTGGGTGGGAAGGAGCAACAGCAGCACCTGGGGCTGTGGGAGCAATGGGAAATGCAAATTAAGCCTGAGACTGATGGGCAGCAGGAATGGCCGGGCAGAGACCAGGAAGGACGAGCAGCTAAGGGAGGAGGAACTCTGCTTTGGCGAGGTATGCCTGAGACCTCATTTCAGGATGCTGTCTGCTACCGCCTGCACAGGCTGTCCTGCAGAAACAACTCGTGTGTTTAACTTGCCTAGCTGAAGAGTGACTCCCTTTTTCAGTGTGAATTCACTTTGTTTCTGCAATATAACTGCCCTTCTCTCCACAGCTCTCTCTCTCTCTCAAGTTTAGAAGACTTCAAAATAAAGAAATAACCTACTCCTTAGATATTCATTGTTGCATTTCTTCCTCAGTACAGCACACACAGGGTGGGAAAACAGACTGTTAAATTTCCCCAGTTGCTTGGAAATTTGGTGTGGAAACACGGAAGCACGCATTTTCTCCTCCCCCATCCACTCCTCAGCTAACCTGTGGAGCATGCTGCCGTGACATGTTGTCAAAAGCAAGTATTTGCCAGGATTCAGAACTGAACTGAATATGCAAATGAACATGAACACACACACACACGCGCACACACACAAGTGCCAATATATATTTGCATACATATTTATATATAAACAGTGGCTATTTTTAAAAAGCACAATAACAACATCAAAGAAATCTCGGGAACCATGGCACTCTTCATTTGCCATAGACGGGCCTTCGCTCACCGTAGACAGACCGGACTCTGCCTGGTCTGCCAGAGGCTTCTCCAGTGGCCTGTGTCAGCTCAAATAACAAATCCCAAACAAGCACCATTGCTGAGGGTGCTAGAAACAGCAGATGACAACAATAACCTAATGGTTAATAGTGGAGAAGAAGAGGAATAAGGAAACACAAGCAAAGTATGTGAGTCGCTTTATTAAAAGCATACCCATCGGGCTGCTTCTGCTACTTACAGTGGCCAATAAATTCCCTCTGTCCTAATACACTCGAAGTGCCAGGATGCATTATTCAGCACATGAGTAATTCACCACATTCTTTCAGATAATAGTCAGTTGCTGAGCCGGATTCTCTTTCATGAAGGTCAACAGCAACACCACTATTGTAGTTGTAGAGCATGGCAGAACCTCGTGGCACTGTACCAAGCAGATTAAAACAAGGATCCGTGCAAGGATCCCGTGTAATGGCCACAAGGTTCCCATGTGGGCATAGAGGCACTTCTGCAGAGGATCAGGCCCTAAAGTCACACTGAAAATCATGGGAAGGAGTTCGGCACCCAGTCAAGAGGAGGAATAGCTGTTCACGTGGCCACCTGAAAAGCCAGTTGGCCAACTGGAATTTCCCTCTCCGTATGGAATGGTAATTTGGGTGCTGAAGGATAATTGGAGAGTTGAATTTGATGGTGGCCTCAGTACTGTAGGGGACTCTGCACCAACTGCTCTAAAGGAACCGGGCAGGTGCTACAGTGACACTACTTTTTCTTGCAGGTTTTGAGATCAGCTACGTAGTTGAACTACTGCATTAATACCATGCGTTGCAGACATACATAGTCCTTGCCAGCGAAGAAAGCTCCTCTACCTTTGCTTTTGTAATGTATTCTGGTGCGCAGGTCTGCTCTGCCTGTCTCTGTTTGCATTAGGTTAAATGCTGCTGAAGTAGATGGGCCTAATTACGGCCTTTCATTCAAGATTAATATGAAGCCATTAGGCTGGTTTATGCAACCAGGTAGCTGAGCAATAGAAACATCTAAAACAAGTATGAGGCAATGTTGGGAGGCTGAAACCATGCAGTCAGCGGGCTTTCGTTGTGAAAAGGCATGGGAAATGCAGAAGCAAGCGCTGCCTTCATCTACAGACGTGAGACAAAACACAGGATGAGAGAAGACTCACTGCGAAAGACTAGAAGGAGCTACCAAACCCACCACTGGTCCAACCCCAAATCGGCAGCCTGAGCTAAACAGGGAGGCTTGCAGCTCCAAACGCCCTGCGCCACTGCTGTTACTCACTTCACCCTGTGCTCAGCAAAATAAGCTCTGGTAGCTCTTTTGCAGTGACAGCACATGAATAATTGCCCGATTCCTTGCCAGCTTCCCCTCCAGGCAGAAACGCTCCGAAGAAACTTGGGTGTTTTTCTAGTGGCTGGACCAGAACCGGGTAATGCCGCAGCAATGCTTCTGGGAGTTCTCTTCTCCCTGTTCTTCCAAAACACCGCTCTGATGTTTGTGGTTGTGCAGTTAGGTGAGACACAGGCAGGTTTTCTTGGTAATTAACCAGGCCTTCATTGACTGTTAATGCTATCCTAGGTATTTTTTAAAAAGAGGGATTAGCTGACGTGGGAGAGACTAATTAAGAGAGAAAAAGAAATTTAAGAAAAATTGAAGTTAGGTTTTAAGGAAAGAATAGAGAAATTCAAGAAAGGATTTAGGAGCCAGAGTTTACAAGGCAACAACTGAATTTTTAATAAATTGATAGTTGATTTAATTGGATTATTATAATTTGGTAGTATATATTTAATCTCTTTTATTAAAGATAAATTTATTTTAAAAAAGCTCCATGTGCCTCTTTTCTTTAAGCTCAGAGGAAAGAATGAGAAGGCAGATGTAACCCCCAAATCTGAACATACACATCCACTAGAATTTTACAAGTGAACCATACTTATATCTCCCAAGGGAAAAATACTGAAAAGGAGACACTGCTGCAGGGGGGGGGGGGGGAAGAAGGGTACTGCATAGTGCTGCTATGGGACCTTCCCATCTTTCTAGGGCATGAAAGGACATTTGGGGGAGAAACTTCTATTGGGCAACACTGTAGATGAGCGTGAATAGGTTTTACCCATTTTGAAAGTGGGAGAAAAATTGTGTACTACTTCTATGCATCCAATGGGTACCTTTAATTTACGATCACGCTGCTGTGGATGGAAAATTGCAACCATTTTCAGGCTACTGTACATTTCCTTTAATGTTTTGATGGCAGAAAAGCACCATCCTTCATCACATTTATTTTCATCAGGGTAGGATGCAGAAGTGCCAGGTAGTTTCCAGAGAAACAACCCCTGCTGTGAAGAACAGACATTCTTAGCTTAATATTGCTATGATTTCTAGCTCCCAGTGCAAAACCACAAAACTTTCATTGTCAGGAGCTACAGAGAGCGCGCGCACGCACACACACACACATTAGGCACTTTGTTTTATTTTGCAAAAAAAAAAAAAAAAAAAGAGTCTTTATATATAAACCATTTCATTCTCTCTCAAAACATACTACAACTATACAGCTGTTTGCTCCATCATTTGCATAGGAAATACCACAATACAAAAATAAGGTAGGGGGGAGGCAAAAGAAGCAAAACAGCAACCAATTTATGCATGTGTTTCCACGTATAAACATTTGAAGCCTTACAAAATTATTTACATCGTTTGTCAACTATTTACATTAAGAGCAACATTTCTAACTATAACAAACAAAACTATAATTTATCAAGTGTATGTAAAATTGTCTTAAAAAAAAAAAAAAAGAGTCTATCATATACCACAAATAAATAAAGACAAACAACAGTTTTAACAAAGCTAGGTTTTCCTGCAAGACCCTTTTTTGGTATTTTGATTGTCTATTCTAGCCTTTGGTTGACAGCTTAATGTTACAGCTTGTGAAGTCCAGACACTTACTAGGTTGGTTTGGTTTTCTCCTGTTGTCTGGCCAAATCCTACACGATCTAACCTCCTCTTTGGCCCTTCATCTACTGTTTCAAGGCTGAGCACGGTGGATCAAAGTCATTGTTAGCATAAAAGGGCACCACTTCGTTGACTTCAGTGGAGCTTGAGCTACTTTTGTCAGCAGTAAATTTTCCCCTGCATGTGTCAATCTGAACAGTGGATTAACTGAACTGCACTGTAATTTTAAACGAAATTACTGTATCCTTTACCTTCTAGTAAATTACATGCAATATCCATGTGAAACTAGATCATACTGGTGCTGAACCAGCTTAACATGTCTGTATATGAAAATTGCATCCTAAATCCTTCTTTTTAAAGTGATACTAAGTTTAGCTTATAGTAAGAGGTTTAACATTCTGCGTTCTTTGTAACTATCCCCGTTATTTAAGCTTCCCACATTGAATTTACAGTTCATTCTAGATGTTTTGCCCTTTTAAGCAATTTGAAAACAAAATCCTGCTTTGAATATTCAGTGCACACCATCTGAGTTAACAGGTACAAAATATCTGGATGCTTAGCTCATTTATCTTAAGAAAAATGAAGCTAAGTTGGTACTGTTCTGAGAGGTATTTAAATAACTTTTTTGTAAATGTGCCGTGTTATCAAATGTAAAACAACTGCTTTTTTCAGATGATTGTTAGAAAACTTTTGTATTAAACCTAAAAAGCTGATTTGCGTATTTACAAAATCTTTGTCATAGCAAACATGCAACATACAGAACAAAATGTTTTGTTCTATGGCTGTTTATGAATTTTTCTATGTACTTTGTCTCCACAGAACAACTTAACATTTAAAAAAACCCCACAAGTACTAAATACGTCCAGTAAAAACCTGACAGATTACAATTCATGGCTTTTCCACTGCATTCATTCATCTGCAGCCTCTCATTAATTTGTTTACTAAACATTGTCACAACAATGACAGTGCTTTGGTCAAAACACCGCAAGAGAAAAAAAAAATTATAAAGCTGCAATGTGTCAAGACATAATACTTGTAAAGAGATGAAACCTGCTGACTAAAGCCATATACATCATGAGAGCAAACAAACAACCGAACACTCTGGTATTGTGATACAGTGTCTTCCCTTTTTCTGCATAAATATACAAAATATACATTTCCAGTTTCTTTTGAGATTTCTTTTAAATGGATAGCCCATACTCAAAAAATTAAACTTATTTCAGTTTTATGTTGAGAGTCAATAGGAAGTTGCATAGATACAAAACACCTCAGCGACAAGTCCAGCTTTTAATTCTGATGCCTCTTCATGTGGAGCGCCAGGTGATCAGAGCGGGAGAAGCTGCGATTGCAGACAGCACACTGGAAGGGCTTTGCCCCTGTGTGCTTCCTGTAGTGGCGCGTTAATTCATCCGAGCGAGCAAATCTCCAGTCGCAGCCTTCCCAGGTGCACTTGTACGGTTTCTCACCTGAAAAAGAGCACACAGAAGAAATGAGACTGTCAGTTGTCACTCTTTGGGAGAAAATTGATGCGAGATCACATTAAAAGACACTGCTTTTAAATTTAAAGAAGAAATAAATGACAAAACAGAAGCTGACATTTCCTAATTACTCACAGCTTTACTCAGTAGGCCCCAAACTAACAGCTCCTTTGTTTTCTCAGCAAATTTGCTCTTGAATCTGTGATTTAATACCTCGGTAAAACCAAACATACAAATTGGAGACAGTGACGGTACAGAAATGCAGAGGTAAGAAACCTGCATGAGACTGAAATAGGCTCCCTTGCACTTGTCTCAATAGGAGGGAGTAGGAAAAAAAAGCAGTCTCACATGACAATCTGGCCTAGTTTGTAACTTAGGCTTGCACCTTTTAAAAATGGGTAAATTAAATTATACAGAGCTTTTTTAAAGAGGTTTGAAATGGGAAGGAAGATTTCTAAAAAGATTCTTTTTAGTGTGCAGATCAGTTCAAGAGCTTCTGATGTGTGAAGAGAGAAGCACAGTGTGTTACAAACACAGTGGGGGTAGTATTTTCTAAAATGTCAGAGGCAATAAAAACTCACAGTATCCTGGTTTGGGCTAGCTATATATAGGAGAAAGGACTTAAAAGACCAAAGCACCCATTTTCAGAATTGAATGTCTACAGTCAGATGCTTAAAAAGTTGTATTTTAGAGGTGGCAAGTGCTTGCTGTCTGTATCAGTCCATACTGTCACAGGAGGAGCATGGTGTCTCTGAAAACTTCATGAGTTGCAGAAGCTCTGAATACAACTTTGAAGTATCCAGCTAGTCTTGAATACACTGGCCCAAGCACCCAAAATATTTGCGATCATCCATTTTGAAACTATAAATGGGGTATCTTAAGCATGCCTATAATTTATAGATGTTTGTTGAAATGGGAGAAACATGAAGCCACTGGCCACAAAGCCAAGATGACTTCTGTGTGAAACTGGAACTTTAAGCATGTACATACACCTGGCTAAGGAGCTGGTATGGACATGATGTCACCATACAAGCAAGCTTCATATAAATAAAGAGGCTAAGATTACCTATTTATAGGCCGTTGGTTGACAAAAACCCTTCAATTGGGAGAGGCGACTGCTATCTATCTCTCTTATATTAACTTGACCCATTTGGCAAAACCAGAAAGAAACCAGAGTTTATCAAAGCACTCAGCAGTAGCTTCATCTGGACCAGAATCAGACCAAGGCCAAGACGTCCAAAAAGGCCTTCTGAACAGATCTCAAAGATCTTCTTTCTCCATTGGTCTCAGACCTTTACCCTCACAGTCTCAATCCTACAGCACTGTGGAGTGCCTCCTACTTTTCCCTGTTTTACCATCACACAAGCACGCAGAAGGAGGACAGAAACTAGCATCCTGCAATCATACTGTTTGTTCTGCACCAGTTATGAAGAGAACACTGTTTGAGAAGCCAAAACCCATTACTTCAGAGATGCTAATTTATCAGATGAAATTATGAAACCGGTTTTGTCTGGGAGTTTCTACTGCTTCTTCTGATCAACTACTTAGTAACTTTCCATCTACTGCTAAGAGCAGAATCAATCCTTTGCTCACAATGGGGATGTGACTTCACGTTGGCAGCAATGTCACAACCAGAAGCAGACCTCTGCAAGAAAAACTAACCAACCAACCACCCACCCACCTCTCTGCATAAATGGCGACTGGGATTTATTGAAATCACAGTGGAAACATATCATCCCTTAAGAAAAACAAACTTAGAGCCTGGCATCACCTCTCAGAGAATTCAAAATTATTTGGTGGATGGCAAATCAGAACACAAATCATTACAGCTTTCTATCATAGTTGAATTTACTCTGCCTGACGCTGACTGAAGACTGGAATGAGCTAAAATATATCGGACTTTTTTCTTCTCCATGCAACATAAACTATAGGATAAAACACAGATTTCATTCAAACCCAGTGTATAAAGCTTTTCTAACATCCAAGAAGCCAGTTGAGATAACACATTTGGTCTTCACAGCAGAATGACAGAAAAGATCTCTATTCAGCGAGGATCTTTTGCACTACATACATCATCTTCAATGTACTTAAACTGAGTTATTATTAATGCAGCCTGTAAAAGACTGTATTGCTGATCCATAGGCATATCACCAGGCAGATCTTCTGTGAACACTTTGTGTTAAAACACAGTGCACACACAGAGGTTGCACAAAAGCATTACTCCTGCATTTGAAGCACCTTAACCTAAAGCCAGCGTATTTCTTTCTTTTCATCCTTTCTTTCCCCTCTTCCCCTGTATTAGCTTCAAACTCTTTTTAAAAACTTTCACTTAAAACTGTCATGCTAAACTCGCAGTCTTGTGATCCTCTCACCCTAACTGCCCAGAGAGAGAGCATGTATATGGTCAGTCCTCTGTATACTCCAAACGCTTATCCATTTTGCAGAATTACATGGCAAATGAGAGAAATGGTGAAGAGGTTGGGGAAACAGCACTTATTGAACAAAAGCCTAAGAGTATCCAGACTGAATGAGACTGGAACATGGACCAGGAGACTGAAATCACTGTTTCCAAACCTGCTGTTGAGGAGGTATGAAGTATATGAAACTTCACTGTAAACTACACGATACTGAAATAGCAGTCTCAAAGTTGTCCCGCATAGGTGGTACCTGACTGAGTCCAAACAAAACTGCTGCCCCCCATTAGCTTCCAAGTCAAGACTGAATCCAATAGCCATCAAACTCCAGGGGACCCAGTTTCCCAGAGACACTATCTGGAAACTTAGGCCACTGTCACAGTCACTTCAATGCATGCTGCGGCCTCGAATCCTGCTCCGGCAACAGCTCAGGGAAAAAGCTAGGCAGCGCCATGCAGAACAGCACTGCCTCTCCTTGCTGGCCAACTTCTGCAGACCTGAGCTAAACCGAGCGGTGCTCAGGGGATGTGCAGAGTGGAACAAGCTGGTGCCTTACACAGATTGTTTTAACAGTGTTACTTTTATGTACTGGGAATTAAAGCCAGAACGCTGCTTTTAACCCCTGCTTTGGCCAACAGTGAGAACTGGAAAATGTATTTTTAGCGCAAATGTAGAGGCCCAGATTATTTTGAATAAATCCTAGGGGTAAAATACTGAATATCTATGTTTGTAATGCTAGTTTCCGTTGGAAAGTTCTATTTAAGAACTGAATCAATTTCAAATGTTTTCCTTTTGGGCTGGGAGGAAGGGGGGCAAGAAAAAGAAGGTGGAGATTATTTTCACTCCTTTAAAGAAAGCAGAGGAACAACTAGCTGGTAGTATTTTCTCTCTCTCAACCTATACACATGCTTTTTGTCATTTAGCAGAAATAAGAATTTGGTTTAAGTTCCTGCAGCAAGGGAAAAGGAGCCTCATGCTACTTATTTTCTGAGGTGATCCTACTCCTTTGCTATGCTGACTTTAAAGCACTGAGAAATCTGGGGTTGAAGATTTATTTTTAAAAAAGCAGGTATACACAACAAGGGACACTGAACCCTTTATCCACTGTTTTCATTGGCTACATAGTAATGTAAGATTTGTTTACTTTACTGATTGTGCGAAATACAGTAGCTGTAAAGTTTCAGAAATACTTGGTTTTCCTCCAGCAATTTAGGGCTTCTATAGGGTGTTAAACCAAGAATGCCACTGGTCATCAAATACGAAGGCAATACAGCTTGGTTACTGGAACACGATCGTGGTATCAAACAGATATTTCACTGTGAAAGCAAGAAAACAGCTAACTCCTCCACTTCAGGGGAGCTTCCACGGGATTTGTTAGAATGTCAACACTGTTCAACTAAAACACCATGGAGGAAGCTGGTACCGATTTCCAGCCAAATAGCACACTCCAAACCTTTCTTCCCAAGCCAGAAATATTATACACAGCACTTCTGGGAAACAGAACTGCTTTCCTTTAAATTATACTTCAACAGGATAGGGATTTCATAAGTTTAATTGGATTTCTGCATAACCTCCTTCCAGTATCATTGATTTAAAATATTTTGCTAGGCTTATACATCACAAAATATATTTTTAAGTTCTTGAGCTTTTAATAGGTATCCATTCTCCAGTTTAAAAAGAAGTACATTTGTGGAGCATGAGAAACAGACTTGTACTTCATCACAAAATCTTTAAGCCTTAATGTTTAGTTTGGAAGCTCTTTTACAGAAAGCACCTAGCAAGAGATAAGGAGTCTAACCTGAAATCAGGAGACTATTTTGCTTGCAATGTATCTGTCTGTTAAAAAAAATAATTTACAATGCTGTGAGATTGCAAGGACGACAAAAAGCTGTCTGGATATCCACATATAACTTGCTAACCTAACCAGTCACTGCAACAGATAAACTATCCCAAGGTTCGGGATCCTTGTTGGTACCACAAGAGAACTGTCTAGACCAGTGAGGCACACTGTGTTGGCTCTTCTCCATTTAATTTACCTTATTAGGATTTAGTTGTGTCAAAATGCACTAGTTGCTCTCCTAATATTAATTCTAGCCACTGGCAGTGACTGCCATGGCCATGCTCATTTGGGCACTGTACAGTGCTACCAGTGGGGAGCTGATGGTCATTTTGACGACACCCTCTATCTTCAACACACAGCCTCTGTTCAAGAAAATGTTTCTGTTTAAAATTCTGTTTGGAAAAAATGAGTCATTGAAAACCTCCATTAGTGATGAATTTCCCCATTAACAAGAAAATAAGCTTCCTTATTTCACCAAAGAGTTCCGTGACTTAATTTCTGCAATTCGCTGCTAGGATGGCTTTCTTTAAATATACAGCTGCAAAGAGCAAGGGCTGGATTTTCAAACCTAAAGTTAGGTAACTCTGTTGGTATGCAGAAATCCAAATACAGGTATTACACCAGCCAATGCTTGCCACTTCTCTTATTTCCCATCAGAAATTTCTGTCAGAGTGAGTAGTGAGTTTGGAGCTTCCTTGAGGACGAAAAAGCAGCACGCTTTTCAAACACTCCAAAAAGACAAGACCCAATTACAGGTCATAAGGGTATAAAAGTATAAAGACAACCCACCCCCCATTCTTTCCATAATTTTAATATTACTTGTGTTTATTATGGAATTATTTCTTGTGGCAAATGTTTGGCATTAAAAAATATTCAAGTAGGTGTGATAAAAAGGTGGTAGTCAAAGCAGAAGTTTCTGCACCATAATTGCACCAGTTTTGTACACAACCTATATTATGTCAGTTTTAAAACAGGTTATTATAAAGATTTATGTTGTCTCAAAGTTTTCTGGTGCATTTGCTTTCAAATTTTTCACATCTTAACATTAGTTCTCTTAGTTCCCCGACACACTGTAGCCTCAAATTTTTAGAAAAAATAAGAACAAATGAAAAGTTTTTCCTCTGCTTTAGTTTGTCTGAAATAGCTTTCCTCTAGTTCATAGCATCACAGCTTTAAACTCTGGTCTCCTTCCAGGCTGACTAGAACTGAAAGTAGTTGCTTGGGTGTATGTCTGCACTCATTCAAAAGATTTAACTCCCAACATTGACCTGAAATTAGACCTTCCTTCCTCCTTGACTAAGTGCTGTAGTTGTCGTTACAAGCAGTTTGTTGGTTGGGTTTTTTTCCCTTTTTTAAAACAGTGGGGTTTTCTTTAGAGAAAGAGCAGGAAGCTGAAATTTAAAAATAAAAAAAATACCTCAGGTGTTTAAAAGCTCTTTAGTGCACTGAAATTCTCAGTTGTCCATGACGGAAATGGATCAGAGGCCTGACAACATGCAAGGTACGTCCAGCTTATGTTGTGACAAAATGAATTTAGTCCTTGAAACATCCAGCCCACCAATGATATGAATGTATAACTTACTCTGCACATTTTTAAATGTGATAAAGTCTCTGCCTAGTATAGTAACGGCTACAGGGTGACCACCAAGTACTACTTCACAATGAAACAACATTTTAAGGAATCCTGTAACAGAGAGCTGTTGCACTTCCTAAGTCCGATCACTGATAAGCCAAGGAGTATTTGATCTCTCTCTAACAAAAGTGCAAACAGGAAAAACGGTAACTGAATGGTAAGAGTATGGTCAAGAGTTGTGCATCGTTCACTTTCTGACTACAGGGGTGCAAAAGGCATTATCTTCTCAGAGCTCCCACCAGCGCTTGAAGCACTCTTATTCTGTGAAGTGTTGTCTTACGCAGTTCAAGGATTACTGGGGAATCTTGACTGGCCTGTGCAATGGTTTATTTTCTTTCTGGTGTAACATTCTGTCTTAACAGAGGTGGTCTGTCTTCAAGGAGATATGCAAACAAAGAGGAAAGGAATTTTTTTTTAAGTAGGTTTATAAGAAATCCATGCCATCTGGGGTGTATGGCTGTGTCTACACATCCTGTGCTGAAGAACACATTTCCTCAACTATGCCTGTGGTGCAAGAACAGCTCTTTAGCTCTAACACCAATAACACTGGCTCTTGTACAGTCAGATAAGAAGTGCTCTTAAAAAGGAATTTATTAAACACGTACTGTAGACTTCCAGATTTCCATCTACTGTATGCACACACACACACAAAAAAGCCCTGAAAGCAACACATTAAAGCTATTTTAACTCAAAGCGAAGCACTGTACACTTGCCAAAATCAAAGGTTTTAATATGTCCTTAATCAGAGTTGTTAGAGATCACCGAATATAAATAATGCAGCCTGACAGGACAGGAATGCTGCTACCAAGATACTCAGACTAAACTAGGACATTACTTAAATGTTTCTAATCTTTCACCAATGGGAGGTGCAGGTCATCTAACAAACAACAAACACCACACTACCCTGGAATCAGGAGTCAATCGTCCCAGTCAAGCTCAGAAATTAATTACAATAAGGAATGTCTAATCAAATAATGGAAAGTTTTAATCACCGGTAATTGCCGTGAATCTTGGGACTATATTAGCCTATGTAGGGCAGTCTCAAAATGAACTATATTTAAAGCCGGTCTCTTAGGTCAACAGTTTCCTTATCAAGAATCAAATATCCTGGAACTGAAGTTTAATCCTCTCAGGGAGCAATTGACAGAAAAAACAGGTTTTTTTTAAGCTTTCATGCTTAGAGGGACCTTCTAGGCTTTTAATCAAAAAGAAAATATTAGGCTTTTCTTTTCGGTATCTAAAATCTACAGGAGTACCCCTCACCTGACACCATGGAATTTAATTCCTGCTTCAAAAAAATTGCATGCTGGATGCTGATGTGAATGACCAGCAATATTTAATTAAAATTTAGGTTTATGTTGCTAAGATTTCACCCCCTTTTGAGCAACGCATTTAAAATGTGTCTCATTTAGGTTATAACTACAGATAAAGAACCAGATCAATTAATCCCAAGGTCTGCGATCATTCACAAAGTGTTTAAAAAAAAAAAAAAGCATTCTTTTCCCTTAAACTGTGGTTTGAACAGGAAAATAATGTGCTTCCATTTCTCAAAGGCAACTAATGGATTTAGCAGAATTCATAAATAAAAGATACCAACATATTCTCCAGCAGCATCTAGCAATGCTGCACTGCAATGTACTTTGTCAACAGTTTTATTTAACTCTCCCCCATTTTTCCTGATTGTCTCTATCAATGATGGCATTTACTGACACCTCCTTAAAGTATCAGCTGTGCAGCTGACTCATCTAACAGGTTAAAGGAGCAGAATCTGCATGGAAATATTACTTACTAGCTATTTTCATGGTACAAAGATTGTTCCAGGATGAGGTTTGCTAAGTACAAAGAAGGCTGCAACCACGAGCAATGCAGAGTCTTTTGGAGCCTCCGTTCTCCACTTGTACACCGTGAGTGAAAACCCTCACCTGAGTCTCAGGATGATTTGAGTCAACACGTGTTTTCACATGCTGCTTTTTTTTTTTGCAGTAGGAGTCCAACTACTACTTGTCTTCCCTTTTGAAAAACAGGCATCCTGAATTCCTGGGCAATTCTATATGGTACCACCTTTTTAAAAAAGCATCTGTCTACAGCCATGGTAAACTCGGGAGTGCCAAGTCCTATGGACTGCTGATATCTCACACAACTGGTTCTAATTCTGATGGACCATCAGAGCCTAATTCTGGACTTATTGAGGCAGAGATCTAAAATAAAATATTTAACACCTTGAGGAACCACACAAGTCAGCAGCTGTCCCATGCCTACATAAACATTTGACATAACTAGGGACGGTGGAAGTATTTTGAGTGCATCTCATTTAGAGAAATGCCATTTCTCTCGAGTTATCTCGGCTTCCACTTCCCATCACCAAATACAAACTAGATCTATAGATAGAGATGAAATAGTTCTGCAGTTATTGCTAGAAACTATTAATGGCAAGCCCACCATGTGACCAGTTGACATGCCTGTACAAAGACTCTGTATACGGAAAACCAACATGCAGCTGGAAAATGTTCTCAATGTGCATGCCTTGATGTGTTCAAAACAATGACAGATTTTCCTCTTAAAACCATACACAATTCTGAAGTGTGCAGCTGTTCGCAGAAATAATAGAAAAAACCCCACCCTGGAGCCAGCAGCTCTTCTGCAGTGTTACAGGTAGGGTACAGGTAGGGTATTCCAAGTGCCTGCATATCAAAGGCTTAACTTCCACAGTCCAAATCTTTAACATATAAAGAGATCTAACAGGGTAAGTTACAAGACTGCTGTTTCTAAAGGATTACTTAATATATAGGTACATACTCGGATGACAGAAAAGGAACCGAATGAGGTTTATTAACAACACACAAGTAACTGCTTTCCACTGACATTTGGCACAGTTTTCAAGTTGGACTTACAGCTGTTATGCCAGAGCCTTAAGTTGGTTTTACTGCTGGACAGCCTGCAGTAAATGCGTAACCCCTTCCTCCATTATATACCGTAGTTGCACAATGCCAGTTATGAAATGAAACTTGTTCCATGACTAACAGGTAAAATTATTTTAAAAGAAAATCCCTGCTTTAAAAGGTCAAAAAAATCCAATGTGTTCTGAGAGATGTTCCAACAGGTACTTTAGCATACTGAATCCCATTTTACCTGTTTCGGGAACAACGAATACAGAGTTAAGATACCATCCTGAAGTGTTTTAAGGTATTAAAATGTACCAGACATCTGCTCCAGAACCACACGGAGATGGATTCAAAATGTTCTGTATCTTTGTAGCATTCAAATCTTTGCTCACGTTCAATTTTCGGGTTACCAGTTTACAAACAACTAGAATTTACTTCATAATTTGCAAATGCTAAAGCATTACCTAAAGAAAGAAAAACATGTGCTTGCTTCAGCGACTGGTACAAACACATTAACCTTGCTGAGCTCCTTGCGTAAATACTGGATCCCTAATCAACAGCAAAAGTCGAGTGTAATTACATTAAATAGGAATAACTATACAAGCTTATACCACCTGACTTGGTTTAAGGTAAACACCTTGAGAACACCTAAGAAGAAAAATGTAAGGGATTTTCCTCTTGCCCACTTCCTATAGTTTTATTTAAAGGTAACTTATAAAGTCTGACTGTGTTCATATCTGAACTGAAAAAAAGACTACAGCCTACATTTCACCTATCAAAAATAACATTTCCCTCAGGTTTGCTCTCAAAAAACATCTACTAAACCTACTGAAAGCCTTTCCGAAGAGAAAGGCTGCTAAATAAATACTGTGAAAAGGCTGAGATTTTCCAATACAAAAGGAAAACCATAAGGTCTCTCTTGACTTTTAATGGCAGACAAACTTTGCTGCAGGCTCTTTTATTTTAAAATGACAGATTGCTGAGAAGGGCGGGGACTGGTTGGGATGAGACAGAGACTGCAGCCAATTTTAAAAGGTATTGTTAAGAAACTAAGAATAAGGAGAAAACAACTTCAGTGGTCCATGATTACTAAAGAACGGGTTTAGCCAGATAAACAGGTCTGCTACCCCTGAAGGTATTTTAAAGAATATCACACACAACTTTATTAAAATGGATTACGTGACACTTGCTTTAGACTTTGAAGGTAAAAGCTTCACAAAAGTCCTTTCAAAAATAAAAAAAATAAAAAACAAAGCTTACTAGTGCTGTATGAACTCATAGTTTTGGGGGATGGGATGCACAGAGGCGCACACCCAATTTAGCCCTCGGCACGAAACCCTTTTCTTTGGAGATCAATAGCGAGATTCCCCCCNNNCCCTGTGGGAGCTGTGCAACTTCACAGGTTTCCCCGAGTTTGTACCCATTTACTTTAACATTCATTTAATCGATTTATGGCACTGGGTAAATCAGAGATCTCGCTCGCAATACAAATTTCAACCATATGTTAAGGTGGAGATCAGAATCGGTGCTGGAAATCTTCAAGTGAATATTCAAGAGAGTTAAACTAATGCAAACTCTGAAATAATGCAGGTAACAGGATATGGACTCACATTCTTGCATGTAATGCACGCTTTAGACAGTTTATCCCTTCGTTCACCTCCCCAGAAGACCCTTTGTATTACAGACCTGCTTAAGTTCACTAGATTTTTATCTAAAACAACATTCTTGTTTCCATGAATACATCAGCTCCTCTGACCTTTGCACATTTAACCACATTTCTAAGGTCAAGTATCTATAGGTAAAAAAGTGAAGGCAACAATAAACATTAGTGACCCTAAGCAATAAATATTAGCTATGTGGTATGTATTTCTATGCACACAAGTATTAACTTTATAAACCCTGAAGTCATTGATACTCAAGGTACAAAAAAGTTATGAATTAATTTAAAAAAAAAAAGCGTACATTTCAAATGCTGACTAATGTTCATTTTTAGGCTAAAGCTTTGCTTTTATCTCTCTTCCTAGTTATTGTGTAATAGCAAGTGAGATATTTAAAAATGGTATTTAGTTGCTGGCTAAAGTGCGTAAGTGGAAATCACACACTCTTAAATTTACAGATTATTTATTAGAGCAATGGGATTATACTCTGACATTATTCAGGTTTATAGCCTCATGAAAATATACCTTTCTTAGTGAGCTTACTGCTAATGAGTGATTATAAATATTCAAAAAATATTTTAAGACTGTTCTTGTTTAGTCTATTACTAATGCAAAGCAATAATCTTTGTATGGTTGCTTTTAATTTTTTACAGTGACTGCAACACAGATTAACTCTTTCATTTACCAAAACAAAATTTCCACAGTAACATTTAGCCTGGAGATACTCAATTTCGTTACGATAATCCAACAGTCTATTCAAAATAGCTGCTGAAGAGAAGGCCTTGTTCCCATAGAGACAGTGAAACATTTTGTTAGATCATAGCTTATGCTAAGTTTTGTTTTGACTTTTGGTTTAAACTTAGGTGAAACCCCATTACTTGAATGGCACATGCTGCAGCGCTGACAGCCTGCTTCAAGAAGCGAGTTGCTTGAACTGTGACTCGTGTTTTGCTCTGAATCGAGGTCCATGCATAAAAGAGCTGGGGTTCATACTCGCTTTCAAAAACAGGAGTTGCAGCCCTCTCATTTGATTTCTTTAAAAAATCAGCCATGTGCTTTTCACTGATTTAGCATGAGCGGTTCTGTACTAAGATCCCAGCAAAGAACTGCCCTAAATAGTTTCAGGTGTGGTATTGGTGAGCTATTGTTTTTCTCACCATCTCCCTCTCTCCTCCTTTCCCCTGCCTCAGCAGGTGAATGCTTAGGAAGAGCACCTAGGGTGGTTCTACCTCCCAACCACCGTCCTCTGCACGCAAGGCTCCTGTGCTCACACACAAGCAACTCTGTCCCCAGCTCCACTCCACGCAGGCCCACGAACGGGACTGCCTCTGTAGCTGCAGGCAGAATTTCACTGAGGTACAAAAACCAAGTGTGATGCACTGACACTTTTAATTTCCTCCATTTTAATGTCTTTCACTGACAAAAAATTGAAATGACGTATTTTTTTTAAATAAATATATAGAACCACTTGTCTTGAAAAAAAAAAGCACACTTAATGCTAAGGACGAAGGAAATGGAGGTATCTTGGGAGTTTTCATGATTTATCTGAAAAATGCTAAGATTAAATAATTCTAACAGGTCAAAGAGAAAGCCCAAATCAGAAAATTCTACCTATTTAGGTAAATCTTGAAAACTGTAGCACATTTACTATGCTTAATTCATTATTCAAAGAGAAAAAAAAGTCCCTTTTTTTAAACACTTTATGGCATTTCAGATCGAAAAGGACAGTTTCCTTTATTCTTAACTATTTTAAGTTCTGTATTATAAATGGTTTAACAAAAATGCATTAAGAATAAAAGTGATTTTTCTTCTCATTGACCAAATCTTGCTGAACTGCCAGCCTGAACCCACACCACTCTACAGAAAACAGAGAGAAGATGGCAGATCAAACACGCTTGCTTTCTCAGAAAATGTGTAAGCCATGAATGAAGAAGAGACAGTGAGAGAGTGAGTACATACCCGTGTGAGTTCTCAGGTGCGCTTTTAAGTGAGAAGACTTCGTATAAACTTTCGTGCAGCCTAAACCAAGACAAAACAAAACAAAAAAGCAGGGAGGCATTTCAGTAGGGAGAACAGGAATGCTCCATGTTATGTTTAAACTTCCTCACCCAGTGCTGGGGTACTATCTGGAAACATTTAAGTTTACTACCTTGTGGCACCATCATCACTTAAAAGTAAAATTTGATATAGAAAGCTCCTAGGGATACGCTGCTTTCCATAGAAAAGAGAAAAATGCCTACGTTTCTGGTAGACTTACTATGTTGTAACGTAGCATAGACCAATAGCTGCTACAATCTACGTACAGTAACACCTGCTACCTATGTAAGTTAACAACTGAGAGGGGGAGTACATTTTTAAAAAAATTTCTAGAGGATTTGATCAAGCCAGACTCGGTGGTGTCATTGTTACCCAGGGCTCAGCAGAACTCTTCCACTGAGCATTTATCATATGGCACACCAAATGGGTCATACACTGCTGAGAGTTATGTTGGTAAAGGGGGAGATCAACCACAAGCAGCAACTTCTCTCTGTGCTCGGCTGGGTGTGAGAGTCTTGTATGTGGGACCACGTACTACATAGAGACACAGTTTATAGTTAGGTCCCTATTCCCCTTCAGTGTATGAGAAGGAAAGGCTGGAAGGGAATCCATCTGTGGATAATTTTCAGAAGTAGTTTTAATGGATTTATGTGGGCAGCTGAATCCCCTGTTCATAACAGGGAAGATAGAGCTGTGGCCTCAGCTACCGGTAGCTGAAATGGTTCTTTCAGTGCCAGCAAATTCCAACTAAGCCTCTGCTCCATCATGGGTATTGGAAAAGCAAGAGCAGGAGCTGCACTGTCACAATGAATTACAATAAAGAAGACCTTTTTTTTTTTTTTTTTTTTCTTTCTATAGATTACAAATTTTATAACATGGTAGAATGAGCTCAGGTATTCAGGACAATTACAAATGACATCAAGAAAAGGGTATATATTTTTTAAAGAACATTAAAGTCTGCCACACAAAACAAAACAATAAAGAAGAGAAATTCTACTTTGACAAGAAACTACTTGGTTCTCCCTACGTATAGACTACAGCTGAAGAAAACCACTTGTACCTCATCCATGATTATTCACACTTTTTTTTATTGCAAGAGCTGGGATTTTCTGGCCCACATCGCTTACCAGGATAGTCACAGTAGTGAATACGTCTTTTCTCCAAATCTGGGTTACTTCTCCTGTTGTATCTGACTGGTTGGATGTTCTGGGGGGTTATGGGCAGGGTCGCTGGTAGATTTGGATTGTGAATTGCCAGCTTGGAAGCTATAGTTGCGGCATACGACGGAGGAGGGGTTAAATTCTGTAGCATCTCTGCTTGTCTGTCTGGACTTCCAGGCTCTGAGCTTGGGGGAGAAGGAGGAAAGTAAGTGGCCTGCTGCTGCAGAAACTGGTTTGGCATGGTGTAGGTGCAGGGGGGGATGCCCTGGAACTGTTTCATTGCAGTCTGTGGAACAGCCGAGGAGAGCGTGTTAAGGCCCGCCATAGCTGACGGCATGGAGACATTGTTAAGGGAGTCCATCACGGCTGCCTGAGTAGTAGTGTTGGGCATATCTAAATCCGGTGAGCTCAAGAGCTGATATAACTGGCCTTGCTGGGGCGTGACAGAAAGATGAACATCTGGAGTAGGAAGCTCCTGCTTGATGAAAATGTTGTTTACATCGGGAGTTTGGTGAGAGCTGAAGATGCTGGTAAATTCGGGGAGGGCCTGAGTAGGGGCAGGGGCAGGGGCAGTAGTTTCGCTCTGGTGACTGAAGATGGTGACCGGCTCTGTCTTGATGTGTGTTACACAGGGTCGCTGAGATTTGTACAGGCCAGTTCTCAGGTGGCTAATGTCGGGGAGGAAGACGTTCATGTTGATGCTGTAAGGCAACCCTTCGCTGTCAGTGAAAAACTGGTCTACAACCGAGGCACTGTCTCTTCTGTATTTCTTATGTTCTGGGATGACGGGAACGGGCGGGAGCTGAGGTGCCAAGTATTTCTCCATTTCACATCTTGTCTACAAAAGCAAAACAGACCATAATCCACATGATTTGTTACCAACTAAGAAAGATGATGGCATGCAGGTCGCATGAGGCTTTGGAAATAAAAGACAATATTGTTCAGCCAGCTGCAAGCTACCTACGGAGGAAGTTATAAACATTCACGCTAATGAAAACCTGTCTTTTATAATTGACACGCTAATCAACATCATCAAGGACAAGGAGATAAAGTCATGGCACAAGTTGTTCACGCAGAGCAAGCATTAAGATTGATCTGATGTTTCAGCTTATGACAAACTTTTCATCTTTAATGCCTACAAGACAGTGTGAGGCACAGATGACAGGCACTGTGCCTAATCTGCAGATCTCCTGCTCTGGAATTCACTGCTCGAGCAGGGTGACTGCCTATCTGTTTCACCCACTTCTCTTTGAAATGCTAACTTTAAAAGCCACATCCTCAGCTGGCTATTTGAATGCTAATACTTCAAATAATGTTTTTTATATATATATATATATATTATACTTCCAGGATTTTTCATCCTTAAAAGAAAGGTATTTGATTAGAAATACAACACCAAAGTGTAAAGTTATAAATAATATCAAATAAAAAGAAGACGGGTTGACTGCATCAGACTACCCTTTGTGTAAAGTGTCTCTGGGACTACACTTAAAAAAAATAAATCTATGCAATGCATAATTGGCTAGTAGCGTGATAAACATGTCCCTATCCATGCCTCGGTCCTAGGAGAGCTCTTTAATTACTGGGAAATCATTCTCTTAGCGTAGTGGTGTGAGGGAATCCGTGGGTGGCTAGAGCCCGATACATTACTGGTACAGTCATCGGCAAAACATTTATCACGCA
Organism: Elanus axillaris; assembly: GCA_026212715.1. Classification (NCBI taxonomy): domain Eukaryota; kingdom Metazoa; phylum Chordata; class Aves; order Accipitriformes; family Accipitridae; genus Elanus; species Elanus axillaris. Next base: position 17,299,914 of record JANZLQ010000008.1, read on the forward strand.
CTCTCCAGTGGGCAAATGCTACATTCCCCCCTGCCCCGTCAAGGGAGCGCTCATACCAGACCCGTTGAGCACCCCGCAAGAGAAAGCAGCTGACAAACTGCAACTCTGCCCGAAAGTGGATTTTAGGACCCTTCTTCAAAGACCCCCGGTAAACACTACAAACAAACAGAGCCGCCTTCCCGTCCCTTTGATCTGGATCTGCCCCGACATGCCAGGCTACTTTTTCCAGCTCTTGTTTATGAGCCGAGGGCTCTTCGCTTTGAAGACGGGAGTTATTTACTCGCTGGGGAAGGCACCACCGAAAGGCAGCGCCCGCCGGACCGCTGCCCGGCACCGGGGGCTCCCCGGGCCGCCTCCCCGCCCCACCGACCCCGGGGGCTGGGGCCGCCCCCGCGCAGGGGGAGGCCGGTGCCTCACAGGGGCGCCCGCCGCGGCCCACCGGGCGCCGCCTCAGGAGCGAGCACCGGCCGCGGGCTGGAGCCCGGCTGCGGTCGGCGCCTTCCCGCTTTTAGCTCCTCCAGCTGTTTGCCTGTGGATCCGCTCCCAAACAGCCTCCTGGGACGGGCAGAAAGTCCCGGGAAGTCCCCCCCTCGCCCGGTGTGTCGTGTCTCCCC